>NC_061164.1:9466406-9563906 GCF_022113875.1 Hydra vulgaris | reverse complement strand
TATATATATATATATATATATATATATATATATATATGTATATATATATATATATATATATATATATATATATATATATATTATATATATATATATATATATATATATATATATATATATATATATATATATAAAACACAAAGTGAAAAGTGATAATCTATATCACAGACACACAAAATAATGATATTTTGTGTGTCTGTGATATATATATATATATATATATATATATATATATATATATATATATATATATATATATATATATATATATCACAGACACACAAAATATCATTACTTTTCTATAAAACACAAAGTGAAAAGTCTTGGTGCAATTTTGATATCTTTTGTTAAAATTCCCTCATTGTACTTGTAACTTAGTTACATTTAATAACTTATAGTTAATAGATCATAGAGTATAGAATATAGAAAATTAAAAAAAATATTTTTAAACGATAAATAACGAAACAAAATTAATAATCTCAAAATAATCAACCAAAACAAGTAGACATTTAATTAACCGAGTTAGCGCATAATATTGTATGCGCCAAGTTGATAATAATTTTTCTACTTATTTCTAAGGTAATTAGGACGTCTAATGTAGGTCTTAGCGACGTCAATAGGACGTCTAAATATGGAAGTCCTAATATCGTCTTTATGTTAACGTCACAAGGACGTCTTAACAAAGACGTCTTTACTGGACGTCTTTAGGACGTCCTAAGTTGGTCTGAGACGTCGCGACCTAGTTAAGACGTCCGTAAGACGTTTGATTGACGTCTGTGCCCGCTGGGATGTTTTATGTAATATAATATAATATAATATAGTAGAGCATTGTATTTATTTATATATATATGTATATTTTTTGTATTTATTTTATATATTAGATAAAATTTTATTTATTACATTTGTAGATAGAACAAGATAATACTGAGAGGATTTAAAAGCTTCTATTCCCTTCTTAATTCATGCGACGATATGGTTCGATTTTTCTTTGCCAACCTAATTAAAAGGCGATTATCATTAGGTGTCATCAAAACGCGGTCTTCCAGAACGATGGCGATCAACGTAAGATTTTATCTCTTTGAATTGTTCGATGATTATTAGCACCGAACTATGTGATCGCTTTATTTTTTTGCCAATTTCACAAGCGGTTTTACCTTTCTGGTGAAATTGCATAAATTATTCATAGGTAATAGCTTTTCTGCTCATTTTTTTGTTTGAAATTAAATATTTTTTGGTTTTTTAGTAAAGACTCAGGTCATAAATCTCGGTGTTAAATTTGCGTTAAAAATCTCCCACTCCATAATCTAAAATAACATGTCTCCCGCAAAATTTTGCCCGTTTTTATTGAAATTTTGTAAAAATATTCACTAAACAAGGTTACCCAGCAAGCATTTTGACGTCCTAAGGACGTTTATAAGACGTCTCAGGTCTCGTCCGTTTGACGTCCTTAGTTGATCTCAAATGAAAGACCTGAGGACGTCTATTACAGACGTCCTAAAGACGTCTTTTCAAGATGTCCTAGGGACGTTTATTGTCGACGTCCTAGAGACGTTTTTTCAGCCGTCCTATGGACGTCTCTGGCAGGTCTCATGTGAAAGACTTAAGGACATCTTATTTAGACATCCTAGAGACGTAAATTTACCTAGACATTCTTTTAAAAGTTATATAAAAATGCAATGATATACAATACACACCTTAGATGGCAAGTTAAGGTATAAAGAGAAATCAAAGTTCATAAAGTATAATTTCATATATTTAAAATAAATTATTAATTTTAAAAAAACTTGGAAAAATTATTCAAGCAAAGTTACACTTTCCAAATTAAAAACTAATATATTTTGTAAAGTATAATCGATAATATATTATAAGTAAACAGAAAATTACTGTAAAATGCAAAATAAATAAAAACACAACAGTTGATTGAAGTTAATTAAGCCATCGTTGATCGATATCGATAATGGTAGATTTTCTCTTGAATCAGTCAGAAGAATGCCTAATTAATCTTCCAATAAGTTGCATAAAATCCATTTTGGTTAAACTTTTATTTGACTTTGAGGCAGCATCTAATAAAAACAAAAAGACATAGTTCAATAAGATCATAAAATAAAATACATGTCATGTTCCATAGCCAAAAAAATTGAGAAAATTTTTTTATTTTATTAAAAGATTGTTTTTAATTTTAAAAGTAAATTAAACACAATAATAAGCTAATAAGAATACCAGTGATAGCGATATATAGACTTGTCAACTTTTTCAACTTTTTTTTCTTCTTTAGACCATTCATGCTGCATTCTGAAAATAGTGTCTGTTGTCAGTCTACATATAAAAAAGATGATAAATGTCATGCTGTCAAACATAAATGTTAAAATTCAAACTTATGCTAATTACTTACAGGAGCAAAATATTTTTAATTGTATCAACTAAATTTTTACCTCCAATTAATGATAACTGTTTTACCTAAAAAGACACAATGGGAAAGAAACATTGAAAATAATCATGACAATTCAAAAGAAATATTGTAATAATATAATATATAAACTATAAAAATGAAATTCATGCATACAAAAGTGATGTATTGGATATCTCCATTTGCAATTTTTCTTTTCAAAACATTAAGTTCATCTGAACTTTTAAGTTGTGTATAACCTTCTGGATCATTAGAAAACTGTGCAGTTTTATTTACTAAAATGTTTTTAATTTCAGCAAGGATAAAAACATAACTTTTCTCTGAAACTCTGAAAAGTAAAATAAAGTGAAGCCATATAAATAGTATATAAAGTAGTAAATAGTACTTTCTATAAATGGTTGGAAAAGGTAAATTTAAACTGAATAATGCAAAAAATCTCAAGTTTCATGTTTAACTTAAAAAAAGATATAAACAAGTAAAGTTCAAGAAAATTATAACGTTTTTGTCTAACGCCAATAACTGTAAAGAATTGCTATCTATACACAAATATATATATATATTATATATATATATATATATATATATATATATATATATATATATATATATATATATATATATATATATATATATATGTATATATATATATATATATATATATATATATATATATATATATATATATATATATATATAAATTAGCAAAAACATTTATCTAATTCTCTTTGTCACTTTGTTTCTCCATCAATAGGTTCATCAGGAAGCTTCCTGATGAACCTACTGATAGAGAATCAAACTGTCGAAGAGAATTAGATAAGTTTTATTACAAATTTATTATTGCTCTCAGGCATGTGGAGTTAGGAAAAAAAAGTACCAACTTTTATTGGCTGAAATTTTTAGAGAACGACTCCGACGCCAAAGCAAAATTTTTTTGGATTTTGAATAAAAATTGAATAAACATTTCTTTGAATTCTTTAAAAAATACTACACGATAATTAAATTTTTTTTTTTTTTGTCAAATATATGAAAAGCTCTTTAAAGGTTAAATATTTTGTACATGAACATGCAATACCGAGAAGTTTTACTATTGGAGCCGGAGTCGCGGTTTTTTTAGTGACTCCGACTCCACTAACAATGTCGCAACTCCAACTCCATGACTCCACAGCCCTGATTGCTCTGTTCTTTAAGAACATTGCAGACATCACTCTATTTGTAGAATACACTAACATAATTTATATATATATGTGTACATATATATAAAAATATGTATATACATAAATATATAAAAAACCATTATAAAAAATACAAGTTTAGCCTTGTAACAGCATCTGACATCAAATATGCAATACTTGACTGAATCAAAGTGATATAGTATAACTAAATTTTTTTTTCCCTTTTAGAGCTGTACTTCCAACAGTATATAACACTGATCAATACGCACACACACACACACACACACACACACACACACACACACACACACACACACACACACACACACTCACTCACTCACTCACTCACACACAAATATATAAAATAAATATGTATGCATCATGTAAACATTATCATATATATATATATAAATATATATATATATTTATTTATATATATATATATATATATATATATATATATATATATATATATATATATATATATATATATATATATATATATATATATATATATATATATATATATATATATATATATATATATATATATATATATATATATATATATATATATATATATATATATATATATATATATATATATATATAAAAAATATTTCCCATAAACTGTAGTTTTAAAGAGCGCGTTAATAAACCAGACCAGAAAAAGTTTTAAAAATTAAATTTTTTTTTTTAATTGATAGACTGCCTGGCCAAACCAAACCCTCAGTCGATGTAGCAGCACTCTCTTGCGAGTCAGGCTATTTGTCAGTCGTTGTAGCAGCACTCCCTTGCGAGTCAGGCTATTTGTCAGTCGATGTAGCAGCATTCCCTTGCGAGTCAGGCTATTTGTCAGTCGATGTAGCAGCACTCCGTTGCGAGTCAGGCTATCTTTAGTTAAAATTCCCTCACTATACTGGTAATATATTTAAACTTAATAACTAAACTCAATTTTTCATTTATTTAAAAATTGTATAGATTATAGTTTATAGATCATAGAGTATAGAATATAGAGAATTAAAAAATATCTTTAAACGATAAATAACTAAACAAAATTAATAATATCAAATTAATGCAGACATTTTTAATTAACCGAGTTAGCGCATAATATTTTATGCGCTAAGTTATATATAAATTTTTCTTCTTTTAATTAAATTTTTTATTGAAAACGTCCATTAAACGTCTTTGAGACAACTTATTTCCAAGGTTTAGGACGTCTAAAGAAGGTCTTAGGGACGTCAATAGGACGTCCTAATATGGAAGTCTTGATAAAGTCTTTATGGTAACGTCATTAGGACGTCCTAACAAAGACGTCTTAACCGGGCATCTTTCGGACGTCCTAATTTGGTCTGAGACGTCGCGACCTAGTTAAGACGTCCGTAAGACGTCTGATTGACGTCTGTGCCCGCTGGGTTACTTTAAAGATAATAATTAGGCAGATATATAACAGAGTTTGATGTGGTTTTTTAAAAAAGTTTTCAGAAAAGATATAGAAAAACTTTTTCAATTTAAAAAGTGTTTTTAGTAAGTGTTTTTAAAGGGACTACCAAGTCCCGAGACATGTTGTGTTCATATTAAAGAGAATGTTAAAAAAAAAACGTCTGAGCAAATTTTTTTTGATTAAAACTAATTAATAAATGTATACCAAGAAAAACAAATCTTGTTGTTTTAGTCGAAGCTCGTTTTCTCCGTTTTCTCTGGTATTTTGAGTATGTAAAATAAACGCGATTTTCCAGGCGCATTATACAGACTTGATAATTTATTCAAGCGCGTTTAATTCATAGAAGTTTTAGTGCATGACTTCATAGATTTTTTTTTTGGTTGTTTAAAACACCGATTGTTTTTTTTACATACAATTTCCAAATCATATTCATTTTTATTGTATTTTAAAGTTCTAAAATGTGTTTGTAAAACAAAATAAAATTAAAAACAAAATAAAATTAAAAACAAAAATAAAATAAAAAACAAAATCGTATTTTATTTGCGCAACTTTTTTTAAATAATCGTCTAGACTACGTGTATTTTGATTTCTTTTCTTATAAGTTTTTCTTTTAAAATATTAGATTAAATAATTTTTAACGTAAATAATAATGCACTTTTATTAATTTACTTTGTAAATATTAAAAAAAATATTATTAACGCATTTTTTCTCTGATTTTCTAAAATGTATTTTTTGGTATTGAGGTGATCTTATTTCATTATTTATGTTTCCATTATAACATCCAATATATATTATGGCGGGAACTTAAAAATTTAAAAAATAATATATATTAATTTTTATTTTACAGACATGCATGGAAACATAATTAACTTAAAACATCTTGCGGAAGAATAAAAAGAATATTCGCGAACACTAAAAACCCGCCAAATTTGCGTACAAACTAATTCTATTGGTTCAAAAAATACGCTGACTAAGCGAAATAAAGTTCTGGTGAAATGTTTTACGAATTGTATTATTTACGATTTGTTGCGTTTTGAGATATTTAGCATAAATTTCTTTAAGAATATATTGTCAAATGAACTATTACTTTAATATTATGGCTCATTCTCGGAGCCACATCTGTAAAGCCGTAAAACTTTTAAACTATTATCATTTGTTTACAAAAATAAATGTTTTATAATATATATTTTTTAAATTGTCAAAATTTTGAAAGTTAATTACAAATTATATATTTTATTAGTATATTCTTAGTTTTTATATCTTTTCTTAGTGCTTGGTTTAATTAATTGTTCGTTAGATTTGTAAAAAAACTAACGAACAATTAATAAAATAAATATTTTTGTAACTATTTGTAAAATTTACATTTAACGTAAATTAAACACAGCTGTTTTTTATTCAATGTAATAATAAATATAACTTGGTAAAAATTCAAGACGGATGGTCCACATAGTGAATGCGGTCACAGTGCACGTTTAAAAAATGCATTACATTGAGTATTTTTGAATTTATGTCGAATTTGCATTCAAATTAAAAAACAACATCGTGAATAACAAATAAAAGATTGACTTGTATTTATTCTATTTGTCGAATCATCAACTCAATAATAACATTTTCTTGCAATCTTCAAAAATATTCATTCCAATTTTTAAAATCAAAAATATCCTACAAGTTTTACAAAACAAATTTAATTAAATATATTCAGACACGCTAAAAAAAAAGTTAAACTTCAGTTAAAGTGATAACATGACCGTCAACACGGCCTTCAAAGTGGGAAAAGTTTCAAAGAGGCTCACTCCCCGATTTAAAAAAAAAATCTTACATTTCAAGAAAAATATAGTTATCCTAAAAAAAAGATTGTATTATCTATGGCCGTCAACACCGGTGGTAACGGCCATAGATAATACCATAAGAAAAGCTTCGAAATAAAAGTTTCTAATAAAAATTTACAAAACAATACAAAACAACTTTTTATCAGTATCTTTATAAGTATTATATATCATATAAAAACATTAAACATTGATAAAATCTAAATTATAGCTAACAGTGCAATGGAAAGTAGGTCGGAGATTCCCTCCCTATAAAACATGTCATAAGGGTCTCATTATTTAAAAAAAACTTTGAATGTTAGGCATAACGAAAAAAAAAATTAAATTAGGTAAAATTATTCTTAAAACTAATCTTAAATTTTAAAAAAAGAACACCTAAAGTTATTGCCCCCCTCCCCCGTTTGGGGCGTAACCGATGAGACACAGCGTGTTATTTTATTGGATTATAAAAAAAATATTTTTTAATGTAAAGATTTTAAAAAATAAAATAAGTAACTATAGTTAGCTATTTTAGTAAAATTTAATAGTAAAATTTTTAAAGAATTTCTAGAATGTTTCCAATGACGTCATACACTAAAACTCCTATGAATTAAACGCGCTTGAATAAATTATCAAGTCTGTATAATGCGCCTGGAAAATCGCGTTTATTTTACATACTCAAAATACCAGAGAAAACGGAGAAGACGAGCTTCGACTAAAACAACAAGATTTGTTTTTCTTGGTATACATTTATTAATTAGTTTTAATCAAAAAAAATTTGCTCAGACCTTTTTTTTTAACATTCCCTTTAATATGAACACAACATGTCTCAGGACTTGGTAGTCCCTTTAAACGTTATTTTCTATTTTTAATAGTACTGTAACATTTTTGGAATCAAAAGTGGTAATCTTGGCTCAGACTCCTTCAGCGAAAAAGTTTAAAAATAAATTTTTTATTTTAAATATATAAAATATTTGACAGAAGATATTTACTTATAATGAAGCCTGTGAAATGCAAAATATGTAGCAAAATTATTGTTACACATATGTAAATGTAGATTTACAGATGCATAATAGTCTTTGAGTGTTTAAATAAACACAAGGCAAAAAATAAATGCAATTAAGTTATAACTCAACTTATTCTGCACGCATTAACTGTATACCCGGAGGCTGAATAAGCGCAAATTGGCATAAGTGTGAACCAGTTACAAAAACTCAAACTGGCATAAGGGCAAATTGGCATAAAAGCACCAAAAGAATTTGCAAACATTAGCATAGGTGCGAATCAGCATAAGCAAACTTATTATTATCTTGCAAACAAGCTTTCAGTTTATTTCTTAGCTGGTAAATATTGTAAACTTATTTAAAACTTTGAAACTGAATTTCAGCTTGTGTTGACATTAAATTTTTTCTTTCTTTCTTTGTTTTAAAAAGCAAGAACAGATGAATCAAGATATCTAAAGCACAATGATGAATCAAGATATCTAAAGAGTAACTTGAATTAAGCTTCAAAAAAATGGTTACACAGATAGCCACAAGTTTTATTAAAAACATATATATGATATCAAAATATTTAACAAGTTTAGGATAAAAAGAGTCTCAAAATAAATGCAATTAATTCTTAAAGATTATGTTATGTATATTTTTATTTAATTTCTATCAAATCAAAATTTATTTATTAATCATCAAAATAAATAAAAAAAACTTCTCTCACACAAAAAAATATTTACATCAATAATTCACATTCTAATAGAAACAAACTGATATAACTATTTTCATATTATTATTTTTTTAAGTTTCATTTCATTTTGCTTTGGAGGATGCAATTTTAGATGAAAAATTGAAAACAATGTTTAGCACAAATTGCCAATATCTATATTCTTAAATTAAAAAAACACTGCTATGAAAGGAACAACCCAAATATTTTAGATAAATTGCATGGCTAAACTAATGAGCTAGAATATTGACAACCGGTTGTTGTTGTTTTTTTAAAGAAATCCGCAAATGGGAGAAAATACAAAGCATATTGATGGTGTTCCATCACATTACGTTATAATTTGCGGCCGCCATACTGCATGGCAAATAAAGTAAACAAAGTGAGCGTTTATTAGTATAATGTATTTAATTACAATTATTTAGATAACATATCTTGTAGTAGATAGATTTTTAAAGGTTATTTTTGAGTAAATTTATGTAGAATCTAATTCTCTATCTTATGGTATAATTAATTTATTTTTGCCTAAAATAAAACTCTATTAAACTTGTTTTCAACTCTATTAACTTGTTTTCAAAAGTGTATTATAAGTAATGTGCAAATAAGTAAACTGTACATAAAGTATTCCAAAGCATTCAAAAATAGACTATATTATTTGTGTTTTACATTTTAAAAATCTTCTGTTAAGTATTATAACACGTAAAATTCTTTATATATATATATATATATATATATATATATATATATATATATATATATATATATATATATATATATATATATATATATATATATATATATATATATATATATATATTTTGTCAATTGCTAACTAGCATAACTCAGAATTACTCACATTTTGGTTGTTTAAACATGTTAATAAGTTATTAAATTGTATTAATATTTTAAAATGCTATGTATATAAATAATACGCTAAATTACTTATTAAATTGCTTTAGTATCTTAAAAGTATTTAATAATAATTAATAACAACAATAATTGGCAATAAGCGAAACCACAAACTTAGAAGAATGTGTCATTTTAAAGGCAATCAACACTCATGCAAAAAACGTAAACAAGTTGCAGAGGATCCAAATGATTATAATCTTATTATAAACTTCAAATTGTTGAAAATATGTGTATTTTTTTGCTGTCATGTCAAGAATGTTTTTCATAAAACATAGACTTTTTATTGACAAATTAACAAATAAACGAAATAAAAGTATACATAGTAGACAAAATTGGTTGGAAGATCTGCATTAGCTTTAAGAGAAGTAGGTAAAGGACACGAATTGAACTGAAACATTTTTATGAATATGCTGTAACATTTCAAGGACATCTATAAATAGTAATAGTAAATATGTAGTAGATCTGTAAGTATTAAAAAACTTTCAATGAATATATGTATCCTTTCAAGCAATAATTTTTAGAAGACCTATTTTATTTCATTGATAAGCGTGCAATGAGTTTCTCAGAAAAGGTGACTCTTTGTTATTTAAAGATATTGTTAGTTGTGGGCCTTATGTACACTTCTATAAATTACCACTGAAAGTAGTGTTAGATATGTGCAGTTTTAAATGATTTCACTGAATTCAATGATGAATGTAAACAACTGGAACTTAATAATGGATCTCAATAATGACTTAAGAACAAAACCTTTTATTGATACTATAAACATTCTGATTGTTTTCATTAATTTGGATTTTTAAGAAATCAATTTTCAAATATACCTTATAAATATGCTTAAATTGACAAAAAAATGCTGGACTAGCACATTTAAAATAATATACATTACAACTTTTTTTAGAATTGTGTACTTTATAAAATACAACTTCTCTAATTCGAATTTTTGATAGGTGAAATAAAAGTTTAAATTAAGAGATTTTTTAATTATAGAAGTTTGGTCTATTTATTTTCATTAAACATTCAAAAAAAATTGTTTTAAAACGTCTTTAAAAATATTGTTTTTTTTTTTCATAGAAACTATAAATTTTTTTATCCCTGTTAGCAAAACTATGCCAAATACTTGTTTTGTCAATGGTTGCTCAAGTAGAGCAGGCCGTGGCAAGATGTCTTTCCATAGCTTCCCCACTATTATTAGGCATCAAGATAATAAAACCCTAGAATTGTCAGCTAAGAGGCGCTGTGAATGGATTACAGCAGTTAATAGACAAAAACAGGGTTCATGGCACTCAGGGAAAACCTGGAAAACCAGGGAAAAGTTTTAAAAATTTAGAAAATCAGGGAATACCTGGAAAAGTCAGGGAATATTTGTTAAAAATCTGTAAAATCAGGGAAAACTCAGGGAATATTTTTCAGTTTTTTATTTAGCTTGAAGTTATTTTGCAAAATACACATTTTGAGTGTTTATTGTTGTTGAAAGTTGCTCACTAAAGTGGTTTTTTAACTTTTATATTATATAGTAACTATATGTTTAGCTAAATGTATAAATAAATATAATAATATAAGACATGACTTCAGAAAAGACTTATTTTCAAGAGGATTGGTTACAACAAGATATTTATAAAGATTGGTTAGTTCCCAACGCACATGCAAAAACTAAAGCTCATTACAAAAAATGTAAAAAATCATTTGAATTGTCCAATATGGGTATTCAGGCTGTTAAAAGTCATGCAGCAGGTATTTTATTAACTTTTTTAATGTGAGAGTGAGAATTAAAAAGAAATGTTGCTTGATTGATTCATTATTTTATATTTTAATATCAGTTTCAAACACATTGTAATCAACTTTTGATTGCAACCTGTTTCAGTTGTTTTCCTTGTTGGTTGGTTGCTTATATTGTTATTTCAAACTTTGCAAGCTAAACTGATTGAGAAAAAAGATAAAAATTTTTAGACATTTTAAATGTTTCATTATTTAATTATCTTGTTTTAGGTAAGAAGCATCAGTCTGCTACAAAGCCTGCTAGTTGTTTCTTTATTAACGGAAAAGAGTTGCATGCTGAACCACTTGGAAGTGATGAAAAAATATCCACATTTTTCACCAAAAAACAAGCAACTATTGTCTCTTTAATTAAATCATCGTTACCAACTAATGCTGAGATCATATGGGCCCTGAAATCTACAATGAGCTGCTACTCTAATAACTCATGTGCAAACTTTTAAAAAGATGTTTCCTGATAGCAAGGTAGCAGAAGATTTCACTATGAGCACCTCAAAAGTATCATACATTGTTAACTATGGACTAGCCCCATACTTCAAGACACTTTTAAAAGAAGAAATCACAAAGTCTGATTGTTACATTGTATCTTTTGATGAGAGTTTAAACGACATAACCCAAACTTGTCAGATGGATCTACTAGTTCGATATTGGGATGGCAATAATAAAGTTAAAGTGAGATATTGGACATCAGCATTTCTTGTTCATTCTGCAGCTTCTGACCTTCTTACACATTTCAACGAAAACTTATCAAGATTTGATTCAAGTAAAATGTATCAAGTTTCCATGGATGGGCCCTCTACAAATCTGAAATTTCTAGATGATCTTAATAAACACAGAAAGGACAACGAGATGCCACAACTTATAAATATTGGAAGTTGCTCTTTGCATGTAATCCATGGTGCTTTCAAAACAGCTATCGAATCAACAACATGGAATATTAAAGAAACTTTAAAAGGGTGTTGGCAAATTCTTCATGATAGCCTAGCTAGATGTCAAGATTATGAAACAGTCACAGGTGCAACAAAATACCCTCTCTTTTTTTGTGGAACAAGATGAGTTGAAAGTAAATCTGTTACAGATTATTGCATTGAAATCTGGCCTAATATATGTAAGTTGATTGAGTTTGGGGAAAAGTTACCATCTTCGAAACAACCTAAATCAAAAAGCTTTTTAAATGTAAAAAAGGCTGTTAAAAACAAACTTATTATTTTAAAATTTGAAGTTTTCAGCTTTGTTGCAAGCATATTAGAGCCATATTTGTTGGCATACCAAACTGACAAACCAATGATTCCATTCATGTATCGTGACTTAGAAAGACTGTTACGAACCATACTGAGCTTGTTTGTGAAACAAGATGTTATTGATAATAGTTGTATTTCAGTCCAACTAAAAGAAGTTGATTTTCATAAAAAAGCTAATCTACTTAAAGGAAATCAAATCAAACTAGGGTTCGCAGCTGAAACAAGCCTGGCTGTTTTACAAAAGAAAGATATAATAACCATTGCTGATATTCAAAGTTTTCACAAAGATTGCACTAACATGTATGTTTGATTGATTGAAAAGTTCATGGACGGAACTCCACTAGGATCTATCATTGTACGCAACTCTCAGGTTCTTAACCCAAATGCAATGGTAGTAATGACTCAAGAAGATGCCGAGAAGAAGTATAAATCTTTATTGACCCACTTGATTAGCTTGAAATATGTTTCACCAATCTTTTCTGATAAAGCTATAAATCAATTTGCAGATTTCTTTTGAGAATCAAGGGTTTATCAAGACATCTTTCATGAACTCAATCAAGAAAGAGATAGCTTAGACGACTTCTATTTTAGAAAATTTAACCTAAATAAATATAAAAGTTTGCATTGACTGTTATAATATTATTAACACTAAGTCATGGACAAGCCTCAGTTGAGAGAGGTTTTAGTATAAATGCCACAGTACTAGAACAGAATTTAATTGAAAAATCAATAGCTGCAAGACGTTTAGTCAAAGATCATATGCTATCAAATAATCTTCAGCCACATAGTATTGAAATTACAAGCAAAATGATCATCAGCATAAATTCGGCACACGAAAGATATAGAAGCTACCTAAATTCAATTGCAGACACTAACAAAAAAGAAGCAAGTAAATTGGCAAAAAAAGTTGTTAGCGATGAAATAAAAGATGTTGAAACGAGGCGAGATCAACTGAAGAAAACCAGTGAAATGTTGCAGTTTGATTTGTAAAATTTGTTGAGGAAGCAGAGGAGAAGCAAGATCTAGGGTTAATTTCTAAAGCTAATGCGATGAAACAAAAAGCAAATGAAAAAAATGAAGAAGTAAAGAAATTAGAGCTAGCACTTAAGCTAGAATAAAGAAATTAGAGCTAGCACATCTTAGAGCAAAAGAGAAAGTTGCTAAAATAATATATTCGTTCTCACATGAAGTTTATATTTTGTTAACAAAACACATTAGTTTTTTCAAAACATGTATAAATTGTTATTTTTTTAATATATTTCTTTTAGTTAGCAGATTAATATGGCTCTGTTTCTTGTTTAAAACACCTTTAACGGATTGCTATAAATTAATTAAAAACAGTCTCTGATTTCTTAGAAAATAGTGATAAAAAGTATTTAGGGAACAAGGATTCAGTTGCAAAAGCATTATATTTTTCAACATTGATAGGCAAAATATTTAAACTTTTCCCCGCACGAACTCAGGGAAAAAATACTTGAAAATCAGGGAAAATCAGGGAAAACTCAGGGAAAATGGTTTTTCAAAACTGCCATGAACCCTGAAAAAGAACCAACCAAATTCTCGAAAGTATGCTCTGCTCACTTTAATTCAGGTATGAAATTGATAGAATTTTGTCATATTATGTTACTTGTAAAGATCTATATATGTAAAATGTATATGTTTTTAATATTTACGCTATATTTATTATTTATAGGTAAACCAGCTGCATTATATTACGTCACCAACCCAAATTTGGTTCCTAGTTTATTGTTGTCTGCATCAGAAAGGCAACCACAAGATAAAGAGACAGGCATCTCCACTCTCCCCAACACTTCAAAAATTTCAAGGTACGTGCTTATTTTGTTAAAGATATTCATTATTATTATTTCTAACTTATAAGATTTGATGTATATCTAAATATTAATAGCCAAATGAATATTATTAGTGCGCATAGTTACGCATTGTTACGCCTATTGTTTGTTTTGTTAATTACGGTTCTGCGTTATGTAAAATACACTATTTCTTAGTTTTTAAGTTGTTTCTAGACTTTTCTAAGCGCAGTTATATATTCCACGCAGTCTTTCGAGTAAAATCAGCAAGCAAATTGGAGCTGAAACACTTATTTTCAAGAAGAATTGATGTTGTTTATTTTTTAAAATAAAAATTTAAATAATTGTTAGTTTGTTATGTATATATATATGTATATCTATATGTATTTTCTTTTAGCAGAAATAGTTGAGAATAGAAAAGCAAAAAAAATTTCTTCTGGAATTTGTCAAAAGGGTGCTGTGTTATGCTTCATTTTAAGGTATCTAAATATGTATTTATTTTTCATTTTTTAGAATAATTTAGAACTAAATTGATTGGTAAAATAGTTTTTTTAGTACAATGTTTCTTTTTTAAGAAAACTGTTTCAGTTTGGTCGTTAGTCTTTTTAAAACATTTTAGGCAGTATTTGTTTTATTTTTTAGAGCAGTTAAGAGGAGCTGATCGCTTTTTTTAGTAAGTTCAAGTTATTTTCTCATACATAAATTAAGATTTTCGATTTATTTCAGTCTGTTTTATATTTCTCTATATCTGTATATATATTTTCTCTAAGGATAAATACTAAGGAATAGAAAGTTGAGAAAATTTCTTCTGCAATTTGTCAAAAGAGTGTTGTTCTATGCTTCATTTTAAGGTATCTAAATATTTATTTATTAGAAATTTTTAATTTTGTTCTTAAATGGTTTCTTCTTTTTCATTGCTTTAGATTAGTATATACTGACTGATATAACTTCATTTTTATTAACAATATTGTGCATTGTATCTGCATTCTTTGTTACATTAAAAATAATTGATGCTAATAAATATTGTTTTATAGTTGTTAAAAGTTTGCATATATGTTTAAATTACGCTCGAAGTTAAAAAAGTTTTTGATAAATATGTGTATTTGGTGATATATGTTATATAGTTGTTTATATAAATGTGTTTTTATAATGGTATGAAATGTATTTTATCTAATTTGTATATGATTGTTAAATGAGGTGATATATGTTATATAGTTGTTTATTTAAATGTGTTTTTATAATAGTATGAAATGTGTTTTATCTAATGTGTATATGATTGTTAAATGAGGTATTTTTATATGTTTATAACATTAAAAAAATATATTGTGTTTTATAGTTAGTATATATGTTTATATAATGTTGCTTCCATGATTTCAAAGTGGTGTGACTTGGCAAACGTGTAGAGATATATTTTTCATTTTTACCTGTCAAGCAGTGCTTTTGGTCTAAGTGTTGCTTAGCCTTTAATATAACTATTCTGAAAACACATTGCATTATCTTTAATAATTTTTTGCGTAATGTTGTTACCTTTAGCTTATTTTTACGTCGGTGTCAGCTGTTAAAAATGATTAATAGGTAGTTTCATTACTAGAACTCACTGCTTTTATTTATTTACTAAAATTTATTCAAGACCATTTCGCTTAAATACATTTTGTTTATCATGAAAAAACAATATTTAGCAACTACTACTCAGGTATCAAAACAGCTGATCTCTATCAGGTACATTGATTTTCAATTCATATATGTTTTTCTTTATATTTACTTATTTGTTACAATTTTAAATTTCAGATTTATAGTGGTTTTATTTGCTATAGAAGAACAAATCATTTTGAATTTTTTAAAAATATATATCTACTCCAGTCAACATTCAAAGTTGAATGTTACATATACCATTTTTAAGGAGCTTCTAGGCTTTTTTGATGCTTTTCTTATTTAAGTGGTTTTATAAGCAAGGTCTGCAAGCAAATTTGAGCTGAAAAGTTTTTCAGCTTTCAAAGAGAATTAATGTTGTTCTCTGTTTAATTTAATTTGTTTAAATAGAGTAGTTTTAATAAAAAAAATGTTTGTTTGTTCTTGGTTTTTTACTTATTTGTTTTCAGATTCTTAAGAACTAGGCAACTTAGCAAAGCAAGATTTATTTTATTTTTTAGTGCAATTGGAAAGAGCTAAAGTGCTTTTTAGTCACTTCAAATCATTTGTTTCTTTTTTTAAATAGAAGGGTTAATAATAAAAAATTTTAGACAGTCGAACTGTTACTGATTTGAGTTTAATGTTTTGTTTTATTTTATATTAGATATATATTTTATGTATTTAACATGGAAAACTGACTGTAATTTTTGACAGGTAAGTTTATATACATTAATGTGCCTATATATCAGAATATTTTATATTTCTCTGAATCTATATAAATATTATCTCATAGAAAAAATTAAAAGGAATAGAAAGAATTTGAATATATATACATATATATTATTTTAGATTAACATTGCTTCATTTTTTATACAAGATTCTGCATTTATTATTTTTGTGCATTAAGATTGTGCCTGAAGGTAAAAATAACTTTCCATTGTAGTCTAAATTCTTTGCTAAATTTTTTTTTTTTTTTTTATTTGCATTTACTCCCAACAAGGCTGCAAGCAACCACTATAAGGTTGGGAGTTACTAGGAAACAAAAGAACAGAGTTATAAAGCAAGGAAACGGTTGACAGAAGACTTGAAAAGTTGAAGGTTGTATGAGTCAGGAAAACATGAAGATGGGAGAGAGTTCCAAAGGATTGAAGTGCGGGGAAAAAAACTAGATGAATAAAAGTTTTTAGAGCATGCAAGGACAGATACAGTAAACGATTGAGACTTAGCTGAATGACGAGTAAAACGAGAATGAATTTTAGTTGATGGAACTAGAGATGATAACTCCTTTGAGCAGTGACCATGATAGTATTTGTAGAAAAGAGAAAGAGATGCAACTTTACAACGATGGGAAAGAGGTTCAAGCTTAGCAGATAGTCCAGGTCCAACAACATTTACAATGCGTTTTTGGACCTTGTCAAGAAGAGAAAGTGAATCGTTAGAAGAACCAGGCCAAATATGACAACAGTATTCCATACAGGGACGTATAAGAGATTTGTAGAGGTAGAGAATGGAATCAGAAGTAAGGAAACGGCGAGCACGATAAAGAGAAGCAACCTTAGCAGAAGCTAATTTAGCAATCAATTGTATATATGGTTTCCATGAAAGGTTAGTAGTAAGCGATAATCCAAGAAAACGTAAAGAGGAGGACTCAGTAAGAGGATTGCCATTCATTAATATAGAAATGTTGACCATATTACGGTAGTTGTTTGCAGTAAGCAACTGGGTTTTTTTAGAGTTGAAATTCACAAGCCACTGTGAACCCCAATCTATTACTGAAGTGAGATCGGATTCAAGATCAGCTGCTTGTACTAGGCGACCGAAAAGAGAAGACTTTTTGTCAAGACAGGAGTATAAAGTTGAGTCATCAGCAAAAAGAGCTACTTTAGATAAAAGGTTGTCAGGAAGATCGTTTATGTAGATAAGAAACAAAACAGGGCCCAGGATGGAACCTTAGGGAACCCCAGAAGTTACTGGAAATAAAGAAGAGTGTTGGCCTTCAAGGATGACTTTAATAAACCGGTTAGAAAGAAATGATTTGAAAATCTCAAAAACTTTCCCAGAAACACCATATGAAGCAAGCTTATGGAGAAGACCAGCATGCCTAACATTGTCGAAAGCTTTAGATATGTCGAGAGCAATAGCCCTAGCCTCACCGCCTCCATCTAATGCACGATAAAATCTTTCAGTTACAGCAGTTAGCAAGTCGGCCATAGAGCAAGAGGATCAAAAACCGTCTGACAGTAGTTTATTTGACTCAAGATGAGATGTGAGGAATTAGTTGATCAAAGACTCAAAGACCTTGCTAATAACAGAAAGAAGACTGATCGGACGATAATTGGAGGGGTCAGAATTTTATCCAGAGTTTTTGAATATTGGAACCACAGATGCCATTTTCCAACAAGCAGGAAAACAATACTCATAATGTCAAAAAAACTCATAATGTCAAAAAAACTCATAATGTCAAAAATAATGTCAAAAAATTTGTTTTATATTTTTCAGTTGTAAAAATATAAAACGTTCATTTATTCAGTTGTAACAATAGTATAATCACTGGTAATATATTTAATGATAACAGATGTATAATATTAATCTCTGATAACAGATGTATAATATTGAGCTTGAAAAAGTTATTAGTGTAAATGGTTATAGGTGACTTGAAATTGTTGTCATATGAAAGAAATAGATGTAGACGTGATAAAATTAATTGTCGTTGAAATATAAGAAATTTTGCTTGATGAACAGAAAACTTTTTTGCCAGAATTCAGTGTCAAGCGGTGTTGATGTCTATTATTTGATTTTACACTTTAAAATATGAATTTTAAAGTATGAATTTTAATATTTTTAATATTTTCATTTTAAAGTATGAATTTTACTATTTATAGTAACAAGTAATAACAGTTTCAATTTTTAATGATTTTTTTTTTTTTCATTTGTAATCTTAAACATAATTGTGTTCATTTTTGTTTTAGTTGTCTTTGTCATCACTTGATTATTTTTCTAACTGTTGAAACATGGTTTTAATTTTGTAAATTTAATATGATGTGAAATTTACAATATTAATCATTTGTCAACAGTCAAAGAGAAGCTGGAACTTAATTAAGAAATTCTGGAAATTAACTTTTAGTTAAGGTAAAAATAATTTTGTTTATTGGTAGCATAATAAAACCAGTTACTGTTATTTATTGCATGACTTTTTTACTTTTTCTAATGTGCTGTTTTTAAAACAATTTCTCTCTCTCTTAGATGAGACTTAGAAAAGAATTAGTATAGAGAGAGAATAGATTAAACTCATGTAATTACTGAGCTCTTGCATATTTTTTAATACTGCGAATGATAATTTGCTATTTAAAGATATAATTCTTTAAATTGTCCTTTGGTTGTTATTGGTTATTGTAATAAATAAAATCTTTTTAGTTTCAAGTATTTTATTCTAGGGATCGTCTATATATTACGTAACGCGAAATTAAAAATATGGACAAAAGAAATATCTCAAAAACCGTGTTTCTCTCATAGTCAACTATATGTTGAATTTTCAAGAACTAAAGCATTTTATATTTTATTTTTCAAAATTGATAAACATCTTATTCAAGGTATAGTAGGTAAAAAAATGTAACATAAATATTGTTGTATTCTTTAATGTTCTTAATTTATAGTCTTGAGATTTTCATTTCGAAAATTTACTGTTAAAGGTTGTGAGCACATTTTGTATGAATAACTTTATTTATCATTATTTATTTTTTTTCATAGTTTTTGATAAATACATCTATCATTCAATAGTTGCAAAATGTGTTTATATGTGTTATTACTTGTCTGCGTTTTTTTACGCGGTTTAAATTTTTATATCTGGCTAAATATAATCGTTTTTTTATTCATTTGTCTACATTCTTCTAACAAGTACATTCCAGGTATCAAATCCATTTTTTCTTAACTTTAATCACTAGCTTGTTTACCAATGTTAAAATGGGCAACTGCATCAAAAGCACCAAACTGAAGATGCGTAAGCAAAACATAATGGCCTTTTGGTATACGCTCCCATATTGTCACTTTAAATGATTCATTGTTATTTTGGGTAAGGCCATGAAGACATTTTTTTTAAAGAATGTCATCACTTAACTCATCATAAATTTATTTGAGTTTTCAAACAATCGGTATAGGTAAACCAAGGCCAGGCCTATATGTCAAAGGTATGATTTGCTTTGTCGCGACACCAACTATCTGCACCTTCGGGACAGTGAGGAAAATGTAAATTTTCATTTTTCGATGAAGCAACATGATAAAGCGTAGTTCTTACAGCAGATTTCATACCGTCAAAATCATTTTTGTTTTGACGAATTGCTTTGCCGTAATAAATTTGGAGACGATCAATAGTTGCATCAGTCAATTTTCGGCGACATCTTAGACCTTATGTTTTACAATAGACCTATTCAAATATTATGCAGGTTCCCTCTGGCTCCATACCACCAGATAGTCCTTGCTAATTATAAGTACATTTTTGTTTATTGTGCCATTTTCTATAGGCAAATTCTTCAAGAAAATAACCTATACATACTTTGTTCATTGCTTCAAAATCTAATACTTTGCCTGTTTCCATTGAAATAACAGAAACAACTCTATTATTGCATAACTCCAACTGCATCGTCAGTAATGGAGTTTAAAATAAAATGATAATTTTTCAAATCTTTTAATTCTTGAGCAGCATCCATTATTGTGTCTTCAGCTACGCATTTTACTGCATTTGTTAATTTTAAAATAATTTTATTATAATTGTTAATAGTCATCGATTTAGGCGTGTCCATCAATGAAACAAATCTTGAAAATCCAGAATAACCTTGACCGCATGATCATATGGTATATACAGCATGGTTTTTGTATCAAAACATTTTTGTTTGTTGAATGTCGATGAGTAAATTTCTTTTGAATGGTTACAAATAAAGTAGTTAATATAGAGACATCTAATGATGAAACTACAGAGTTAAATATTTCTAAATCAATAAAGCGGTATCCTATATTTAAGCTACTTGATATTATGGATCTTGATGATGAAACGTTTTTTAATTTTTTTAGCAGAAGCACTAATTTGATCAGAATATTAAAATCAATAGTTCGCATTATATTTACATTTATATCTTTAACACTTTTAGTAATATTTACATTCGTATCTACACAATTTGATTCTATATTTACATTGCTATTATTTACATCCATATCCATTATTTACAACTAATTTCTTCGTTCCATAAAATATTTGTTTCCTTTTATTTCCTTTAGTTCTTTGTTTAACTCTACAAGCTTTAACCGTTTTAAAATATTAAAAATTGACATTTCAGTGATTACTTTTATTCTAAAGTGGTTTTAAACAATAGAAAATAAAATTCCTTTTTTTAGTATTTTTTCCAAACAGAAAAATAAGATTTTGGAAGGATTTTTTAGTTAAGATGAAAAAAAAAAAATGCAGTTGTTAAGGCAGGTTGTCATGGAAATTAAAATTTCTAGGGTTCAATAAATTTTAGTTTAATAAAGATCTATAGCTAATTTTTAAAAATGCTTTGTGATGGTAAATCTTTGATAAATTTTGCACAAAATAAGAAAATAATATTTTTTTCAAAGTTTTCATATTTCTGAGAGGTATTCCACCTTAAATAAGCAAGAAAATGAGGGGAAAATGGAAATTGGAATATCATTCCAAATATCAAGAATTAAAAGACAAACTTACATAAATTATGCAACGCTAAATTCATTTAAAAAGTTGGATATCATTTGCTCTTTTAAGCGGCGAATTTCATTAAACTTAAAGCGCATATTTAATTTTTCGTTTAAATAAAGCGAGGGAAAACTTTTGATGTTTTTTGTTTTGTCTATTAGTTAAATTTATCGTCACGTAATTTATGGAAGATCCCTTATAAGGTAAAAAAATAACAATTATAGTTTAAAAAAAAAAAAATTGTTAGAAAAACTAAATAAAAGTTACTTAAAAAAAAAGACTGCAGTAAGGAAAATAACGTGTCAGATAGTTAGACATACAAAAATCTCGAGTTGTTCTAATCTTAGAATATTCTAATGTTAGAATCTCTAAGTTGTTCTACAAAAAGAACATCTACTAAAAAGTGGAACTAATTTTTAGATAATCTAATGCATCTGTATCAAAAATTTTGTTTGGGGTCTTCAGGATTGACTTTTAAAGCATCAAAGTTAAGTATGCTATCATAGGCACTTTTTCACTCGTAAAAGAACATATTTTTTTTTTTAGTAATTTAGCACTTCTCAAAACCTTTACTTTTTAATATTTTATTTATACACATGGGAATTTTGTTTTTTTTTGGCGTAGAAACACACTATTTATTTTATATTATTATATTAATGAACATCTAGCTGAACAATTTCACTACGTCTTTTATTAAAAGTTAAAGACATTCGGTTACCCCGGTTTGTTTTTCTTAAATTATTAAAACGGGTTAACTCACTCTTGTTCGGGAAAGATTGAGTTCGCTTTTTGATATAAAAGTTATGCAACATGTTTCCATTTGTCTTGGTTGTTTCTAAAACGTCATTTCGTTTATTTTGCATTTGCGAGTAACTCTTTAAAGAAGTCATCGAACTATAAGCGAACCTTATGGCAGCTAAATCGGAATCACATTCAATTTGTTTGCTCATTTCTTTTTTTTCCTTCCATTTTTTGTAATACTTTTGAATAGTGTATGCAGCTTTGATTTCCTGAAACCTTATCATGGTTGTTGTTCTCGAAGTATATTTTAATCGATCAGGAAATGCATTTTCAAGAGTGCGGTCAACTGCATCACAAATACTCATAAAACTTTCCGAGTCACCTTCTAAACAAAAATCAAATCTCTTCTTTATAGCTGTTTTTATTTATTCCAAAAATATATATATATATTTTTAATAATATTTTAAATTAAATAATTTGATTATTCTAATTATTGTTTGTATATATTTAGAGAGTACCCGACGGGCATTTGTTTTTAAAAGTTATGTTCTAAATGTGTTTTAAACGTGTTTTAAACGTCTTTTAAACATTAATGTTTAAAAGACGTTTAAAAGACGTTTAAAAGACATTTAAAATACATTTAGATCGTAACTTTTAAAAACAAATGCCCGTCGGGTAATTTATACTGTTTTATTTTGGGGTTTTCTTAAACAATAATAACTTTAAAGTTTTCTTAATCATAATAAAAATATTTCTTTATTATTACTACTACTTACTTTTATTAATAAAATATACATAATAATATTAACATAATAATAATAATATACATAATAATATTAACGTATGAAGTGACCAGCGGTCAAGGTGCAATTTAAAAAAAAAGAGATGCATAAAAGTTGTAAAAATGGTGGTGAAGAGATCCAAGTGGTTTGAGTTTTCTCAAAATATTGATTTTTTTACTTGTGTAATAGAAATCAATAATAGAAAAAAAAAATAATAACAGTAAATGCCTGCGTTTAACCTCTAGCTTTACTTGAATACCGAATAATATTGAATACTTACTAATATCGAATACCTAACATTATGAAATATCTACTAACATTAAACAGCTAATAATAATGAATACCTAATAAAATTGGTTAAAAATGGCGTTCCTGATAAATTTAATTTGATGCAATTCTTTTAATACTAAGACATACCGGAATAAAAACAAAAACTACTAGCGGCTTCATAAAAAAAACAATTACTCGGTTTAGTTAAGGGGATTTACAAATTATTTAAATTCCTTTATTTGAAATCAGCAAAATTTTATCAGCGTATTACCCAGTGGGCACAGAACCAAAAAAAGACGTCTTTTGAACGTTCAAAAGACGTCAAAAACGTTCAAAAGACGTTCAAAAGACGTCCAAAACGTGTATAAGACGTTTAAAAGACGTCTTTTTTACGTCCGTGTCCACTGGGTATGTCCAAACAAGAGCTCTTATTATTTATTTTGCTTCAGGTTTTCATAATATTTAAAGAAATTTTCTTTTTTTAGTATAATTTTTATGACCTTTTTACTACCCCTAATAGTGAATCTAAACAACACCATTTTGGAGTCTTTAGATCACTTTCGCTCATCGGCGTTAACTTGAACTTAGTTAATATTTGAAAAAGTGCTTTAACCTACTATAGAACAATTCCACGACCATCTCACAATAAATAAAAAAATTAAAACAAGCCAATATACATAATGCTATATATCAATAGAAAGCCTTAAGTCTCCTTTTTCAGAAAATATATCGCTTCTTATAGTATGCCACTATTATAAAAAATAATATGTGCTGAAACAGAACGTAAAAACAGGCGTTTTTGCGATAATTTAATTCATTTTTAACCGCCAAAGTTCAATTGAACCTATAAAAAGTTCAAAAACTGTCTTGCTCATTTTATCCAGGTTTTTAGCTGCACTAATCATTGCTACTTATGATAAAAACATGTTTTTTGTTAGACGAATCCAGAAAACCATTTATTTTAATCAAATGTTATTACCACTATTGTCACGCTGTGACAGTTAGGGTACCAATAGTTTTATTTCTAGGACAACCAGTAAAACTTAGGATTTCAAATTCCAGCGCAATGAGAAATCTATCTAGTACATCTAAAAAAATTCTAACATGTTTAAAAAAATTACCTTGTTATTTTTAGAATCTTTTTGTCACGCCGTGACGTCACGGCGTGATAAAATTTAAAACAATATTTAAAATTGCTAAACTGAAACCACAATTGAGTTTTTATCAACTTTAATGGCCCAGATTATTGTGCGACATACTTTCTTTGACATTTTCTACAAAAGCTACAAAATATAGGTATGTTTTGCATAGGCAACACTTGGAGGATGAATGCTCAGCTATCTTTGAGGCTCTCTTTTGGTATTCATAGAGCCTTTCTAAGGGACAGTTGTAACTCCATTGAGCCTTAAATGTAATACGTGCATCTCCATGACTACTGTGTTGCTCTTAACTGTTTTTAATCTTTCAAGGGTTTAACATGCCTCTTACTCATGCTAAACGTCAAAAGAAATATCGTGAAAGGCAGTTAAAAAAATTTGGCGAAAAAGTAGTTAAAGAAAAAGAATCGAAAAGGAGAAAAGAAAAAAGACTTGCTAAATTGGAGGATTAACGAGAAAAAGAAAGGCTACGAAAGAGAAAGAGCAGACAAAAAGTAGCAGAATCAAAATCTGTAGTTGTTACATCACCCCCATACAAATATGCAAGCACTCTTGGAAAAGCTGTTAAGAAAGCCGAGTCAGCACTACCAAAATCACCCGAAAAAAGGACTAAAGTTGTACAAAAACTTTTAACAAAAATGAATGAAATCCCTAGCCCAGAAAAAATACTTAGTGAAAATGCATTAGATGTTTTAACTGTAAAATTGGTTCTTGATTTTTATCAGCGTGATGATATATCCCGTCAAGCACCAGGTAAAAGAGACACTATTGTGGTGAGACACCACATGTGCTTTTGTCTAGTTCAATGTCAAGAAACGTTTGTTGTTGTCAGCGACATCAAAATATAATCGTTATCCTTAAAGCCCTGCACAAGTTTGATTCAAATTTTCCATTGTATTCAAATGAATTTCCTCTAAGCATTGTATGTGATAGTGAAAAATATAGTCAAATACGTCAGAACCGATAGAACTAGAATCTATATAGATCCTAGTTCTATCGGTTCTGACGTATATTAACTATATATAGATGTCAAAATAGAATATATTTATCTATTTTCCCGAAAAATATTAGAATTTCGACCAAGAAAGACCTTATAATTATAAAAAATTGCCAAAAACGATCAGAACAGATCATATTATTAAATTATGTTTATTTCACATAAAAAACGTATTTATTTAAAATCTTATTGAAATTTGGACAAGCGGTTGTAATTTTAAGAAGATTAAAAAAAAAAAATTCTTCGGTCTGGGTTTTATCGCTACAAACAAATATATTTTATGATACCGCAAAATTTATCATTATAATTTTTTTCGTCTTATCCTAATTCACAGACCTGATCATTTAATGGAAATATGTCCTAGTCAGCAAAACATCATACAAACGCTATAATATTTTAAAATTGCCTTAACTACATCGAGTACTAGCTGTTATTAAAAAAAAAAAAAAAATTGATTTATTTATGAGTGAATCAAATTATGCAAATTATGAGTAAATTGACTATAGTCAACAAGTCAAAAAAAGATTTTAAATACCAAATTTGCGTTTTAACAAGCCTTGGAGCACATCAACACAATGTATTTTATCACCTTCTATAATTGGTAAATTCAGATTATGAACAGCAATTCTATTTGGAAATGGAATACCTAAGTAGAAAAAACAAAAACAAAAAAAATATAAAAAAACAAAATAACAACAGTATAAGATATAAAATAAAAATGTTTAACTAAAAATTCTTTATCAAGTCAAGAAAAGTGTCAAGTTAAAAAACAAAAAAGTAACAATTACCCTATATTATTACCTAAGTAACGATTACCCTATATTATTACCTTAGTAACGATTACTCTAAAAGCATAATTTACATATCAAATTTATATAATAAATTAATAAGTAGTAAAAAACTGAAGCATAAAACTATGGTTTTTATGCAGCTGAATTTTAACTTTTTAATTTTAAAATTATATAAAATAATAACTGTAAATATGAATACACGATCCTATGTTTCTGAAAAACTTTCCTTTTAATATTATTATATTATAGGGGTATATATTATAATACATACCAGTCTTCTCCGTTTGAAAAAGCGCTGGCAGGGTGGTCATTTTTAAATTAGCCTGCGCGATTTAAAAAATTCTTTTTTTCCTGTTATTTAAATTAAAATAAAATTAGCAAAAATAATGCTTTGAATAAATACTAAAATAATTTATAAATATCTGGTAAAAAAAAGCATTTTTTACTTAAAAGTTAAACAAATATTTAAAGTTAAACAAATGAACAAAAAAAAAGATTGTTGCAATTTAAAACAAAACGTTTTTATTTTTTTGGCAAGCGCTTTTTTATGCGCTCGCTTAAAAAAGCGCTTGTTTTCAAGTTTTTCCGGGCGTGTGAGAGAGAACGAAAAGACTTGAGCGCGAAAGCGTTAGCTAAACGGAGAAGACTATACGAACCCTTATTTATTTTGTATTTATTTGTTTAAGTCAATAGACATAAATAAGTAAATATTATAGTTTCATAAATAAATAAATAAATATAATAGATATATAATAAATACAATGAATAACATTATATAGGACAGATAGATTAGAAAAAAAATTATATTCTATTCTATTCTATATAAATTCTAACAAAATAAAATTATTAACAATAAAAAGTCATAAAATACTATGTACCTAAAGGAGATCCCAAGTTAGCAACAAGAAATGGTAGTTTTTGGAACTCAATATAGTTTGTATTTGACGGATCATAAAGCTGCCATACAGAATAAAACATCTCAATATCTTCATCTGTAATTCCAATATCATCATGTCGATGGACCTCATTGAAGTTTTCCAGAATGATAGCAATATACAAGTTTATAATAATCAAAAATGTAATAATGATAAACGATATTAAATAAATAACTGCCGCCCATGGAGTTCCACAATTTCCTTTAGAATAAAAAAATAAATATGGAAATAAAGTAAAAGTGGCAAAAGAGGAACAACTTTAATTTAATGAAGTATCATTAAAAATAGTAAAAACAAAAAACTAATTTATAGATTCAATTAAGACACTAATACTTAAACAACTTAAAAAAAAAAGTTGTAAACATACCATTTGGAAGACCATTGAAATTTTCATCACAATTTGGAGGTTGAACAACAAGTGCATCAAGAATTTCATTCCAACCAGCTGATGTTGCAAGGCGAAATAAAACCATAATACTGTTACCAAAGGTTTCAAAATTTACAACTTCAGATAATGCACCTGTAACAATAGTAATCATAATAATTTAGAACAAAATTTGTCTGAAACAAATTTGAAACCAATTACACTAGGAGAACAGTTAGTAAATGGTTCATCAGTTTTTTGTGTAAGTTTTTTGTATATGTTGTCATACAAGCTTGAGTTGCGGCTTATATAAAATAGTTTAAAAATAAGCATTTTTATGTAGAAATGTCTATTAATTTCATTTTATGAGATCAAGGAATTAATTTAGTTTAAAAAACATAAACATTATTTAAGCAAACATAATTTGAACAACTCAAAAACTACAGACTAATAATAAACTAATAAGCAAATAATAAACTAATAAGAAAATAATAAACTAATAAGCAAAAGAAATTTAGAAAGTGCATTTGGCAATTTCAAATAGCAATAGAAAGGGACCATTAAATTTAAAATCAATTTTTTACAGACGGCATGTTGTTTCCCAATATCAGGCTGCATGTAAATTTAAAACTGTTTAGTGGCATATAAGAGCAACTCTACAAAACAAAACAAACAGTTTCATATAAAGAAAAAGATTTTCTAACCAGAAAACAGACAGCCTAATTGAAACCTTTGTGTCAATACTAAAACTTGTCAATTCCAAATTTTTAAAATTTTGTTCCAAAATTGGATCTAAGACAACAAGACATTTTAAGAATTACAAAAATAAAATGCAAATATAAACTGAAATAATGAATTTTAAAAGAAGAACTTTATGTCATCATATCACTTGTTTCTTTCCAATTTTTTTTTTTTTTTGCAAAGATAATTTGTCACCATTCAAGTTTTTACTTAATTGCAATATTTGTCTTAACTTAATCTCACAATTTACATTATACTAATGAGGTAATTGCATAATCAGATGCCAATATATTTAAATTAAGTGCTAAAATAGAAAAAGTCTCCAAATGTTTTAAAAAACACAACCAATTATGTACAATTGATATTTTTAAAAACAAGCGAAATGAGTTAATTGCCCAAAAAAGGCTTCTACATCTCTGCAGTAGTATTGAGTACTGCTTGTATCGAATTGACAACCAACAGTCTCTTTTGCATAAATGGTATGCAAAAGAGACTTGAACTTTTTTTAGAAGATTTGCATTTGATTTAACATTTATAAAACAAAAATGTCTATATATATACTTGATATAAATTTTTTGCTTTTTGAGTTATTGAATTTATTCAGATTTTATTCTTAAAATATTTGTCGTCTAATTTTTTCTAAATTTTCTCAATTACTAAATCTAATCTAAAAAAATCTAGAAAGTTTACAGTCACATACTACTGCTTGTAGAAGCATGCAAGCAAGGAAGATTCAATATCTTGTACTGCCTACTTAGATACACATAAAACATTTTCTATAAAAAAAAGGCAGCTTTTTTAAATTAACAATCAAAAAAAAGACAATTTTTTTTTTTGTCTTTTTCACAATTTTTTTTTTGGATTAAAAAAAAAGTGCAAAATTACCAACATGCAGACTTAAATTATATATATATATATATATATATATATATATATATATATATATATATATATATATATATATATATATATATATATGTATATATATATATATATACATATAGTCTTGTATGGCAGTCACAAAGTTTTTCTTTGTGACTGCCATACAAGACTATATATATATATATATATATATATATATATATATATATATATATATATATATATATATATATATATATATATATATATATATATATATATATATATATACTCATATAGTGTCGCTTTAAGAGCATTTTAATGTAAAAAAAGTCTCTTACGACTACAATTTTAATTACCTCGTCTCTTAAGCTGTTTTTGATTGTCATCGAAATGTCAAAGCAATTAATTTATGCGGAAGTACATTAAATTTAATTGTTTTTTAAAAAATTTTTAAAAAACCGCAATTATAACGACTAGAAAGTTTTTTTTAACTAGTGGTGTTTTTGTTATTGATTTAATAAAAAACATTTTTTAAACATGCGTAAATGTTGCTACATCGACTATCTTATAGCCTGACTCGCAACGGAGTGCTGCTACATCGACTGACTAATAGCCTGACTCGCAACGGAGTGCTGCTACATCGACTGACAAATAGCCTGACTCGCAACGGAGTGCTGCTACATCGACTGACAAATAGCCTGACTCGCAAGGGAATGCTGCTACATCGACTGACTAATAGCCTGACTCGCAACGGAGTGCTGCTACAACGACTGACAAATAGCCTGACTCGCAAGAGAGTGCTGCTACATCGACTGAGGGTTTGGTTTGGCCAGGCAGTCTATCAATTAAAAAAAAAAAAATTAATTTTTAAAACTTTTTCTGGTCTGGTTTATTAACGCGCTCTTTAAAACTACAGTTTATGGGAAATTTTTTTTGATGCCACGCAAGAGACATGCAAGAGTATATATATATATATATATATATATATATTGCGAGTCAGGCTATTTGTCAGTCGATGTAGCAGCACTCCCTTGCAAGTCAGGCTCTTTGTCAGTCGATGTATATATATATATATATATATATATATATATATATATATATATATATATACATATATTTATAATTTATTTAAGGTGTAACATGCGTTTTTACCTTGCTTTTTTACATGACCAAAAGTAGACATCCCAATAATAGAGTATATGAATAAAATAAGAAACAATAAAGCACCAATGTTTAAAAGAGCAGGTAATGAAACTATCAATGCTATCATTAATCTGCGAATTCCTTTTCCACTATTAAAATAACGAAGAAGACGACTAATTCGAAGAACACGAGCAAATCGAAAAATATTTGGCGAGGTTGATAAAGTGACTTCAAAATATTCTATTAATATACCTAAACATTAAAAAATTTTTATAAGTTTAGTTACAGTATTAAATAAAAAATAAAAATAATAGTTTAGAAATTAGTAACTCACCAATTACTGACAAAAAAACAACAACCAAATCAAATATATTCCAGCTATTTGAAAAATAATGACAACGCAACACTATGAGACGCAAAACCAGCTCAAGTGAAAAAATAGCTGTGAATATAAGATTAGTACGATTTAAGAATCGAGTGACCCAATCAGACTGATTATAATGATGAGTCATCATCAGAAGGATGTTGCAAACAACCATTATAATTATAATAGCTTCATATTTTGGACTTGTAATGATATCAAACAATTTAGAGAAATAACAGCCCTGTTTTTAAATTAGAAAAACTTCAATTATTAATATACCAATAGGTTAATAATAATATAAATAACAATAACTTATATTATTTTTCCTCGTATTTTGATGTACAGATAACATTTACAAATGTTTTAAATTAAAGGTGTAATATTTACAAGTTTAATGAGTCAAAATATATAATAAAATTTATAATTAAAATAGTACGGGAAACACTTCAAAAAGATCATAATGATTTTATCACAAAGGTGAAATATAATAAAAGAAGCATACAAGATATATATATATATATATATATATATATATATATATATATATATATATATATATATATATATATATATATATGCATATATATATGTGCATATGTAAATGTATCTATCTATCTATCTATCTATCTATCTATCTATATATATATATATATATATATATATATATATATATATATATATATATATATATATATATATATATATATATATATATATATATATATATATATATATATATATATATATATATATATATATATATATATATATATATACATACATATACATATATATACACACACACACACACACACATATATATATATATATCAGCTATACAGCTTGCATTTCACTTACAAAATGGTGATTTGCATTTGCGTTCAGCAGTTTTACGTTAAGCAAAAACTTTTTTATTTTGAAATATTTAAATTATCTTTTATTATTGTTTATGTGACGTTTCTTTTACATACAATATTTTACATAAAAAAATATACAAGAGTTCCTTTTCTTAGAATTAACTTTAACTGTGTTTCAGTTTTTTAAATTTAAAAATTTATATACATATATATATATATATATATATATATATATATATATATATATATATATATATATATATATATATATATATATATATATATATATATAATATATATATATATATATATATATATATATATATATATATATATATATATATATATATATATATATATATATATATATATATATATATATATATATATATATATATATATATATATATATATATATATATATATATATATTAATCAATTTGCATTAAAAAATAATAAAAAAACCTTTGGTCTCTGTAGTAATCTATTAGATTTTTTGGATAAAGCATTCTTCACAGATAAAAACCATTGCTTTTGTAGAGCTGATAGATTCACTTCAACCGTTTTACAACCATCAAACTAATAACAAATTTGAATTGTAAATATTTACACATTTAAAATAAATATAAATTCAAATTATAAACATTAATCATAAAATCAAAACTATATATATTAAAAAAAACTGTTAATAAAAAAAATCATAATATTTTAATTTAAATTAAAAAAATATTTACATACTTTTAATTTTTTTATTTACTCTTTATTATTTAACTTTTTGATATTTAATAAGTGTTCTTTGAATTATTTATTATTTTATAGTGATTTTAGCATGTTTCATAAAACATTTCACAAAAATAATTCTTATTTTGTTACCTGTTTTTTTAGTCGATAGAAGTTGTCAATAATGACAGATACAAATAAATTTAATATAAAGAAAGCTCCAAAAATGATGAAGACAACAAAATACATGTGTGCAAAGAAATTGTTGCCTGAAATTGGTTGCATATCCACCTAAGTTAATAAAATAAAGCATACAATTAATTAATACAATTAATTGTAAACAATACAATTAACTACTGATTCACATTAAAAAAAAAAAAAAATTAACAATAATTATGTTTCGAAACATACTTTGATTGAGTAAAAGAACTAAGGAAAAAAATTGTGATAAGGAAAAACAACTTATTGAAAAACTTTTATCTTTTAAAAATAAAAGTTTTTCATTAAGTTGTTTTTCTAAATAAAAATACTTTTTAATTAGTAAATAGAAACGTATTCCTAATTTTTAAGTGGATTTCAAATTGGCTAACTGGCTAACATTAACTCAGATATTACATTTGTAATAATTCTGAAGCCAGAAATAGGAACAAGCAAATGTAATGTTTATGTTAAACGCTTAATATGTATATTTGTATATACCAAATCTATATATGTCTCAAAGGTCAAACTATTTAACATTTGAATAATCCAATGTAATTCTATATTTGCATATTTTTATCTCTAATATAAATGAAGTAATTCATTCTTACTTTCTTCAACTATTTAGTAATTTTTTCTAATATGCTTTTTAAAAAAGTGTCTCATAATCCCTATAGTGGTTTAACTTTCCTTCATAGATTTTATGACAAGTATTACCTTGCTTGCATGAAACCTGATAAACATTCCTAAATATCCACTCAACCACAAGCAATTTGCATTGCAAGTGTTGCATCAAAAAGTTTTTTAGAAGTTTTGCAACAAACTTTCACAATAATTTCTTGTATTTGCAATAAACAATTTCAAAATTAAAATCCTTAGCAGAAGTGAGATGTATTTTAAGCTCAAATGCCTTCAATAAACATCTCTTCTTCATTTCTTTTAACTTCAGGGGTTCCTCAAGGTTCTATCCTTAGCTCTTTACTTTTTTAAATTTACATTAACAATCTCCCAGAAATTCTCGCATCTAAGGCTGATAATACCACCTTTTATTCTTGTATTAATAAGAAGGCAACACCCTCTGATTGCTTAGAGAGGGCATTTGAGCTTGAAATACATCTCACTTCTGCTACAGCATGGGGTTCTCAGTGACTGGCTAACATTAACTCAGATAACTTTAACTTTTCTGCTAATCCTTATTGCAAAAATCTAAATCTTCCTATATTTATGAACAGTAATGTACTGATGAGTCATCTACCCTTCATCTTCTAGGATAAAGTCTTACGATCTTTCTTGGAAACCATATATCAAATCCATTGCAAAATTAGTATCTTGTGTAAAATTCATTCTTGTGTAACTCATTATTCAATTAAGTCTCATTTATTCAATTAAATCTCTATTCTACCCTTCCACCCTCCATTTCCCATATGATAAGCTCAATATTATACATCTTTTTTTTCTCTCACTAAATTGTTGAACTATAGCAAATAGCATAAAAATAAAATTAAGATGTTGAGGTAGTTTTCAACAATTCTTGCTTGCAGCTATATTGAGAGTAATCATAAAAAAAAAAGTTCAATCAGCATGTTTACAAATGCTGTAAACAAATTTAAACTTATTTTTAATGCTAAAACATTTTAATCAACTCTTTACATATATAGCTCAATTACATAAAAAGGATATGACACATAGGTATGTACTTATGAATACTTAATAAGTACTTATGAACTGTTATACTTATGTAAAAAATACATCCATATTTAAATCAATGAGTTATTACTCTGCTAAAGAACTATACTCAGTAAAAAAGCAAATTAAAACTTTCTGTATATATAAGTTTATTATTATTAAAAGATAAAAAAAAACCTCAGTTGCATCAACAGCATCTCTCATTATTTCAATCCATCCTTCAAAAACAGCTACTTGAAAGAGAGGCAAAAATCCATTAAGAGCATTATCAAAATTTGCATTAGAATTTTTCCATTGGAAGCCATGAGCTAAACACGTGGTTTTGTTTGGAATAATAGAAGCATCAATTCTTTCATTGTGCTCATTTATACATTTGTAAAACTTTCCACCGAATAGTTGAACACCAAGAATGCTGAATATTAACCAAAACAAAATACACACAAGAAATACATTTCCAATACTTGGAATTGCTGCCAGTAAACTGTTCACAACAATCTTATGAAATAAAAAAATTCTTGACAATGAATATGATAATTTATGATAACTATAAAACTATGATAGATATTTTATGTGCAAAATAAAATATTATTGTAATTAAATAAATTTATGTTGAAAAATTTAAATTTATGTTGAAAATACATTTCAAATATTTAAAACATTTCAAATATTTAAAATTATTCTTGAACAATTATTGGACAAATTATTAATAATAAAATATTTCGTCTATTTTAAACAAAATTTGTCTTTTTCATAAAAGACTCAACTTTTAGAGTGTTTTAAAATTTCTTTTTTAATAAAATTTATTTTTTGATTTTTAAATTTATTATTTGAGAAAAAAAACTATTTTTGAACAAAAAAAATGATTTGGTAAAAATAACATTAAATTTTTAACTTTAGCTTCCAGGCTTTGACAAAAGAAAAAAAAAGACTGAATAATTGCTTTTTTAAAAAATACAGTGACATAACACCGCTTAAAAAAGAATAGCAAATGCATTAGGTTAGGATGTTTAAACATTTGCATAATTTAGAATTTTTCATACTTTCATTATTAAACCTTATTTTTCTCCTATTTAAACATTTTACTGTTAATAAATGAATATGGAATATGGCTAATATTTCCTGGTGTAGTGGTAAAGCACTCACTTCATAAGCAAGTGGTTCCAAGTTCAATTTCCACCACGCCCCTGGTAGTACTGCGCTCAACTTGTTTCTCAGCGCAGCAGCTTTGTTTGTCAAAGTTCATGTTTTGGAGTTATAGAGTTGATAGAGAGTTAAAACCACCTTTAAGTAAACTCCTTGTCTGTAGTGGCCTTCTCGGCCTTGGGGAGGTAAATAAAAAAATAAATAAATAAAAAAAAACATCTTTAAAAAATAAAAAATTATGTCATAAATAACATAATTTTTTTTACTAATATTATTTTTCAAATTTTAGAATACTTAACATTTTTTTTTCAAATTTATTTAGGTGCCTTAAGTTGTTACAGCCTTATCACAGAGCACTACAAATTAGCTATTAATTGGAAGTTCACGCCTCCTTCCTAACCAATATTGCAAAACTTGCCTAGAGGTGGGGTTTGAACCATGGATCTTTTTTTTCTGAGGCAAGTGCCTTACCACTGCTTCATGGTTGCTCTACCACTGCACAATGGCTACTCCAATGTAACCCAATGTAAAATACGATTTAAAAAAAAGACTTTCTACTTGTTAAAATTTCTTGTTATTTAAAAAATTGAATGAATTAAATATAAAGAGCCAATATAAAAAAATTATAATTAAATATAAAGAGTCAATATAAAAAAATTAGGTATAAGCAATACATCAGCACCAAAGTTACTTATATTATAAATAATTAGGATTAAAATTTTTCTATAAATATGTCCTAAATATACATTTAACATAAAAAGTATTGTACAATTAAAAAAAAAAAAAATTAATACAATTAAAAAAAAAAAAAAGTATGAACAAGTTATAAGAAATAAAGAAAGCAAAAAATATCTATTACTACAAAAAAAAGATATGTATTTTTTACACCCTACCTGCAACCAAAAGTATCATAAATAACACAAAAAAATATATGAATACATTTTAAACACAAAATTTTTGTTTGGGTGTATATTAGGGTGTGTCATACTTTAGTCAAAACTCAAAAACTCATATTTACCAGTGGCATTTTTTAAAAAAGGGTAAGGTTTAACATATGAAATTCAGAAATATCAAAAAATTTGAATTTATATGAGTTTAAGCTACTAGGGAACTGCCTTGAAAATTGCCGAAAAGTGTGAATTTTTGATATTTTTATACTTTCAGGGTCATTTTCAATATTTTAGACTTATATCTGTTTTACAACAACCTTATCTTAAGAAATTAGGAATAAGGAAAGGAAGATAAGAAAGCAGGATAAGTAAAATTCATTTAATAGTTATACTGTTTCAGAAATTTTTATGAATACTTAAAAATTATTATTTTTTCAAATTTTGTGGCGTTAATTTACATCTCTTCCCCCCTATTTTTATTTTTGATTATGATAGAAAATTTTATGCTGATTAAGAATCGTAGAAAAACATAGCTCTGAAAATTGAAGCAAAGTACTCTAATTTGATCTTGAAGTTTAAAAATTACACTAAAAACGCTATTATTCACCATCTTTTTTGTACTCTGTTATGATTAAAATTCATTCAAAAGTAAACTTTGAAAATAACATAAACAACCTGGTTTTTATTGTCAACAAAAAACGAAACTGTTTTTTAGTAGCTACTGATTTAGAGATAGGCAAGGGCTTCAAGGAAGAATAATGATATAAATTGATACCTGCCCCAACCCTGACCCTTCAATGTGTTATCAACTCTCTTGCGAGTTCTCCCTAAATCAGTCGATGTATGTACTGAAGCCCTCGCCTATCCCTAAATCAGTAACTAAGGGTAAGAGGGCAAAAGTTAACAAACAGAATTTTACGCCACTATTCTGCAACATTACGTTTAAAAGTTTAATTAATTTTTTAAATATAAAGAATAATTTATGTAAAAAAAAAAAGTTTATTTTTTAATTATAATTAATAATTGTATTTTTTTTTAAACTATGTAAATTTTAGTATCAATGAAAATAAAAACCGGGTTGCGTAATTAAAAATAATATTTATAAAAAAGTTTTTAGTTGCATTTAAAAAAGATAACGAATATTAGCGTTTTTTGTGTAATAAATAAACTTCAAGATCTAATTAGAGTACTTTGCTTTAGTTTTCAGAGCTATGTTTTTATACGATTCTTAATCAGCATAAAGTTCTCATAATCAAACATAAAAATAGGGGGTAGAGATGTAAATTAGTGCCAGTTTTGTATGTAATTTAAGTTATACATTTTAATTGATGGTTCTAAATGGCTACACAGAAAACATCATTCTAAAGTTTTTTGTTTTAATATTTGTTATGCAAGTTATATATATGTATATATATATATATATATATATATATATATATATATATATATATATATATATATATATATATATATATATATATATATATATATATATATATATATATATATATATATATATATATATAATTTTCAAAATTACTAGATACAAAGTATAATTAAATTTAAAATAGCTGCTGGAACAAGATGGAGAAATGATTCTTGTCTACGCCAATATTTGGGATCTGGAAAAGAGTTGCCAACAGCTGAACTGCCAACACTGAGAGATGTCCTAAGATATGGTATTTTTTAAAGAGAAACAAGCAAACTAAACAGAAGAAACTATAGTAATTCTGATTTGATCCAGGATATTTATAATAAATTTTCAGAAAAATGGCAAATGGCCAGTGTTTTATTTGTGCCTCCCGTAATTAGTTTAAAAAATAATTTGGTAACAAGACTTAAAGTTGCATGGAACAAAGCTAACCTGATTTCTCAAAATAGAGCAAGTAAATTTATAAAACAAAAATTTAATTTAATTATTGACAAACTATTTGATTTGGTGGAGTGTAACTGTAAAATATCTCTTTGTTCTGAGCAATGCTGTTCTACTGACTGTAAAGTTGGTGCCCACATTACCTGCATATGTCCTAGGGAGAGAAAAATACCAATAAATGAACTGGTTTATGTAAAAGGTATGAGTGAATATATGAAAGTCACTTTAAAAGTTTTAGTAAAGCAGAAAACCAAATTTTATTATACTATACTGATTTCTTTGATTATTTAAAAAAAAAAATTATTTTAATTTGTCTGGTTGTAAGCAAATTGTTGTCACATTTTTTTAGCCCAACGAGAAAAGATTGGATCATTAAGTTCATATCAACTTGGGCCTGCTGATTTGATGGAGTCCAAAAAGTTCAAAAAAGTACAAAGTTGCAAACGAAGAAGAGAAGAAGAAAAACAAATGAGAGAAAAAAAAACACACTAATCAAAAGGAAAATAATACGCAATATGAACAAGATAACGAATATGAAAATTATAAAGAGAAATCTAATGAAAATGAGATTTTTTCTAATCAAAAGCCTTTAATATTTAAAAAAATCTAGAAATTATGAAGATATCTCTAATATTGCATTGGCCAGTATTCAATATGGTGTTGGTTTAAGAGCAACTGCAGGACTTGTATCCCAAAGTGACACTAGATTAATAATAGATCACAGTAAAGTTCGGAGAGCTAGGGATAAAGTCATGAATGAAGTTGCTGTTCAGTTTGATGATTATTGTAATAAAGAGATTATTGACTGCATATTTTTTTATGGGCGAAAAGATCTTACTAAAGTATTTTTAACTGTAGATGGATCAGACAGACAGTATCCGGCTAAAGTAAAAGAAGAACATTACACTGTTTGTTCTGGTGATGGTAAGTATTTATTTCATTTCACTCCAGCTAAAGAAGCAAAAAAGAACCATGCTGAAATTATAGCAGATAAGATTATTGAGTATACTGCAATGAGAAACATTAGTACACACTTAAAAGCAATTGGCGGAGTCTCTACCAATGTAAACACTGGTTGGGATGGAGGAGTAATGCACTTTATGGAGCTGAAATTAGGGCGAAAGTTAAATTGGATTGTCTGCGCTCTACATACCAATGAATTACCACTCAAACGTTTAATTAAATTGTTAGACGGAGAATCTAAAAGCGGTACAAAATGGAGTGGACCCATTGGAAGCTTACTTGATGAAGCAACCAATCTTGAAATTAACCCTTTTTTTAGTAGAGTGGAAACTGGTGAGCCTCTAATTAACTTGAGTAATGATGTGGTTAAAGACCTTTCAACAGATCAGTATTATGGCTATCAAATAGTTAAAGCTATACGCAGTGGTCATGTTCCTCAGCAACTAGGACTTCTGGAAATTGGCCCTGTTAACATGGCCAGATGGCTAACAACAGCCAATAGAATATGTAGAATTAGGATCTCATCATGGTCTTCAAGGCGATGCAGCCCAAAACTTTCCTAAACTAGTCGAGTTTATTGTAGGAGTGTACTTTCCTGTCTGGTTTAACATCAAAGTTAAATATAGTTGGACAGAAGGACCAAAACATGTTCTTTACTAGCTTAAGTTGCTTCAGCACCAGTCACTCGATATTCAAAATATGGTCATTCCAACTATTAAGCGATCTGCTTGGTATGCCTTCTCTGAATCTATTCTTCAAACTATGCTTTGTTCTGAAATTAAAGAGGAGAGAGATTTCAGTGTAAACAAAATTCTTAAAATAAGAGGAGAAGGTGATGAAAATGTACAACTTGGAGATCTATTTGTTAGACGAAGAAGGACACCAGATATCAATACTAAAGCAATTTGTCTCAAGGACCTTATTAATTGGAATGAAGCTTTTGAACCACCTTTGACAAGTTTCAAAGAGTATTTTTTTCTGCCGAAAAATGTGTATAAAAAGTTACCCAGGCTTGCGAAAATGTTTTTACAGAAGATAGAAGAGATGGTTGGATTAAAGGACAAGAGTTGTCACAGAAGTTGATGTAACGAAATCTATCTAAACAAAACCTTATTGGCTTGACAATGTTTAAGAATTAATCTTTATTGTACTTGATGTTTTGTAGATCTATATGAAAGTTTTATTTTTAATTCCAAAACAACCTAATTTTACAGTTTTAGTGGGAAGTAGTGGGAGGGGGGCAAACCACTCTAGTTGTTTTTATACAAATAATTATATTTTTTTTTAAATAGAAATGACGTTTTTTTGCGTTTTGTAAGTTTTTTTAAAAAATACTTCATTTTTTTAAGTTCATACCTCCCCCTCCCCCTGGGTTTTTGGTAAAATAGTGTCACTGGTTCCCTGGTAGCTAAAACTTTTTTTTTTTTTTTTTGTTGAAGGTTCTAAACTTGTAATATTATACCTCAACCTTTTTTAAATTATGCGAGTCAAAATTCAAAAAAAAAAAAAGTATGACACACCCTAGTGTATATATATATATATATATATATATATATATATATATATATATATATATATATATACATATATATATATATACATATATATATACATATATATATACATATATATATATATATATATATATATATATATATATATATATATATATATATATATATATATATATATATATATATATATGTATGTATGTATGTATGTATTATATATATATATATATATATATATATATATATATATATATATATATATATATATATATATGTATGTATATATATATTTATACATTCTTTTTTCAGCTTTTTTTGATTTTTCCTGACTTTAGCAAACCACCTGCCTTGAGGAGGCAAACAACATTTAAAAATAAATAAATTAATAGATACATAAAAACTCCATTAATTTTTACTTTAATTCCTTTCCAATGAGATATGGCTCTCAATGGTCTCAAAGCTCTCAAAGTTCTCAATGAGCGAATAGCATTTACATTTGTGATAATTCTAGCATACTCATTTAAAACACTAGCCAGGGATACCTGAAAATAAATAAATTTGTATTTCATGTTTACATATACAATACAATATACTATAGAACTTATACTCATATGGTGAGTATATAACCATACATGTGTAGGTATGTGTATACATACATACACATACATACATACATACATACATACATACATACATACATACATACATACATACATACATACATACATACGTACATACATACATACACACAAACATACATACATACATACACACATACATACATACACACATACATACATACATACATACATACATACATACATACATACATACATACATACATGCATCCATACTTACATACATACATACACATATATACATTCATATATACATAGAAGCATGATCATGCAACTTACAATAGCATTGGCAGTTTCAAAACTATTCCATGGATTTCTTAAAAATTTGACAAAACCTAATGCAAATATTTTCAAAAAAAACTCAACCAAAAATAGAATTGCAAATACTGTATTACACTTTTCCAGCATTTTGCTTAAAAGAGGTTTGCTTGAAAGCCTAATGTCATCAAATACCTAAATGAAATTATAAAGCTTTAAAAATACTGTTGAACCATACATGTAATACAAGGAAGCTATTTCATTTATGGCTAAGAAAAAAACATACCAACACAAAACTGCTAGCAGCAATCAGAATTAACACAAAGTTGTTAAACCATTTGTGTTTTACAAACTTCTTCACTTTCTTTCGTAAATTTGTAATTTTTTTAAAAATAGTTTTAATTCCACCACTATTTTTCAAACAAAACACAAAAAAGCCGCAAAAAAGTACACTTTTCTTTTTCAAATTTATGTTGCTGGTCTTCAGTGGCAATTCTTCTTTGTTGTAAGTCTTTAATGGCTGACATTCTTTATGAGGATCATGAGGATCACCATTTTTACACGAAGAGTCTGTAGAAAAACTTCGACTAATTTTTTTATTTGAATAAAGAAATTGCGGTTTCAGTTTAAAATTGTCTTGCAATAAATTAATCCAATTTCTCTCCGAAGTACTTTTTGTTATTTGATTAAATTTTTCTTTGTTTGACAATGTTTCTAGTTTTTCAGAGATGCTATCAATCTATTTGAAAACTTCTAATGTAAGATTTTGGAAAAACCTTACTACCTAAATATAATTTAAAAAATAAGAAACCATACCCTGAAAACATCATTTTCTTGTGATTCAAAATTCTCTTGATTAGCAGTCACTTAAAAATAATTAGAATATAAAAAAAATTAAATAATTAAAATAAATAACAAATAATTAATAATAGTAATTATCAAGATAACAAGCAATGCAAAAAACCAATAAAAATAAACCTTCTAAAATGCTCTCATGTTTTTTAAAAGCCCTTCGTACAGAATTAACTTTTTTTACAGCTGTCACCCAATTTAGTCTTGCTTTTCTTTTTTTTAAGTTTTCTTCCATAACACGTACAGCAAAAGAGTTCAAAAGCAGAGCAACAAACAAGTTCAACACCTGTAATCACACATCATAAATACTCAAAAATATTGAAAACTTAAAAAAGACTATGAGTCTTAAATCAAATTTTATGCAAGAAAAAAAACATAACAATAAATATAATATATTATACAATAACAAATTATTTAAATCAGGGATGCAGAGTCCCAAAAGGACTCCGGATTTGAATGTCACAAAAAGATTACTTCTTTCTAGTTTTTGGTATCCAGGAACTCTAATAATATTAAAAATGCTAATGGACTATTATTGGTAAAAAATATTATGATTTTGGTTAGAGGAAAAAGGTATAATGGCCGCAAGGGCTCTAGGACTTTAGGATTCCGGGCTTAAAAACAATATGTTTCAAATCATTAAATTTCATGAATTTTTTTTATATAGCAGATCATAAGTCAACCAACATGTTCAGAGTTTCTGGACACCAGAGACTAGGAAAAAACAGTGATATTAGGCCAGAGTCCATTTGGGACTCCACATCTCTGATTAAAAAATATATTACTTAATATTTATTTTAATATACTGAAATTAACAAAACCTTAATTAATAATACAATGTATAAACAGTAAATGAAATAAAAATTATAAATAAGTAACAAATAATAACAATCTAGGTTGAAAATCATAAAACAATATAGATTTGATTTAGAAAAAAAAAACCAGGTTCATTATTTTTATTTAATAGACCGGAATCAAAAATCTCTTTAGAATTCATTTAATTCTAAAGATTCCTTCAGAAAAATATATTGTTTACTTCTACAAAAAAAAAAAAAATCATTTGAAAATATATGTATATATATATATATATATATACACACACATATATATATATATATATATATATATATATATATATATATATATATATATATATATATATATATATATATATATATATATATATATATATATATATATATAATACAAAATGATAAAAAAGTTTTACCATTTAGATACAAAATTATAAAACTTTTGATACAAAATAATACAAATTTATATGATAATAATTTAAAATCTGGTCATAAAACTGAACTGATCTTAATTTAGGGCAGGTGAGGATCTTTAGCCATGGTAAAGGCCTAACTTACCTATAAAAAAAGGAATTTAAATGGTATTATGGAAACTTGTTCAAACCACACAAGTGTGGAACCACGGACCTTAAAAATATAAAAAAAAAGTACTGAGTTTGAAAAACACAATACTTTTGCTATCTGGTACAGAAATTGAACACATAAAAAAACACAAAAAAACAGACAATGAAAGCTGAGCTCTATAAGTTGAATGTAAAATATAAACTTTGTAGAAAAATATTTTTTAAAAAATTACAGATTACATTTCTAATTTTATACTAAAAATATTAAAAGTAAACAATAAATGGTGAAAATAAAACAATTTATCTGTGTTTTAGTCAATATATTATTACTGAAACATATTTCTATACATCTTGTGTGCCTTTTGTAATCATACAATGCACCAAATAAAATTGGTGCATTGGTGATTACCATTGGTGAATAAACAAACATTAAGATGCATAAATGAAAAACTATTTTTAATAAAACTATACTATGCAAAAATATAAAATAATATATAAATTTCATAAGTTTTTATATTTGTCGCGAGTCACCAAAATATGCAAAGTCATTGAGATCATGTCAAGATTACTTTTAAACTGTCAACAAAATCTTTTTTTTTTTGTCTAATAAAGTCTTTAATTAATTTAATAACTTAAAGTCTAAATTAACTTTTTAACAAAATTACTTTTAAAAAATCTATTAGAAAAACAATTTTTTCTTTCAAAAATTAAAAATGTAAATTTACTCTACAAAGATTGTCTTTTGCTTTGCACAACTTTATTTAGTAGTCATCAACTGCTGATAATCACATGATTAACTCAGTTATATCAGTGTTTTCCATTGGTCAACTCAGTTATATTCTGTCAGTTATTTTAGTTAAATTAGTAGTTTTCTATTTGTTAATTTTTTTTTTTACTTTTATCAATATCATGAAGTTTTAAATCCAGAAACTTTTATTCATTATCTAATACATGATATGTTTATTTTTTAGAACAATTGAGAAATCAACTTTTTAAACCATTAAATTTTATTTCTGGATATCACTGGTATCTATAAATTGTCTGAATATCCCAAGCATATATAAACCACTCACTTATTTACATTGAATGCAAACATAAAAATTAATTGTATGTTGACTCAAACAGCATTTCACTTGTTTGCAATATTCCAAAAAGTTCCAAAATAAAATTTCATTATAAAAATCTGCATTATAAAAAAAGGTTAACAATTTTTTTTATGATAAAAAAAATAAACCTTAAAATAACTTTATAACAGTAAAATTAAATATTTTTTATTTTTAAACACCTATAAACTATTACTAAGAATAATATATATATATATAGTTTATGATTAAAGCATGATTCACAATTCATTTTAATTGTGAATGGTTAAAATATGATTGAAAATTTAGACGAAATATTACTGCTGGTTATTTATTTTTTATAATTGTTTTATTAATTATTTTATTACCATCATTATTATTCATTAATGTTTCATCAGGATAAGTTTATCGGTTAAAAAACAGTTACTTTCCACAAACCATTAAATATACACCAAAAAATTATATAACAAATACTGTAAAAAAAGCAAAGTTAAAAAAAAACAATAAATATTAAAATCAGAAGTTAATTTGAAAAACATATACCAAAAAATTTCCAACAAAAAGTACAATCAGAAAGAATGGTATAGACCATGTGCCAGCCACAAGCATGGTATCATGAAGAGGTTCTATCCATTCACCACACAAGACTCTGAAAATCATCATAAAAGAATGATAAAAATCAATGAAATTCCATACAGGAATCTAAACAAAAGTTATAAAAAGCTTTGTAGATACAAAATTATTCAAAATTGATACTTAAAATATATATATAAAAAACAAAAATAAATATAAAAAGAAAAATTAACAAACAAAAAATAACTTTATTGATTTGTATTTATAGATATTTTTTTATATACTTTCACACACAACACTAACTTGTTCTTAATTTTCTTTTAGAATATTTTCAGTGTTGTATGCAATATATATAAAAAATATATATCATTAACAAAAATTATATTACACTAAAAACATTTTTATATTTCAAAACCTAATTATATTACAAAAGAACCTAATTATGTTACAAAAAAAATTAATCAAGTTTAAGGCATATCTACATATGTCCTAAATTTGATTAACTACTGTTTCTCAATAATTAATCATACTGGAGTGCAAATACAGAAAAATACTGCAGTGTGAAGAATAAAATGAAAAAATATTTTAAAAGAAAAACATTTAAAACAAAAAATAAATAAAATAGATAAAAAAATAAAATAGTGACTAAAACAACTCTTATCTTTGTATTTTTCATATTTTAGTTCCCCAGTTTAAATTTTAATAAAGGCAAGCATAACTTTATGCACTAAAACTAGGTATTCTAAAATAACTTATCCGATGAGAGTAGTTGTATCAACTATTGGCACAACTTGTTATGGAATTTTGAATTACTTGGTTAAAAGAATACAACCGATCTTAAATGAAAATCCTATTAAGTTAAAAAATTCAAAAGACTTTATTAACAAAACTCGTGGTTAATTGACAAGGATGAAATACAGGTATCCTTTGATATCGTAAACTTATACCCATCAATATCATTAAAATAAGCAACTTTAATACTTTTGGATCAATTAAATAAAAGTGTTTCTTACAAAAACTCAACTAAACATACTTTAACTGAAACAAAACAACTAATTGAACTTTGTTTGTTTCGTTGTTATTTCTTATGCAATGGTGAGATTTATGAGTTGGAGAATTCAGGCCCAATTGGATTGTTATTTATGGTTGTTTTGGATGAATCTTTTTTACAATACCATGAGAAAAAGGCAATAAAAATGGCAACAACAATGATTCCTTCAATTGATATTAAATCCTTTCATAGATATGTAGACGATAGCCATGCAAGGTTTTCTAACTTAAAGCAAGCGAAACAGTTCTAAACAATTCTTAGCAGGCAACATCCTTCTTTAAAAAATACTATTGAGGTTGAAAACAAAAATAAGATACTAAACTTTTTGGATATAACTGTTGTTAATAATACACAAGGAAAATATGAGTTCAAGGTTTACAGAAAAGATGCAATAACCAATATCCAAATCAAACCTCATTTTAATCGCAATCCCAAAATTTTAAAAGTAATATTCAACGGATACATACGCAGAGCATACTCAATATGCAGCAAAAACCATTTAAAAGATGAGATAAATTTTTTCATTCAAGTGTTTACTGAAAATGGATACGATGAAAAAATGCTTAAAAATATTTCTTATCAGGTTCGAAAAAAACGCTTTGCAAACAAAAATGAAATTTTATCAAACTCTAATAACCTTTCTACAATCTCTCTACCATGGATACCAATAATATCTCCCAGACTTAGAAGAATATTCAGAAAAGCTGGTTACAGAACTGTTTTTAAATCAAATGCTAACCTAAAAACGCTGTTAAAGTCTAAAAATAAATCAAAATTACCATGCAACAGCACCCCTTGAACCTATTTAATTAAGTGCAAATGCTCCAAAGTGTATGTTGGTGAAATAAAATTTCAAATATAAACAAGAGTTTAACAACACCAAAATTTTTTGACTAAAGGCAAGTTAAACCAGTCTGCATTAGCTTTGCATAAAGTAAATTGTAATGAGGATATTGCATGGAATAAAGTAATAACACTTAAAGTTGATGATAAAAAATTTGAAAGTAAAGTCTGTGAGGCCTTGGAGATACAAAAACATCAATGTTCTCCAACATACGGTGGTATAAATTTGGACAATGGACAATATTTAAAAACTAATTTTTGGACTTCACTTTCTTCATACTTAAGTAAAAGAAGCCATTATAAAGGTGACATCAAAAATTAAAAATTTTTGTTGTCACCTTTATAATGAAATATATATATATATATATATATTATATATATATATATATATATATATATATATATATATATATATATATATATATTTATATAAGCTGACTGAGATTCTTTCTGTGATTTTATTCATTATGGCCCTTGGATAAAAATCTTTTGTATTCCTGCTCACAATCTCCTTATTATGTAACTTCTTGGATTCAGGCTGGCATGGAATCTTTTATTCCCTCTCAATAGTCCCAACGCAAGCCTCACTCTTCCTATGGTTTTCCTCTCATTGAGCTGCTACAATTTCCAATTGTAACCATTACTTTCATATCTATCACCAAAACAATTCTCCAAAAAACAGTATGGCTAGAAACCATTGTCAAAAAGTTTTATTTTTATTTTTTTAGCCAAAGCCCGTTATTCTTAGGTCTCGAAATCTCTTATTTCCTTTTAAAATTATAGCTCCTTAGACTTCTGAATAATCTTTAACAGTGTCTATAATAAGGGTAAATCTATTATTCCACCTCTCTTGTTACATCATCTAAAGTCAAAGCTGAATTGTTTGATAAGAACTTTTTATCAATTTCATCTTTTGATTCCCTTGATCACATCCTTTGTGATATAACCAACAAACAGGTAAATTTATTGCTTAAAATTCATTTCACTTCAGCTTCTGTATCTTAAGCAATTTACTGGTTAGACTCTTCTTCTTCTTCCGCTTAGACAACATACCTGTTATAATCTTGCAGGTCTCATCTATACTTTCAAAACTATTTAAAAAATGCTTATCAGTCTTGTTTTCCAGCCTTCTGTAAAGCGACATCTGTTATCCCTATTTTTAAAAATTCTGGATAGCAATCTGACTCGTCTAAGTACTGTTTCATTGTCTTCTTCTTATCATAAGCAAGGTTTTAGAGTCTTTAATTAACAAACACTTAATCGCTCATCTTGAATCTAAGAACTTACTTTTTGATCATTGATGGAATTCAATCTTTTTATTCTACTGCTGATTTGATAATGTAATAACCAATAGGTTTTATTGTGAAGTAGATAGATGAGGAGATGTTAAAAGCTTACTATCTGTCCAACAACATCTGTAGAGTAGTCCAAGATGATCTATACACTACTATCCAAGATCATCTGTATTTTTCTTTTACTCTAACAATATCTATCCAATATCATCTGGAAATTCTGTGACCCCTAACAACATCTTTAGGAAGATGTAACTTCATATAGTAATTTTTCTCAAAAAAAGTCAAATAACATTTGGAAGAATTTCCTCTAGATGTAATTACATCTGAAAAAAAACCTTATATATAACTAAATCTGATTAAAATAAATTATATTATTTTTTTCCAGATGTAACTACATCTAAAAAACCGTATCTGTAACTACATCATATGTCATTCAACCATATATGTAACTACAATAATTTTCTCTGAAAAAAATCCTGTAGTTATTTTTAATATAATTGAAAAGATGTAACTAAACCTGCAGAATTCACAGATGTAGTTGTACAGATGCAGTTATTTTTAACATATTTGAAAAGATGTAACTACATCTGTAAAATCTCCAGATGTAGTTGCACAGATGATATTTACAGATGTTGTTGGACAGATGGACATTTCCATTTCTGTGCGTGATTTTTTCTTTTTCTTTATTTTAGGAATTAAAAGCTGGGATTTAATGTGATATGCATACTACTATGATTTTCTTAAACTATATTTATAACAAAAGTATTTTTATCATATTTTAGGCTACCTGAATAAATTAAATAAATATTTTTTTTACATTTTTTTTTTTTTTGCGTAATAATATTGCTACAGCTTGAAAATATACAATAATTTTCATAACGCTATACTGTAGCTAGAAATAATTGATGAATGCTATTTCTCATCAGAAATAGATTAAATATGAATCCTAGAAGTATAATATTTCACTTGAAATAACAACAAGCATCATGTTTTCTTAAAAATATCTACAGGAAATTGACAAATTTGCAACTTCTGTGCATGACTTCCATATATGATCATTCATGAATTGACTCTATGATACATAGTGAAACCCTGTAACTTTCTGGAAAAGTTTATTAATGTATAAAATATTATTTAAAATATATATATATAGTGATGAAACTTATATTTTCAGAAAAATTAAAATTTATTTATCAAATAACTAAAATTTGAGTTTTTCTGTTCTCTGCATGGTTCCGCTTCAAACTGAATTTATTATTTGTAAACATTACTAATGTATACTATTTTTTGTTTACAAAATATTTATATAGTTTAAAATTAAATGAGAGTAAATTGTATATCGCCAGTTTTATTCACACACAGAAACTCGTAGTTGTTTTAAACAAAACAAATACGAGTTTCTGTGTGTGATTTTTTGGAATGCCCAGATGTTATTATTATTATTTTTTTTAATTATCTTCGCTTCCAACAAGGCTGCAAGCAACCACTAATTAGTGTTGGAAATTACTGGAAGAGAAAAGATGAAGATTGTAGAGCAAGATAACAATTGACAGACGACTTAAAAGATTGCAAATTATATAAATCAGGAAAGCAAGATGAAGGAAACGAATTCTAAAGAACTGATGTTCAAGGAAAAAAACTAGACGAATAAGAGTTTTTGGAGCACTTAGGAACAGTAACAGAAAAAGGATGAGACTTAATTGAATGACGAGTAACACAAGAATGAATTTTAGTAGATGGCACAAGAGACGCTAGCTCTTTAGAGCAGTGTATCATCATCAGTACATTGTATCATCAGCGAACAATGCCATCTTAGATGTGAGAATATCTGGAAGATCGTTAATGTAAATTAAAAAGAGTATAGGGTCAAGGATTGAACCTTGGGGAACCCCTGAGGTTACAGAATAAGAAGAAGAGTGCTGTCCATCAAGGACAACTTTTATACTACGATTGGAAAGAAAGGATTCAATAATCTTAAAGATGTTTCCAGATACACCATAAGAAGAAAGCTTATGAAGGAGACCAGCATGCCAAACTTTATCAAACTCTTTAGTAATGTCAAGAGCAATGGACTTAATCTCTCCACCTTTATCTAATGCGCAATAAAACCTATCGGTTATTACTGATAGCAAATCAGCTGTAGAACGTGAAGATTGAAATCCATATTGATGATCAGAAAGTAGGTTATGAGATTCGAGATTTAAGTGTTTGTTAATTAAAGATTCAAAAACCTTGCTTATGATAGAAAGAAGACTAATAGGACGGTAGTTAGATAAATCAGATCGCTCTCCAGAATTTTTAAAAATAGGGATAACAGATGCTGCTTTCCAGCAGGCTGGAAAACAAGACTCTGATAAGCACTTGTTGAATAGTTTTGAAAGGATAAACGACAGCTCAGGAGAACATTTCTGCAAGACTATAACAGGTATGTTGTCCAGGCCCCCAGCTGTAGAAGAGTCTAAGCAGGAAATCACTTTAGATACAGAAGCTGGAGTGATACGAATGTCGTGCAATGGATCAACCTGTTTGACGGCAATATCAGGTAGAACGCAACTAGTGGCATCAAGAGATGATATTGATGAAAAGTTCTTGGCAAACAATTCAGCTTTGTCTTTAGGTGAGGTGACAAAGTCTGAACCATACAAAAGAGGTGGAATTAGAGACTTGCCCTTATTATTGATACTATTAAAGATTCTCCAGAAGTCACGAGAGCCTAATTTTTGTGATGAAATACAAGATTTCATGATCTGAGAATAGCAGGCTTTGGCGTTAGACAAAACCTTTTTACAATGGTTCCTAGCAGTAATAAACAGACGCCTGTTTTCTGGAGAATTGTTTTGCTGATAGATATGGAAGTAATGGTTTCGATTGGCAATTGCAGCAGCACAATGTGAGGAAAACTATGGAGAAGAGTGAGGCTTGACCTGGAATCGTTGAGAGGGAATAAAGGATTCCATGCCAGCTTGAATCCACGAAGTTATGTAAGAAGCACATTTGTCAACAGGGAGACGAAAAATTTCTACCCAGGGGCCATCACGAAGAAAATCACGGAAAGAGTCCCAGTCAGCCTTAAGGTAGTTGTAAAATATACGATGATAGGGGAATTCTGATGGTAAAGAAGAATGAGATAATAGTTTTAGAGAGACCAAACCATGATCAGACGCACCTAAGGGTGAGTGTGAAGAAACTGAGCACTGACTAGGATCAGAAACAAGACATAAGTCGAGTAGAGAAGGTAAATGATTCGAGTTGTCTGGAAAGCGAGTTGGAAAGTTGACTATTTGAGTTAGTGATTGAGAAAGACAAAAGTTGTGGGCCTTAATGCCTGCAGAGTCACTGACACTAGAGCCAAGCCATTCGGTGTGATGAACATTAATGTCATCGACAACAACAATATTGGCTGATGGATAAAGAATGAGGGCTTGGTCAATATAATCAAAAATAACATCAAGAAGAGTGCAGTCTTAAAATGAGGGAGAGCGATATAGAACAAAGAGAAAGGTGATAGAGTGAAGTGGTGCTAAATGAAAGCTTATAAAAGAGTAGTCTGTGGATTCAAACCTAGTTTCTCGACAAATGGGTGAATTCTTACAAATGTAAATGCCCAGGCCAAGCATGTGACTATTGGAGTCTTTAGGAATTAAAGGAAGATAACCATCAACACTAAGATCACAAGATGAGACAGCAGATTAATAGATTAGACAAGATTAGACACAGCAAAAAATGATGTTGTTACCCTGTTGTTACCTATTAATATAATATTATTACCTATTAATGTTGTTACCTATTAAAAGATTAGACAAGATTAGACATAACAAAAAATGATGTTGTTACCCTGACTGAAGGAGAGGTTAGGGTTATCGCTCTCAACATTTCTATTGACTTTGATTAAGTTTGTCATGCTGGTCTTCTCCATAAGCTCTCTTCTTAAGGTGATTAGGTAACATCTTTAAGATTAATGAATCTTTCCTAACCAATTGTAGTATAAAAGTTGTCCTCTTGGACAAAATGAAGAATGGATAGCACTCTTATTTTCTGTAACTTCAGGGGTTTCTCAAGGTTCTATCTTTGGCCCTATACTTTTTTTTATTTACATTACCAATCTTCCAGAAGTTCTCACATCTAAGGTGGTATTGTTTGCTGATGATACTACCATTTATTATTTTCTTAATAAGAAGCCAACACTCTCTGATTGCTTGAAGGGGACATTTAGGCATGAAAAGAATTTCACTTCTGCTACAGCATGGGGCTTTCAGTGGCTGGTGAACTTTAACTCAGATAAAGCTCAATTTTTGTGGCTAATTGTTATTGCTATAATCTAGATCTTCCTATATTTATGAACGGTTATGTACTCGATGAGTCATCTACCCTTTGTCTTCTTTGATTAACTCAATTTTATCTGGAAACCATAAACTAAATCCAAAACTAGCATTTGCTAAAGTTTTATCTCTTTATTGTGCTTGCCACTTTCTTACTCTAGATTCTATTCTTGTTATATGCCTTTGCATGGAATACTGTTGCCATATCTGAAGCAGATCTTTGAATGATGCTCATAGTTGGAACTGCTCTTGCAACTAAATTTCAACAATTGTCACATTGTTGTAATGTTGCTTCTCTTTCTCTTTTCTATAAATACTATAATGGGCGCTGCTCTAAAGAGTGCTCTTGTGCCATCTACTAAAATTCATTCTTGTGTTACTTATCATCAAAGCTTTTCCAGTCAGGTATAATTTCAATATCTCAATGTAACTTCATTGCAAAGCATTTTGGGATGTCCTGCCGGACCTCAGAATTTTATAATATTAAATAGCAAATAGTTCTTTTTTGTTTTCCTAAAGACACAAAAAGGCAAATTAGTTCTTATATTATATAAAATACCTTTTTCTTTAATAAAAAGTTTATAAAATTATTATTGTAGTATCTTAAAACATATTTTTTTATTGTTTAATTTTTAGATGTAAACAACTGTCATAGTGGTCATCAACTGTCATAGGAAAAACATAGGGTCATCAACTGTCATAGGAAAAATTAGGAGAAAAAAGATTTTGCCAAAAATTCTTACTTACTTAAACAAGTTTGACATTAAAAATCCATACAAAATGTGATGAGTAAATTTTAAACAAATTTTAAATTTATCCAGGAAATAATCAACACCTATACAATAGACACCAGCAATTTCTGGAAATTTATCACTTCAAGCTGGAGTAATTACCTTATAAAAAAATAGGAATTTTGGCGAAAAAAGTAACTTTTAAAGTTGAGTAGAAGCTATCTTATTTAAAAATAAGCATTAAAATTCCAACTTAAAAGATTTCTTATAAGTCGCTATTTTTATTGGATATATTGGGGTGTTCACTCTGCTAGATAAACTGAAAGAACTAGAAAGGACTGTTTTAAAAGGAATACTAAAAAAACTAAAATATTCATTTTTTGTGCATAATTAATTCAATGATTATAAAAAATACATTTTCCAGATAATCAACTGTGTTTTTTTAAAATAGTTTTATACATTTTTTTAAGTTTGTTTTGAGTTGACACCCTGTTTATTGTGACATCCGGCCTTAAAAAATGTAAACAAACCAAAAAGTAAAGTATCAAATTGTAGATTGAACCTTGCAAAAGCGTTTTACTGTTATTTTTAAGGAGTTATAAAATCTTTAATATATATTAACTATATTATCAAACTTAATTTATTACAATAATAAAAATATGCCACCTGTAAAAAGAACTAGACGGTGAAATTTATATGGTGGTAGCCCTTCTGATCTTCCTATTACAGATCTAGCAACTTATGGTGATGTTGCAAGATTTTTCTACAAATTAAGAGATTTAGATGGTATTAAAGACAAAAATATTATTATTCAAAGAACGCTTTGTAGTTTAAAAGAAATATGGTTCAATTGCAATTCCAAATTAGTTTTGTTACCTGAAAAAAGTTTGATTGTTAAACTTTTAAGATTTTATAATAATGTTATTTTTTGGAATGGAAATAAAATTAAACCTTTGACCAAAAAATTGTTGGAAAAAAATAAAGAAAATTTTTTTGATCTGCTAGCATGTAACTGCAAGCTTGAAGTTCTTCTTTGTGATGACAGGAATATCAAATGCTCAGGTTGTTCAAATGTGCATCTTTACTGTAGTTGTGTTGGTAGTAAAAAAGTAAGTTATACAAATTTAAAGTAATTTATTTTAAATTAAACTTTAAATAACTTATTTAATTTTATTGATAAACTTTTTTATATATATATATATATTTTTAATATTTTTAGATAATAATACGTTTTAAACAAATTAATTGAAAACAATATTTAAAAGCAGAAATAATTATTTTGGTTCCATTGGAAGAGTGCTCCTATATAAAAGACCAAAGGGAGAATTTATCACCTACCTCAAGAAAAACAAAGCAAACAAAAGCTTCTGATGAAGAAATTTATATTAAAGAGTTTGATACAATCATGGATTCAGATCAGGTAATAAACTATGACCTGTAAAGTTTGATTGTATGATAAAAACTATATATATTCTTAAATTTCTTATTTCTTTTAAATATAATGCTCTAAAGTTAATTAGAGCATCTTAAATGTTAATACAATTAAATGTAAAATTTTCATTGTTATGATTTTTAATTTCTGGAAGTTTTGATGTATTTTTTTCTATAATTACAGAGTGAAACTTCAATTTCATCATTAAATCAGACTAGATCAAAGAACTATAACACTACCCACTATCCCAAATTTGCTTTAGAGGTAACTAGATATGGAATATCAGATGAAGCAGCTGCCGCTGTAGCTAATGCTCTACTTCAAGATATTGGTTAACTACATCTAAATGATGTAATTGATCCAAGTAAAATGAAGAGAGAGAAAGAACGAGTATGCTTTAATGCTAGTTTTGAGCAATCTAAAGTTTCAAATATAAAGGCAATTAGTTTGGATAGCAAATGTAATAAAAACTCATTGGTTTATGAACAAAGAGATATTGACGGTGAAATAAATCTTTGTAAATCTACCAACACTGTAGACCACTTGACATTCACAATGGAATCAGGTAAAGGCCAATGTTATCTCTTTTGTCTCTGTATTTTTTTTTATTTAATTTTTTACTAATAAAAATGTTTTAATTTGAATAAGACGAGTTGCAAGGTCAATATCTAAAGCACACAGATGTACCTAAAGAAAAAGGTAAAGGAAAAGATCTTGCAGAATTTACCTGTAATGTTCTCAAGGAGTTTAAGAGTGATAAAAGTATCCAGGCAATAATTTTGGACAATACAAGTATTAATACAAGTATATTTTTTCTTCAAAAATGCGGGTCTGAAAAATAAAAAAAGATAATACATAAATCTTTATTTGAGTTATATATTTTCATATTACTATATCATTTTAGGTAAAGATAATGGTTTAGTTGCTTGTCTTGAAAGAATATTGGAAAGAAGAATTCATTTAATTCGCTGTCTTCTACATGTTAACGAGTTACCATTGCGTCATTTAATTTCTAAACTTGATGGTTCTTCTAATAGCTCAAAAAATTATTTGGGTAATCTAAATAATAATATTATTTTACATTCTTGTTTTTCATTCATTTTTAAACTTTTTTTTTTTTTGCTATGAAAATCGATCCACCCTATTTTACATTCTTGGTGATAATATTATTATTTAGATTACCCGATTATTATTTAGCAACATTATTAAAATTTATAGAAATTCTGTTTTTTACTTGAGAGTTTTATTGCTGCTTTACTTTATTCTGATAAGCATAAATATAAATTATTATTTTGAGTAAAAAGTTATAACTATTAATATTAATATACTTGATCAAATAATAATAATAATAATAATAATAATAATAATAATAATAATAATAATAATAATAATATTTTAAAGGACCAGTTGGAAAATCTTTGACAAATCCATTTAAATTTAACTGTTGACTTTATACAAGTTGAGACAGACATTGAATATCCTCCTCTGTGTGTCATTAAAGACCTCTCTGCTGACCAAAGAATGCTACTGGAATATAGTATTGGAATTTCTGTGTTGTTTTGTAAATCATTTGTTCCTAATATTTTTCCTTTTATTTTGTTTGTTTGAAGTTTATGTAAATATATATTTATTAATATATAATTTACTATTCAATTATACTATTAATTAATTTTTATATATAAAAGATTATATTTTTAGGCCCTACTTGTCATGCAAGGTGGCTGACAACAGCAGTACGGATCTTGGCACTATACACAAGAACAATCAATCCCAGTAGAGAGCTCAAAATCTTTGTTGAATATATTCAAACAGTATATACTCCTATGTGGTTTAATATTAAAAAGTCTAAGAGTTTCACAGAGGGTCCTAAACTTATTTTTCAATTTATTCAGCGGATTTTGAGGTTGGTTACTAAAGTTCAAAATATTACATTGCCCATAATTTATAGAAACTCTTTTTGTCTCCAACCTGAAAATTTTATTGCTGCTCTACTTTATTCTGAAGAACAGGTTTATAGAACAATTGCTGTTGTTAAGATTTTGGAAACAAGAAAAACCCTAACTAAGGATCCTAAAAATGGATTAAAAGATAGTATTAGGGTTAATGCCATTCCAATTATTGATTGTAGATGTAAAAACTGGTCAAAATTAATAAATCTGTATAATATAGACTGTTTTGAGCCCCCTTGTGTGGAAGATATATCAAATGAGGAGTTTTTGAATATGATACCGAATCAGGGAAAGGCTCCCATTCGATCCGTGCCATTCGCAAACGGTTGAAAGAGCAGTGAAAATGACTTCTGATGCTAGCGGAAAATTTATTAACCTCAAGAAAAGAAATGCTTATATTCTAGCTAAATGCCAAAGTCAAAAGAAACGAAAATATTTTAGAGCAAAGAAAGAATATACATTGTAATTTGTTATCATTTCTTTAAATTAATCTATTTGGTAATATGTTTGTTTATTATTATTATTAGTTTGGTTCAGCAGTAAAAGTATAATATATTTAATAGTAGTCAAAAGGAAAATAATAAAACCTTTTTTTTGGGTGAGTGGGGGGGGGGGGGGGGGGAATCATTAACACCTGCCCCGCCATCTAGTCACCACCCGTAAAAATAGTTTATTTCTTTTGATTCTGTATATTATAGTAAATCCTAATAAAAAGTGCTGCAACAACATAACATTGTTATGTTTAAATCCGTTTTTCAGTTAATGGCTAATGATTATTGAAAACCGCTTATTGTTTTAGTTATTTTTTCAATACCATAAAAACAACGTTAAAAATTTAAGTTAAAATTATTTATACAACTTATCCTTATAAACAATACATTCACAAAAGTTTTTGTGCGTTAACGTTTCAAATATTTATTGTGTGACCTCTTAAAGTTTTTACTTTTTAATGATAAATATAAGACCAAATAAGATAGAACCGGAAATACCTGAAGCTTTTATATTTTGCCCATAATGTTTTTATGGTATAAAGAAGGTACTCCAGCTTGAAGTAATTGCAATTTCGAAAAAAAGTTAAAAATTACTGGTGTCTATTAAACAAGTTATTTTTTTAAAAATTTGAAATCAGTAAACGAGTCAATAAAAGGAAACGCTGGGCAGTTCGTAACAAAGTTTTGGCTTTGCAAATTCTGTTTCATAGTCTTCAAATTTTTAATGTCTTGCGAACAATATTCTGTTTACCAAGTCAACTTGTTTATTATTATTTTTTAGCCATGTATTTTAAGATCTTCAAGAAGAGTTTTCTACTCACATGCTTTTTCTAGTTTTGTGCTGATGCAATGAACCCGCTTGATTATAACCTTAGTCTTGTTATGGATGAGGTGTCATTAAAGGAGCATTTAGAGTATGATAGAAATTCAAGCAGAGTTTACGCTATAAAAAATGGAAAAATTTCTAATCAGGCTCTTGTAGTTATGGTTAGGGGCTTGACAAATAAATGGAAACAACCATAAGCGTATTTTAATAATAGTTCTACAGTATCAACAGCTGACTTGGCTTTTTTACTTTATGAAACCATTTCTAAGGTTCAAGAAACTGGTTTACACATTTGATGTGTAGTTTGTAATTAAGGATCTACTAATATAGCTGCGTTACGTTTTCTTGGGTTTTTTTAAAAATTCACCATTATTTCCTAATTTTTCCAATCATAAAAGTATTCATGTTAATTTTGATCCTCCGCATTCAGTAAAAAGTATCAGAAACAATTTACGAAGACATAACATTGACATTAATGGTGAAATAGTTTTCTGGCAACACATCCAGTCTCTGTACAATTTAGACAAAATAAACTCTGGGCGTTTAGTGCCAAAACTAACAGATAGACACTTAGACCCTGGTCCTCTTTTATCTATGAAGGTCAAACTTACCATTCAAGTTTTTAGTTATCAGGTTGCTTTTACATTATATTGCTGCTCTAATACAAATTTACTTCCTTTAAGTGTATTACCAACAGCAAGATTTGTTGAACGCACGGGTACTTTATTCGATATATATTGAATTCATATAAATTATATGCAGATAAACCAGCTCGTTGTGGTCTAGCTTTAAAAGGAGCCAGTATTTCTCAGTTGAAAGAGTTCAAGTATTGGATTGAGAAATGAAAATTTTGTAATGTTAGAAGTCGAGCAAGTATATCATGTTATTGGGGTTTAAGTGTCACAATTTTTGTCACACAAGTGTCACAAAAGTAAAAATTTATTATTGATTCTAGCAATACTCTAACCTTAAGTAGAGAGCTTAAATAGAAACAATTTCAAAATCATTTTATATGTTTACTTGAAAAATTGTAATGCAACCAAAGGATCAAGCCCTTTTACATATGGATGGCTTATTCAATAAGTTACGTTATGCCATATGTACTATTTCTTAGTTCAATTGACAATCCATCATGTCACTAGTTTGTGAAATGGAAACAACTTTTATGAAATTTATTAATAAGTATCTTGAAGAAATGGACTGGCTTTGATTCTTATCAATTAAATTAAAAAAAAAAGTCATTTTCAGTTTTTGTGCAATTAAAATAAAGAACCTGTGCTTTATTTGGAAAAATCTTTTTTCTACTTTTTGTTGTTACAAGAATTTTTTATTTCATAGACTTTTTAAACAGACACATAAAGCCACGCAATAAGTCAAGTGCCATAAAAATTGCACGTATTCTTTATAATTAATATATTATGATACTGTTTTTTCAATTTATTTTTTTTAAATACGATGTGCTAATAATTTTAAAAAAAGTTTTTATGCTTTTTGTTATTACAAGAATTGTAAATAAAATTTTTAAACAAGAACATAAACCCACCCAATAAGTCAAATTGCAATTTTACAAATATTGTACATATTGCTTATTGATATACTATGATATTATTTTTTCGATTTATTTCGTTGTAATAACATACTTTGATGTTCTAATAAAATTAAACTATTTTTATGTTATACAAAACTTTATCTGTTCTACAAGACATTTTTTACCTAATTAAAACCTTCTTATGGTCAGCAAAATTGATGCAACTTAATCTTACAAAATTGATCTTAAATAAAAAATTGAGATATTTAGCAAAGAAATTATTTAAAAAAAAAAACTAGTTGTGGAAAAAGGCTGGCAGGACATCCCGGAATGCAATTTTGATCAATTAAAAGGAGTTTGGAAAAGTGGATAAGCTTTTCTTGTCATTCAATTAGGTCTCATCCTTTTGCTGTGATTGTTCCTAAGTGCTCCAAAAATTCTTATTATTCTAGCTTTTTTTCTCAAACATCAGTTCTTTAGAACTTGCTCCCATCATTTTGTTTTCCCGATTTATATAATTTGCAATCTTTTAAGTCGTCTGTCATATCATTATATTTATAAACATCATCTTTTCTCTTCCAGTAGCTTCCGTTTCTGATAAACTTTGCTTGCAGCCTTGTTGAAAGTGAAGATGTCAAGTTTATGTTTTTTTTAAAAAAAAAATTGTTTTAAAGACCGGAAAAAGTTAAAAAATCTATTTTTTAAAGTTATTTTTTTATTTATTTGATAGACAGCCTGCTCAAACCAAACCCTCAGTCAATATAGTGGCACTTAGTTGTAGCAGCAGGCAATAAGATAGTTGATTTAGCATCACTCCCTTGTAGTAACAAGTTGCAAGATTTTAGCAACACTCCCTTGAAGCAGCAGGCTTTACACATTCGAATTGGAAGGTGAAAACAAAAGATAAAATGTTTAAGACATCAAATAACCAATAATCGCAAAGATAATTATGATTTTAGCACACATCGAAAAAAAGCAATAACAAATATTCAGGTTAAGCCCAATTCAAACCACGGTCCAAAAATCTCAGAAGGAATATTTAAAGGATTTATTCATAAAGCTTTATCAATTTGCTCTGAAAGATTTTTAAATAAAGAAATCGATTTCCTAATAAATGTGTTAGCTGAAAATGAATACGAAAAGAAAAAAATTAGTCTTATCTAACAACGAAGTAACCATGCTAACTATATCACTACCGTGGATCCCAATATTATCACCAAGACTTCGAAAGATCTTTAAGAAAGCAGGTTACAGGGCAGTCTTTAAATCTAGTTCAAATCTTAAATCTTTTCTAACTTCACGCAACAAAACAAAACTACCATCAAATACCTTTCACGGAGTATACCTAATAGAATGTGAGTGTGAACAAAAATACATTGGCAAAACAAAAATGAAAATAGCAACAAGAACAAAACAACACCAAAAAAATTGTTTTTGAAGAAAAATTGGAACAATCTACAATCGGGCATCATAAAATTAAATGTCCACGTAATATAAAATTGGATCAAGTAAAAACGTTAAAAGTAGAACCCAAAAAATTTGAAGGAAGAGTTTGAGAGGCAATCAAAATTCAGTTTAACATATGCGGACCTAAGAACGGAGGTATGAATTTAGATGATGATCAGTACGTAAAAACGCAATTCTGGACGCCATATTTTTCATACTTATGCAATTAAAGCCCAATTAAAGCGAATTTTAAAGAAGCCATTAAAAAGTGTAGTTACCGTTTGTTTGTAATTAAATTTAATTAATAATTTGTAGTTAAAGCTGGAGATATTAGTATCTATAATCTAGCAAAAATTTCTTAGATTAAATAAAAAAATTAGTATTGAGAGAATTCATATTTATTGATGTTCATATATTAAATTTATTCAACTCTCATACAAGATGTCCTCATTTAAAATGTATATATATGTGTGTATGTATATATATATAAATATATATATATATATATATATATAAATATATATATATATATATATATATATATATATATATATATATATATATATATATATATATACATACATAAACATATATATATATATATATATATACATACATATACATATATATATATACATATATATATATATATATATATATATATATATATATATATATATATATATATATATATATATATATATATATATATATATATATATATATATATATGTATATATATATATATATATATATATATATATATATATATATATATATATATGTATATATATATATATATATATATATATATATATATACATAATATATATATATATATATATATATATGTATACACATATATTTATATATACACACACACACACATATATATATATATATATATATATATATATATATATATATATATATATATATATATATATATATATATATATATATATATATATATATATATATATATATATATATATATATATATGTATATTTGTCAGTCGATGTATGTACTGAAGGTATTGGAACCAATACAAATGACCCTGTTGCATTAAGCCTTTTGCATATTTTATCTCCTGCATAACATGCTATCCAAACAATCATAACTACCAGAAAAAAACAGTAATATTATGATTTGTTTTTTGTCCATAGTGATTCAAACCTTCGATCTTACAAAAACTATAATTTCATTTTTCTTCTTTTTAAGACTCCCAATATCTCCTTTATATTTCTATTACTATTAATTTCTATAACCTCATACAAGTACTTTAAAGCTTACTTAATAATTATCTTTATCATCATCTAAAGGTAATTCTTGTTTTTCAACTTTTTCTTTTTCAATTCGCTATTAAGTCAAAATTTTTTTGTTGGATGTTCCTAAAAAAAGATTATTTTTAGACAAGATGTCAGTTTGTAAGTTTCCTGATAATTCTTTAAAGATTGCTTCCTAGTTGAAATCTCCAATAAAAAATAAAACATTGTGGTCAACCATAAACTGTAACCTACTACTATACTACTAACTATACTATACTACTGTAACTACTAACACAAACAAAAATTACATATAATGTTTACATAACATAGTCTTAAATTCAAACCTTTTTGTTAGGAAATACTTCAGGTTTATATTTATGGCCAAAACATTTTGTACCAATCACAGCAAACATGTATAAAACAATAAGCAATATTAACGTTATACTTCCGAGAGCTGTTAAACTTCTTGCAATAGTAGTAAAAAGTAGTCGCATTGTTTTCCATGATTTTGCAAGTTTGAAAATTCTAAACTTTAAATACAAGTTATTGTATTACCTTTATTGCTCTTTCTTTTTCTTTTTACTTTTTTTTTTTATTCTCTGCTAAAAAAAAAAAAAAAAATAATAAAAATATCTAGATACAAAATAAAAGTTACATCAAAAAACTTACAAGCCGCAAAGATCGAATAATGGTAAATCCAGTTTGTGTTGAAAATGAAGTCATTTCAAGTATAATTTCTATAATGCTGAGAACTACAACCAAACTATCCAATAAGTTCCACATTTGTTTTGCGTAATGTTTTAAATTAAGTGCTACAATTTTTAACAACATTTCTGCCATAAATATTGCAGTAAATAGCTAATAATAAATAAAACATAACAATAGAAAATATAAAAATAAACTTTAATAATATGAACTTTTATTTGACAAAAAAGATGTAGATAAATATTCATTTCAAATAAATTCATTAGAAAGTTTCAAAAACAAAATAATTAAAAATAAAAAAATGAAATTTAAATAGTCTATAATAGCAATTTTTAATTAATCAAATTATTAATTATTGTTTAAGTTACATAGTACTTACATAGCACTTACATAGTTAGCTATCCTCAAAGAGGTTTTTAGCTTTACTTGCATATTGTGTGTTTCCAATGCAAGGCAGACTGTATTCATTAAAATGGAAACTAGAATCACATTATCAAACAAAGAAGAAACAAGAAACTGATTAAGTTTTTTCCTAAATTTCCGAAGATAATAAAATGGAGAAGAAAATCTAATATAATATTCAGATGCCAGTGTTGATTGAGATGCTAATCTTTTCCTCATAGATGCTTGATGATTTCTTGATAAGTCATTCTTAGGATTTATACTTGATTCAAGATCGCTACAACTTGTTACAATTTTTCCATTAATTATAGTGTTTCGAGATTCAACTATAGTGTCTTTTTTATTTATGTTAGTTAACTCATATGTCATTCTCCTTTGTCTGAAGTTCAGAGATTCATCTTGCAGTGGTAATGCAAACGTGTTAGAATTTAGTTTCATGCATGAAAGATTTTTAATTCTATCAATAATAGAATTTTCAACAATAATTTTTGGAAGAACATATAAATCATCATAATAGGGTGATAAAACTTGATGTAAAAGACGAAACTGTGCACTCTAGGTAAAAAAAATTATTTAATAAATAAAATATATATATATATATATATATATATATATATTATTAAATATTCAATCAAATATAAATTATAATATGAATATAAAGAATAATAGTTAGGTGAACTATAATTAATTTATTAGTTTAATTACATTGCTATGTTGAAAATATAATTACAATCATATCTTATCATAATAATATTCACATATAATCATATTTTATCATAATAATCACATATAATCATATCTTATTGAAATAATAATCACATATAATCATATCGTATTGAAATAATAATCACATATAATCATATCTTATTAAAATAATAATCATATATAATCATATCTTATTAAAATAATAATCATATATTCATTAAATGAATTTTTATCCAACAGTATCGGTCTTTAAAAAACTATGTTATGTTAAAAGTAATTGCTAAATTTTTTTTTAAACTGTTTTCTAAAACTTTGTTTAAAGTTAAACATAGTTTCAGAAAAAATGTTAAGTTAAATCACTTGTTTTTTAAACTGGTTTAATATTATTATAAGCTAAACATGAAATTAGTCAGTTTATAACTGAATTTTATCTTCTTATGCATTCAATATGGATTCAATAAAAATAAATAGTGTAGTAACCTAATAACAATTCAAGTCTCAAAAACAAATTAAATTAGTGATCCAGAAGAGGTTTTGGATTATAAGCAATAAGTGCAGAGTTCAAATCCCACCATTATCAAACCAATGATATCATTTACTAAGATTAGTAATTTGTTTCTCTTCTCTCTTCAGCCACTATTAAAACTTGTTTTAAAGTCACATGTCTAAATTATATAGGGCTGCAAAATTGGGCAGTAAATTAGGAGGGCTGAAGCAACAACTTTAAAATACTATTTTTAAGTTGATATAAATACAAGTTTGCAAAAGTTAGAGTTACATAATTTTTTAATTAGCTACAAGATGCAATTTGTTAAGAATTTGTGTCCAATTCTAATGCTTATAACCTCCCTAAGATCTAAATTCAGATCTTAGGCAGAAAATTTAACTTAAAGATCAAAATTTGTGAGTTCCAGTAGTTAAATTAGAAAATAATGTGTTTAACTTTGTTTATTGCTTTAAATATTTTATCTGTATTTACAGTATCTTTTATGTCAAAAAATAGTTTTAAAGAAACTTACAAAATCAACAACACATGTAGTCTCATGTTGGTAAGAAAAAACCACAACAGCAAGGATTAGATTGATTAAAAAGAACGAACCAAAAAATATAATCACAAGAAAATAGAAAATATACCATGGACCTAATGCAGAAATAACCTAAAATTAAAAAAATATTTTATTTTTTGAAAAATCATTTTTTATAATCTTAAAAAACGCCTAATAGTTGACTTATAATTCAAGTAATAATAATATTAAATATAATACATAAATTAAGTATAATACATAATTTAAATAAATTAAGGTTATTATGAAAAATTCAATATAGTTAACTAATAAAAACTTTAATTTATTTAACCTTTATAACTGATGTGGCATATTACATACAAACTATTTTTAAAATGCCACCATTTAAATTCAAATATTATATTCTAAAATATATCAAATAGTCAAAACAAAGTAATATATCTGTAGAACAGGTTAGTGCTAAGAAAACTGACAAGTAAAAAAGAAAGAGTAAAAAGTATTTACAGAAAAAAAGTCTTTAATGTTATTTTTAAATAAAAAAAAGTTATATGACAAAAACTTTTATAAAACGCACTAATGTGGACACGGTGTGCTAAATTGGCTGCTAGGTTTTTGTTGTCACACTATAAAGTTCAATAATAATATTAGAATTATTAAACAAAAACAACTATAGTAATGTTAAGAACTAAATATTAAAAACTGGCACTAATTAAATCTATACATCTAAGAACATGAATATTCCATTAAAAAATAAATAGAAAATAATATAAAAATAATTTAGTACTTTTACAATTTTTATATTAAAAACTATTTTCTAAATGTTGCAATAGATTTATATATTACAAAGTTTCATAAACTTATACTACATAATGACCATTATCTTTACGATTGTTGGTTTTCATTATGCAAAATGATTAATAATAGCAAAAAACAACAACAACAAGAAAATTTTCTTGCAACTAACCACCCCACCTATTTGGGGGTCTGCGTAATTAGTTTTTCTGATACCCTTTGTTAAATGTGATTTTTACAATTTCTGTTTTAAAAAAACGTAATGAAAAAACAATTAACATAACCAACATAAAACATAACAATTAATTTAAAAGCTTTTACAATTATTGAAAAATGAAAAATAAAAAAAATGATAAAAAATGTAAAAAAAAAAATTATATAAAATGAAACTTATATAAAGTGCAAAATACCAGAGCAAAATGGTTTCTTTAGAAAAGGTTTTTGTAAATATATCAAATAAACTAGTTAATAAAACAAAAAAATTAAAAAATTAAATAAACTAAAACTGAAAAACAATAGAAACAGTAAAAAATAAAAAAAATTAAAAGAAAAAATATTCTTAATAAAAAAAAATATTCATGTTCTATAAATAAAGTTTTGTAGTTATTTTATAAAAAGCAATTAAATTTAACAAGTTTCCTTAACTACTTTATTGTTTTTCGCTTTTAGTATACATAATTTTGTCAATGAAAACAATTTAAGTGCCATATTTTACCAATCCAGTAAAGCACACTAGTGTGGTCTAACAGGTTTCCATAATTACTTTTTTTATTGACAGAATGACAATATGAAAGAATTAAAACAGTATTTTACAACCGAATTCCTTGCACTAACCTGTTTTTAGATCAAAACATTTTATTGTGATACTAGCATTAGACAAATTACCATCCAAGGTAAACAAGTTCCTCTAACCCTTACCAAAAAATAAAGGGGTTTTATATATGAGATTTCGTTTGCCTAAGTAAGATGCTTTTACTGTGACTAAAGTGCCTCACTTGCCCTCATATAGGATCAGTTCAACCCAGGTTGAAAAATTGTAACTATTGAAAATGTTAGTAACAATGTAAAATGCAAAATATAAATAACAAATATTTAAAGTTTATTTAAAGTTAATGCTTTAAAATAAAAACATACACCTATATAGACATCCTCCCAAAAATCACGATTTATAATTTGAAATGAAGTAAGTATTGCCCAACCAATGTTATCAAAACTTGTAAAACCATAGTTAGGGTTCGGTGCAGCATTTTGTTGACATGTAAAATTTTTTGGGCAATTTCTACAAAAGGTATATCAAAATATAATTAATATAACAAAAAATATAATTAACATAACAAAAAAGTATAATAAAACAGGATAAAAAAATATCAGAATAATAAACCAAGAACATAAGAAGAAGAAGAAAAAAAAAAGAAGAAGACCTAAAAACCCAAGATAACTGACATAAATTTGGTTCTTTGTTTTTGTACTGCTATACATTTTCTGTTTTTTGCGAATTTTTTTTTTGTAAATTTTGTAAACCTGTAATTTACTTTTTAGTTTTGTTTATTTTATTTTCAAGTTGTATTTCACCAAATTTCACCGAAATCTTTCTTGCTTGTTAAATAGTACTATTATGTGTTAAAATTTTATTATTTTTAAAAACTTTACAAAAAAGTCTATTAGATCTATAGTTTTTTATTTTATGAATAAGTTTGTATACATTACATAAAGTATATGCTATATATACATAAAACTACAATTTAAAAATTCATGAAACATGTCTTTAATTAAATCTTGTAAACACACACAAGAAGAAAATCTAGAAAACCAAACAAAGTTAACATAAAGGTTAAACTTAAAATTTAACAAAAAAAAGTTACAAAGTTAAAGGCAAACAAAATATAAGGTTTTAAGCCAAAGAAAACACAAAAATACAAAAACATTTCTAAAACTTTATTTCTTTGAAATTAAAATAGTTTTTTTTTTCAAAAATCTTTTTAAAAATCTTTTATATACCAATGAAAATCTTTTATATACCAATGAAAATCTTTTATATACCAATGAAAATCTTTTATATACCAATGAAAATCTTTTATATACCAATGAAAATCTTTTATATACCAATGAAAAACTTTTATATACTACTAAATTCACATGCTGCACAATCAGACTTAATACCATTATTTTGGCAATGATTAATTAATAATTTTTATTTAATGTCTATTTGATTTCTGAAATCTTTTTTTAACTTTTCCTATTAATCTTATTGACACAATTATTAATCTCTTTCACAGCATTATTTATCTCCTTCACAGCATTATTTATCTCCTTCACACCTTTACTTATCTCCTTTATTGGATTATTCATTACTTTCACACCATTATTTATCTCCATTACATCATTATTTACCTCCTTTATTAGATTACTTGTCTACTTCATGTAATCATTTATCTCCTTTATATAACTATTAATTTCTTCATTAAATTTTGAAAAAATAAATTTTTCAGCATTAACTTAAGATTTAACGTGAAATTTAATTTAACATAAAAATTGACAATTATAATTATATATTTTTTTTAACACAAAAATAAAATAAAATTAGTTGCATTTAACAACATGTGATTTTCTTAAACTCTAGGATATAAAAAAGAGGAGGTCACTCACTGTCAAAGAAGAGAAAAGCATGGTTAAAATGGTTAAGAAAGATCAACTTCTTGTTGGTACATGGTAGACATAGAATTTAAAATTTTATTTAAAAAGTTGTAAACAAAGCAACAAAATATGAAGATTGGCTTAGCAACCAATGATACAGAAATAGAAAAAAGGTTTAAAATAAAAGAATTACACAGAAATTTAGAATATTTAGAATGTCAAAAAAACTCTACTGTCAAAAAAATTTCAAAAGATTCAAAAAGAACTATGAATTGTAAAACAAAATTTTATGTGATAATCTTCATACCTGTGGTGCTCCCTCAACCTTTTGGAGGTAATGTGTAAAGAAAAATAAAAAAAAAGAGAAAATCCAGGTTATTGTAAACTTAAGTATTCATTTACAAGATTACACTGTAGGGAGAAAGTTTTTAGGTTTTAGGAACAGTGGAAACAACTCTCTTTTGTGTAAAAGTAATTTTAAAAATAATATCATTGGCTTGTATCAATTGTTATGATACCAACTACCATTAAGTAAGCAAATAATAAACACCTATATAAAAAACTGCAAAGTAAATCTTTTAAAGCAATGTTTTAAAAAAAAATAATGTTAAAAACTATTAGACAATAAATAACTTACAATGAACCGCTGTTATTGCCACAAATCTGAATGCCATTATGCCAGTTAGCTTTTTAGAAGAAAAAAATGTATTATAATATTGATTACCTTATGTATTATAAATAGTGAATTATTTTGAAAGAAAAGTAAAAATAGTTTCTAAAATATAAAAAAATATTAAAAAAAAAAATTTACATGAGTTTTGAATCTGCATAAGCCAAGATTCAGAACTGTTGTAAACTATTGCATTCAAAACACATTTTTGACGAAAAACTCCAGCAAAAAGTTGCAATCCAAAGAGCGCAAAAATACAGACAAAAAATGTTGTTAAAATGATTACACTTGACATCATCGCCATGGCATTCAGTAGCGCATTCACCATAGTTTTTAATCCTCAATTATAACAATAAAATCATTTGCAACAATCATTGCATTAATCATTGTAAAACAAAAAAATACCATTAACATCATGAAATAATCATCATAATTAATATCATTAATATCATTTGGATAATTAAAAAAATAATAGCAATGATAATTAAATATTACTTTCATAATTAAAAAAAGTTGTTCTGTAAAAAAAAATTAAAAACCTTCTATTGAAGAAATTGTTCGAAGAGCTCTGAGTACTCGAAATATACTTATACCAGACAAGTTTGCCACTCCTGGTAACAATGTTATGTAACTAAAAAAATTGTAACTAATTTTTAAATAAATGTTTGAATTTACATATTTTAGATTAATTTATGATTATTCAGTCTTAGTTTATTACTGTTTAAGCATGAAATTTTATTTATTTATTTTTTGTGTGTGATGATGTGTTTTTATGTTAATATATTTTTAAAGTATGTATGCTGACTTTTGATGTACGTTTACTATTGTTAAACATGAACCCTGCCTAATTTACTTTATTTTTTCAATAGTTAAGTTTTTTTTTATCTTATGTTTCTTATCTTTGGTTTCTTATTAAACTAAGACATACCTTAATGCATATCTCATTAACTTTAATTTTTTTTTTGTTATTTAGGTGTCTCAGGAAGACCTAACAGATTACTATATTATCTTGTCACAGATTACTGCGGAAGTGCATTTAAACAGGAAGTTCACATCTCCTTCCTTACCGTGATGCGAAAATATGTCCAAAGCTCATTTCAAACCTGGAAAAACTGCTTATGAAGCAAGCGCTCTAACCACTACGTCACAGCCATACAATTTAATTGTTTGAAACACATATATAAATATTTGCCTATATACATATATATATATATATATATATATATATATATATATATATATATATATATATATATATATATTATATATATATATATATATATATATATATATATATATATATATATATATGGGCAAAAATATGAAAATATATGCTAACCCAATAAATTCTATTTTTAACTATTTAAGAATGCTTTTAAGCCAAAAAATGATTAAAAAAATCATTTTATCATACAATAGCATTGTTTTAAACAATTTTTTGACGTTTTTATATAGTTTTGTTGTGAAACGTTAAAAAAGGTTAATGTGCAGCATTTTATATATAAAGGTTAATGTGCTGCATTATATATATATATATATATATATATATATATATATATATATATATATATATATATATATATATATATATATATATATATATATATATATATATATATGCTTCTCTTTCTCTTTTCTACAAATAATATAATGAGCACTGCTCTAAAGAGCTAGCATCTCTTGTGCCATCTACTAAAATTCACTCTCGTGTTACTTGTCATTCAATTAAGTCTCATCCTTTTTCTGTTAATTTTCAAAAAATACCAATAATTATTTTTTCATTTATAATCATAAAATGTTATTATGACTGTTGTTCAATCAAATATTTAAATTTGCTTTTACATTTTAAATTTAAGCAAGCAGCTTAAATTGACTCCAGTTTGAAATGACAGCTTAAAATGACTCCAGTTTTCTTGATTTTTAAATTTCTCGGACCAATTTGTTGTAATAAAAAAAAATTCTTGTTATTAAATGTCTTTAATTTACGTTTTATTTAAAAGCAAGCATTAAAGTAAAGAAATCTATCTTTCTCGTTAAATAAATTTCTAGTACCAGTTTGTTATTACTATAAAACATTTTTTGTCTTAAACTTATATTTCAGAAGTGGTCTTTTAAAAAAAAGTAATTGAAAAAAGATAGTGCATAAGTAAAAATGATTTTAGTCAATGCAATTGATTTAAAACACCAAACAAAAAAAAGATAAAAGACTTACCATTAAATCTACAATTTATCAAAATTTCGAAAGTATCTGATGTAGGCAGCTTCTTAATATTTTAGTTGACAAAGCACATGTACTACTTGAAGTAGAGTTTGCAGTAAGACTTAATAAGTTATTTAAATTTTCTGCCAAAAAGGGAAAATCTTTTAAAGAAATAGAATTTGCGGGTATTAAATCAAACAAGTTTGTTATGTTTTTAGATTAGATTTCTTGCTAACTTTTTTATATAATATTTGCTGTTGTTGAAACACATTACAAAAAATTATTTGCAAATTTAAAAAAATTAATTTTACAAGCAAGTTGCCAAGAAAATCCTTAAACTGGAAAAATCACAATGCTCTAGAAGTTTTTTCCAATAGACTTTTTCACAGTTAATTAGCAATTGCGTAGTTGTATCAATAACAGAGTTTTTATTTCAAGTTTCACACAATAAATTATAGTTTTTTTATGTTATTTTTCTATTAGTTTTTAAAAATAACTAATTTTCAATAATTTTTAGAATTATTGCTAATCTTTAAATTAGAATTTTGAATTTTCTGAGCATTTTACGGGGACACACAGGGCTAGTTTACACCCTGAATATATATATATATATATATATATATATATATATATATATATATATATATATATATATATATATATATATATATATATATATATATATATATATATATATATATATATATATATATATATATATATATATATATGTATATATATATATATATATATATATATTTATATATATATATATATATATATATATATATATATATATATATATATATATATATATATATGTATATGCATATATTATATATTTACAAATAAACTTAAAAGTATTCTTCAAAATAGAGTACTGATTTTTGAGATGCTAAGAAAAAGAGAATCCTCTGGAAATACAGAGCAAAAAGAACACTGTGAAGTGTTTGACTAAATTTAAAAAAGAGTTTAAATTATAATCCATATTGCTAAGTTAGCGTCTACTAAGCGGGCTGTTTTTTATAATAATGTTCTTTTTCTTTTTGATAAGGCTCAAAAACGCACTGTAAATGTAGTTAGACTTACTCTAGCTGTCCATTACTTCTATTTTATTCTATGATTTTAATTCATCTTTATTTATGGTTTAAACATTTATTTTTATTTTATATTTATCATTTTTGAAGTTATTTAAATAATATTAAATAGCATCTCACATAAAATATAAATTTTGTACATAAAATGTATAAATCTTGTTACAAAACAAAGTCTACATTATTTTAAAATAATCATTTTTCATACATTACCTGAAGTCTATATAAAAATTGATGTAAAGCTTTATTCCATACTAAAAGATTATCAGAAATTTCAAGTCAACTTATAAAATGTCTTTTTGTGAAAATTGTTTTTTTAAAATGCTAACTTTTGAACAATTTTTTATTTTTAACTTTTCAACTTACCCTAACACCACAACTACAAAGTCAAGTATATTCCAACCGTCTCTTAAGTATGCATAATGGTGCAATAAAAGACCTTTTGCAAAAATCTTTAGTATCATTTCTAGTGTGTATATACCAGTGAACACATACCTAATTTAAAAACATCATACAATTATGCAACATAATTATGGAATAGATTAGAACAAGACTATAAATTTTTTTAAAACTGAACAAAATTAAAAATAAAGAGTAAAAAAAATTCAATAAAATATTTGGTACAAATATAAGTGATATATTAACTCGTCTTCTTTGTTTGAAATTTAATGCCAGCACAAAAAAAAGCACTGGCAGTATGGTCATTATATGTGCTATAGTAGATATATAATTAAAATCTAAATATCCAGAAATAAGTTTTTAACATTTCAAGAGCTTTAAATAATAGTACAAGTACTAATACAAAGTAAATAATTAATACAACATACAATATTTAATACAATGAAATAAAAACAAAAACAAAAACAAAAAAATCATAATAACAACAACAACAGCAACAACAACAAAAATAATAATAATATTAAAAATAATAGTAAATATAATAACAATATTAATAATAATAATAACAATTATAATAACAAAAATGATAATAATAGTAATAGTTTTAGGGCATTATAATAGGGGCCCTAAAACTAGAGCAACTAGGAAGCATTGTTGCTCCCTAGTTGAAGTCTGGAGCAGAGCCCTATCCACCAACAGTTTTCAGACATGAAAAAAACAAGTCAGGTTAAGTTAAAAATTTAATTGAAATAGATTTTTCTTGCTTTTATTTTTGAATTTGGTTATAATACTAACATACGAGAATGACAAGGTTATTTGTTGCTCAATTGAAAGGGTAGCAAGTCCAGTCAAATGTTTTTCACTCATTGTTGATCAAGGGTAGTTCTTAACTAATTTAAACTTAAAGAAGCTTTATAAATACATCATTGATGTCCAGAGACTGATATCACAATGTTTTAACACTTTCTACCACTGTGCTCCTCCACTGTGCATAAGAGTTTTATTTACAGGAACACCAAAAAATAAAATGACATTTTTTGTTTTATGTCAAATAAACCAAAAAATACCGAATTGAGACTATGGCATAAACATAGTACAAAAAAAGCTCTAGGAATTTGTATTGATAACCTTGCCTAATCACCAGAAATTGGCCCCTTTATGTTAGTATCCTTTTCATAGCCTTATATTATATTTTCACTGTGTCATATTTTTCAAGTAATTTTACTAAAATTACTAAATTTTACAACTTACTGTTAAAAATAACAACTGTCACTTTTGGCTTTTTTTTGGTGATACTTTAATTTAATTCTTTATTTCTTTCTTCTTTTTGCATCCTGGTAAGATTATAGAATTTCAGTTTATGTTAATATATTATCATAAAAAGTTTTGAAAAGACTTGCATTGTTGTGGGGTAGTATCAGAGTTGACAATGTTATGTAAAAATGAAAATACATAATAACATTATCAGGCAACATGATGACAACCTTAGTAGGAAATGATGATGTCTAGTAACCTTTTATTTTTTGTTAAATATTTGACAGTTTATATAAAATAAAATCTAAAATAAAAATATTTATATAAAATTAATGCTACTATTTTTGAAATTTTAATATAACTTTGTTTCTTTTAAGACCTAGATTGAGACTGGGGCTGTCAAAAATTCTAAAAATGCCTGCCCAGGTACCTATTGAATAAATAGGCAAGTACCCAGGTACACGCCTGTTCTTTTAACATAACTTTTATGAAAGTTATTCTTAAAAGCAATAAAAACTTTTGATTTCATAATGCCATTTATTTGGAGATTTTTCGCTTATATATAAATTTTAAATGTGGGCGGGTACTTAGGTGCTTAGATACTAGTTAACGACTTTAATTGAGACCTCCTTTTTATATATTTTTTTCAAATAACATTACTGTCCTAACGTTCAAGATTCAAATGGTTCCTTATTTCTTTATAGCTATACAACTAGATAAGTTTTTTATTTGTGAAGAACTTGAATTTTTATAAAGTCAATAACTATCATTTTTACTGTTATTTAATTTGACTTGAAAACATGAATAGACATCTTTTTTATGCAATATTTTGTAAAAATGACAAACACTAGACTAGTAAAGTTAATTTAACTTCAACATGAGATCAACATGAGATTATTCTAAAGAATCAAGATATTCTATATAGAATCAACATGAGATTATTCTAAAGTAATCAATTTATTTAAATTCAAAAAAATATTTAAAAAAAACTCATTTTCTTTTTCTTACTATAAAAACTGTGACTATAATCTGTCATAAGTGGTGACAGATTATAGTCAGTATAGTATTTTAAAGAATGTAGTATTTTAAAGAATGCACTGGTCTTAATACTACATCCTGAATCCACTCTCTAAACAAGTCCCAATCTGGAGATTGTCCTGGGCCAGCAGGTGCAGCTAGAAATAATAAGGAACGACTAATCAAACAGCTCACAAATAACTGTCATCAAAGAGAATCCTTTTTTTTTAATAGAGTGGTTAATGTTTAGAACAAAATTCTGGATGCAGTTAAAAACTTTAAACTACTAATTTGTTTAAAAACAGTTAAGATGCCTATGTAAAAACAATTTGAAACTTTGTATACAGTTCCGCTGTCATAGTTGACCATAATTATTTGGTCAGCTCCACTTTATGCCACAGCTGACTACTTGAATATGGTCAACTATGCCACTTTATTATTTTTATATACACTATAGTATATATAGTATACATAGTATATATAGTATACATAGTATATATAGTATACATAGTAAATATAGTATATATAGTATATATAGTATACATAGTATACATAGTATATATAGTATATATAGTATATATAGTATATATAATGTATATATATATATATATATATATATATATATATATATATATATATATATATATATATATATATATATATATATATATATATACATATATATATATATATATATATATATATATATATATATATATATATATATATATATATATATATATATATATTTAAATATATATAAATATGCTATAGTGTGTATATATATACCCCTAAAACATTTTTTAAGTTTTGTTACGTAACGAAACCAGGTTACAATACATGCTAAATGTCCATTAATGATACATAATTGTTACATAGCATGTTTATGTAACGAGACATAACATACGTCCTTTACATATCAAGACATAACATTTTTACATAACCATTACGTATCAAATATGTGTTATTTTTGTGTGACAAAAAGTAACATTTTTAACCTTACGAGACATAACACTGTAGCCTGTAGTTCTTTACAATTTTCAAAAATTTTTGCTTTTTGATATCAACATACCCTTATAACATTTTAAAGTTACGTTGCGTCTTGTAACGTAAAACAAGATTCGTTATGCTACATGTAAAATGTCCGTTAGTTTTATGGGACCGAGATGTAACATTTTACGTAAGAATACGTAATACTGTAATGTTACATTTCCTGAAAAATGTCTGTTATTTTTACGTAGCAAAGACATAACATTGTAACATAACAATACATAACACTGTAATGTAATGCTACGTGCAAAATGTTACATAACAACAGGTAACAACTAATAACACGTGACATTATAACCTATGATGAACTTTCTATTTAATTGTTTTTTCATGTATACATTTTACATATGGAGAGAGTTATATATAAAGAGAAAGTGAGAAAAAGAAGAAAACTATGACTTAGTTAAAGAGCCAAGTCAGAAAAATAGATTAGTGGAAGTTGACAGATATTGCATCGAAAGTACAAACTTTACAAACATTTTTAGCTCAAGCTAATATGTGTAATTAATAGAATAATTAATATCATCAGAAAGGTTGACATTTTAAATAAATTTTTGTTTGTGGGTTTATAAAAACTTGTATTATTAACCAAAAAAAAACTTAATGTAATGTAAAAAAATCTAGATATGAGACGTGGCAAAAATACATTTTAAAAGTTGTACTTTTTTAAGTGTAAATAAAATAATTGAGACGTAACTTTAGCCAATTAAATTTTTTATTTGTGTGACTAATTAGTGACGAAATAGTGACAAATAAGTAACTAATCAAGACGTAACTATTTTACAATTAAAATAAACGATGATAAATAGCAGTTTTTAAAAAATTATTTTTTTATTACAAACATCTCAACAAACATTGCTTGTCGAAGCATTGTTAAGTACTGTAACTCATGAGTTACGGTATTTAACAAAATTGTTTTATTACCCATACTATTTTTATATCAGCATCTAGTGATATAATGTTCTATGTGGAAACTAAATTTTTGTAACATCTTGTGGCGAGGGGGAGGGAGGTGCTCGGAAAATCTAAAAAATTGGGTGATGTCATTTATAGATGGCCCCATTAAACATGACAGTCACGAAGGTTTATTGTCCTGGACCCAGCTATGTTTAATAGCCCGTAAGAAAAGTCTTAAAATGTTAAAATGTTGTGATACTATAAATAAAGTTTTATCATAAACATTTTGGTATTTTAAGTTTTTACAATTTTAGCAATTATATCCTTTTGGCGAACAAACTTTCTTTATAAACTTTAAAATATCATTTAGTGCTCAATTTGCAAGTGCAACTTCCAAAAACGCTACTTTCGTATGTCACATTTTATTTTGTAATTCAACTTGGGGTATTTTTCGATACAAAAAAAAAGATTTCTGATTCTCAATATCCTTTCAAAAGAACTTTATTTCACAGAGATTGTGGGAAATCTTCCTGTTAACAACTCTATTTTGAATTGAATTTCTTACTTTTTAAAAAAATGAGAAACTACAACCAAATATTTTCAGAAAATTATTAGTGTTTTGAAGACATTTAAAAAGTTTTAAAAAAGAAGACATGAAAAATAATGTAACAAAGAGTTAAATTTAAATTGAGAATTGATGTCTTAAATTTAAGACAAAATTTAAATGCGTCACAAATACAATTTGTTTTTTATGTTATGTTACGTCTCAATTAGTTACACTTTTAAAAGTTTCACAAAAACCTAATGTATTGTAAAAAAAGATCTATATTAGTGATGCATTTTAATTAAAATTTAATCACATGTGATGTGATTTTTTTTTATGTTACATTGCATTTTTGTGAAACTTTTAAAAGTGTAACCAATTGAGACATAATGTAACATAAAAAAAAATTATTTGACTTTAAAATTTTTTTTTTTTACGTTACGTCTCAATTGGTTACACTTTTAAAGGTTGAGAATTGATGTCTCAAGATGGAACCATAATTAAAATGTCACAAATATATATATTTTTATGGTACATTAGATATTTTTGAAACTTGTAAAAGTGTAACCAATTAAGATGAAACTGTAACGTAAAAAAAAAATCTGCAATATTTACTAATTTTTACATGTTATCAACTAAAAAGTCTCAAAACTAAAAAAAAATCTGTATATATTTTAATTGCTCCTTTTTTTACATAACGTTATGTCTCATAACATTGCAAATTGATATCTAAAATTAAAATTTTTTTTTTTTAAGATTTTTTTACAATGTTACATCTCAATCAGCTTTTTTTTTTTAAGAAAAAAAAAAAAAGCCGATTGAGATTTAACATTGCGGATTAAAACTTTATTTATTTTTCGTGACAAAGTAACTAATTGAGACGAAGTTATTTTACAATAAAAAATAAAGATGGTAACTAGCAATACAACAATTATAAACAAATATTTACTGCGGTATCAAGTTTATTTAATTAATATTTCATTAAAAATAAGAGAATGAAACCTTGTTACCAATTATAACCAATTGAGACGTAACAAAACTAGTAAAATGTTATGGGGAAAATATATATATATTTTTATATATACCAGACCTTCTCTTAAGAGGCGTGCGATCGCACACCTTATATGACCATGCATATAGTTCTTTGTTTTAACAACTTGACCACGGATTATTACAAGTTTTGATAATTAGCGCATTTAAAAAATGCACTAAAAAAAACAAATATAATTAAAATTAAAATAAGCAATCCATAAATTGAAAAGAGAATAAAATCCTTAAAATAATTTATATAACAAAAATTAACCTAAAAAAGTAAAATATATAAAAAATGATAAAATAAATAAAGGAAAAACCAGAAAAAAAATCAAATCATTTATTAATTAATGTAAACTTAAGTAAGCAAAAGTGAAAAAATGACAGCTCTAATAATCTTTATCATTCCTTCCCATGATCCATAGTGAGGTAAAGGGTCATAAAATTTAATAAAATTTTGTGGTGCAAATTTAAAATTTTATTAAAAAGTTATAGGGTGCAACTAATTGACAAATGAGTGCGCATTTATTAAAAGACAGACAGAAAAACAAACATCACGTTTCTTTAATTTTGCTTATGCAAACATTGCCGTTTGATTAAGATTTTTCAAAATGAATGCATTAATTCAGCGTTTTTTTTTTAAAAATTTTGCGATCAATAGTTTTTTATTTATTTCAAAAAACACATATTTAAAATGAATAACAATTAATTTCAGAAACTTTTTTTAAAAAAATGCCAAAACCTAATTACTTTTTTCATCAGCGTCACTTTTAAGTAAAATAACTAAGCACGCTATAGAAAAAAGTAATTATGTTTTAGTATGGTTTTTTGCATGCGCTAACAAAAGTATGTATAATTTTACTTAAAATAAATGCTTTTGCAAAAACTTCAAAAGAAACCGTCCTTAAACAATTTGATTGCTTTCTTTAATTGAAGAAAGCGATCATGATGTTTAAGCATTATATTCCTATGATAAAACGGTTTGTAATTATTTTTTGATTGCTTCTGAACTCTAATCTAAATACTTTTTTCAACGATTGCTTTTATTAAGTTGCATCAAAGTACTCAGGAAATTTTGTGGCAGTTTAATTGTAATTATGAAATCAATTAAATTAAAAATCGCATTTACATTTGCTTTGTTTCTTTTTAGCGCATTTTTTAAACGCCTAATTTATAAAAACTTGCCAAGAGCCATGGTCAAGTTGTTAAAACAAAGAACTATATGCGTGGTCATATAAGGCGTGCAATCGCATGCCTCTTAAGAGAAGGCTTGTATACAGTAAATAGAATGTATATATCACAATCAATTGATATCAATATAATTTTTTATAAATAAACTTGGAAACTGAAACTAAAACCTCATTTTAATTAAAGAGGAAAACATAGAGGTGTTAAATTTTTGAATAGATTGTTTTCATAATCATAAATTTTCAAGGTTTCTTGAATATATGCATTAAAAATTACTTACTCTGCTACTTCAGGTGCATTATTCATTGCCAAAAATAAGCAGTTTATAATAACAGTTGTTATCATGAAAAAATCGAAAAGTTTGTTTGTAATAATATAAATTGCCCATTTTCTGATTGGATTGCTAATATCAAAAATCCATAAAGTCTTTTCTTTATTGAACCAATATATGTTAACTCTTGAAAACTGTCTTACTAAAACCAGGAAAACCTATATATGTATAAATATATATATATATATATATACAACCTATATATGTATAAGTAGCTTTATATATATATATATATATATATATATATATATATATATATATATATATATATATATATATATATATATATATATATATATATATATATATATATATATATATATATATATATATATATATATATATATATATATATATATATATATATATATATATATATATATATATATATATATATATATGTACATATATATATGTATATATATATATATATATATATATATATATATATATATATATATGTATATATATATATGTATATATATGTATATATATATATATATATATAATATATATATATATATATATATATATATATATATATATGTATATATATATATATATATATATATATATATATATATATATATATATATATATATATATATATGTATATATATATATATATATATATATATATATATATATATATATATATATATATTTATATTAGAATGTGCAAGAAACATTTTTTTAGGATATCTCAATTCCCATCCCCCTGAGGCTAAAAATTATTAAAGAAGAAACCTGTAGTTAAAAAGTAATACTTGTAGAATTTAAATTTAATATTTAAAAATATCTGTAATCTCAATATTTAATTAAATTGTTAGGAAATTTTTTTTTTGTTGCATTTTTTTTTTTAAATAGAAACATTGTTAATAAGTTATATATTATTATTATAGTGTGATACATGCTTATTTTTGCATATAAAATTTTTAAAAAAAGCTTAAAATTTTAAGAGGATCAGAAATATGGTCAAGCCAACAAAAATGTGTGCATTTCTTTGTAATCAAGAATGTCTTGCAATCAAGAAAAAAATCTTGTAGTCAAGAAAAAAATCTTCTGTTCTGATTAATACAGATTTTTCTTTTGAAACAACCTTAACTAAATGGTTTGATTTATTATTTTGCAACAACCTTAATTAAAAGGTTTGATTTACTATTTTGCAACAACCTTAATTAAAAGGTTTGATTTATTATGTCAATTAAATGGTTTTCATGCATCAAGTAATAAGCACAATCAACAATCCTAGTATTAAAAGAATTGTGTTCAAAAACATGCCTTACTTAAAAAGGCTTAGCAATCATATGCTTTTTTATTTTTTAGACAATAAAAAAGGTTAACTTAATAGTGTTTGATTATGTTACACATTTTTGAGATATGTACTACATAGATATTTGTTGTCATGTTACATTTATTTTACATAAGGCTAAATATTCAAGTAATATTTAGTATAGGGTAAAAATGTTTAATGAATGATTGAAAAAAATTAATGAGTTAATGTATGTTATATGATTTAATATTTTATAGTATTTTATAATATGGGTTGCCCTCTCAAGCAGGACTTAAACAAAACACAGAGAAGATACAGATTAATAACAGTAGGATTCTGTTTCTTTTCAACAACTGTATTAATCAGCTGTTCACAAATCATCTAAACAGAATCAGAAATGTGTTCAGATATACAGTAGTAAAATCTCCAAGGTTTTCGAAATTTAAATCTACAAACCTTTTTGTAGCTTGTTCTCAAAGGTATCAAGGCAAAGATCTTATCAGCAAGTGCAAATCAAGTAAAGAACCTAACCATAGATGAGCTTCTTTTTCTCTTGTAACAGATCTGTTTAAGAAGACTGGTTTTGGAGAACACCTTATTTATGTTGTTGCTGTTAGGTAACAAATTGTGTAATATTTTAAAGTCAATAAAAAAGTAAACAAATCAACAAACAAAAACATTATTGAAACAAATAAAAATAATCATTATCTAGGTAACTAATAAACATGAAGAGAGGTTTGATTGAAATGAGCTACAAGTTGGATCATCCTCGTGCAACATTGCAAGGAAGGCACTAGAGTTTGGCACAAGGAAGTTAAACACAAAGACATTTAACATAATGGACTATAAGGAGTTTGGCACAAGGAAGGAATGGACTGTGAACTGTGACTGTGAGGGTTCTGTGAACTAGTTAGTTGTCTTCTACTTCAGGGATGTACTAGGCTGTCATTTTCATCAACATGGAGCCTGCTATAAAAACAGATACAGTTAAAGTATATTAATAAAATCTTCTATTTTTAGGGGAAAAAATTATTTTTAAGCTTTTTTTTAAATAGTTTATAATAATAGTTCATTTGTAGGGTTAATGGGAGATGCTCTATATTTGCTGACCCTGAGGATAATTGAGAAGATAGCTTAGAAAATAATTGAGATGAAGATGGTAAAGGCAATGGCAGACTTTATTTTTATATGCTATAATCAATGGTCCCATAGTATATAGAATTTCTATATGGTGGACAAGCTTCAAATAACTTCATAATAAAAATAAGAGAAAGAATAATTAGTTATGCTGGTCCTAGCCAGCAATAATATTTACAAAGAGAGAAAAAAGATCTTGAAAAAGTTGATTTTGTGTGATGTCCCTGAACAATTTTAAGTAATTAATTAAATAAAAACCTAATCACTAATTTGAATATTATTATTATAATTATTATTAGTGTGATACATGCTTATTTTTTTAAGATCATATAAAATCTGCAAAAGAAACTCAAAATTGATGGAAAAGTTGATCAAGTGTGATGACCCTGAGCATTTTTAAATTTAGAAATCAAAACTACCAGTTATTAGCAGATCAACATATTATACTAAACTAATAAACAATAAAGCTTCCTGAACCTTAAACAAGGTTCCGAGAGCTGGAACATTGTTTAAGATAGCTGAGATTTTTGTCGGAGAAATGAAGTGGATCAAGGGAGATGCCAGTCATATGATTAATATATTTAGTTGATTAAATGTGTCAATGAATATGAAGTGGATTAAATCATTGAAAGACTGCTGAATGGAATATCAAACTAATCCAGGATTTTGTTGGAGGCTACAGGTGAAATTACATGAAAAAGAACCTCATGCTGGTTGCCAGAGACAACAAAAACATGTTACAATATACTTAATATAAAAAAAGCAGCTTTAAAATGTTACATTTTTGAACTAAAAATAAAATTTGCAAGTAAATTTTGAAAACCAGATTTTTTTTTGTAAAAATTCAACTTTTAAAATAAAGTTAATAAATAAAAAATTTATTTAATGACTTAATAAATAAAGTTTTACAGATAATACTTTTACACAAAAACAAAAAAAAAGTTTTTTTTGGTATTCTAGCCTATTTGAGCCTAAGAGAATGGAAAAAGAGAGATAGGGAGGTATTTTTTTTTTAATTTAATACACCCATATATATATATATATATATATATATATATATATATATATATATATATATATATATATATATATATGTATGTATGTATATATATGTATATATATACATATATATATATATATATATATATATATATGTATATATATATATATATATATATATATATATATATATATATATATATATATATATATATATATATGTATATATATATATAAATATATATATATATATACATTTATATGTGTATATATATATATATATATAAACATATATATATATATATATATATATATATATATATATATATATATATATATATATATATATATATATATATATATATATATATATATATATACATTTATATGTGTATATATATATATATATATATATATACATATATATATATATATATATATATACATATATATATATATATATATATATATATATATATATTATATATATATATTTATGTATATTTGTATAGTTTAGCACTTATGGGGACAGATTTTACAAAAAAACAAACACTTATGGAGGCATTTACATTATTGGGCACATCGACTGAGGGTTTGGTTTGGCCAGGCATTAAGGTCAGGCTTAGATTTAGGGTTACGACAAAGTTTAAATTTGGTTATATTATGTAATTAATGGTTTTTGTAAATAGATGAAGTTAAAAATGAAATATAATATAAAATAAATAAACAAAATAACAAAAATTAATATAAAAAATATATTTTTATAATAAAATAATAAATTTAAATATGTATAAATAAAAATAAAATAAAAATTAAAAAATATATATAAATATGATAAAAATAGTATATATATATTATACACTATTTTTATCATATTTAGTATATATAGTAATATATTTACTAAATATGATAAAAATAGTATATATATATATATATATATATATATATATATATATATATATATATGTATATAAATATATATGTATATATATATATATATATATATATATATATATATATATATATATATATATATATATATATATATATATATATATATATATGTATATAAATATATATGTATATATATATATATGTGTGTGTGTGTGTGTGTGTGCGTGTGTGTGTGTGTGTGTGTGTGTGTGTGTGTGTGTGTGTGTGTATGTGTGTGTGTGTGTGTGTGTGTGTGTGTGTGTGTGTGTGTGTGTGTGTGTGTGTGTAAATATATATTTATATATATGTGTGTGTGTGTGTGTGTGAGCACATTAAAATTAAATCAAGCTAATATTTATCATATATATCAGCTAATATTCATCATATAAAACAATAATAAACTCTCCCATTAAATATTCCTATAGTTTACAACTAATTAATCAGGATGAGCTCGAACCAGCTTTTTTGGCTACAATATTCTTTATTATGTATGTATATAAGAATACTACTTGTCACAACAGTACATAAAATCAAAAATTTTAATCAATAATACAACTACTAAACTAAACCTTATAACACAAATTTATGCAAAAGAAATTTAATAGAGTGTTTCATATGCAGCAAAGCATAATAAGCTAAATGAACTTTAAATAAGAACTAAAATAAATGTTCAACTATTTGGAGTAGTAGTTGAAACAAGGGTAAATTAATTTTGTAATTTTTTCATTAGATGTAGTAGAAATGATTATCTTAATAAATTTTAACAAAATGATATTTATAGTATCTCTTCAAAATTGTTATTTTCTTTTTCTGGACATAATTTTTTCAAGCAGCATATTAATTTGTGAATAGTATACTATTATTTATTCAGGGCTTATATTAACAATATTTATCATTTCAACTTTTATGATGATTTTTTATGTTTTTATTATTATTCTTTAGAGTACTTATTATTATTTATTATTATTTCGTTATTATTTATTATTATTTATCATTAATATTATTTTTACTATCATTATTAATATTGTTATTAATATTATTATTATATTACCGTTATGATTTGTTTTATTTGTATAAGTTTCTTTTTCATAATTGATTTTTTTATTTTTATTTTTAATTTTTTTTGCTTATTTACTTATTATATTGTACTTTTTCTCTTTTTCTTTCAACTTTTACTTTTTTGTTTTATTATTAACCTTCCTCTTCCTTTTTATTATTATTTTTGTGCGTTTGTTTGTGCTTTTTGATTAAGGGTGTCACTCCATTGACTAGTTTGTAACTATATGAGTGACACCTAACTAATTTCTGTAAATTTATGATTTTTTTAAACTTTATTATGGTTGAATAAAAAGTTTAAATGTTTAAATGGTTGAATAAAAAGTTTAAATGTTTAAATGGTTGAATAAAAAGTTTAAATGTTTAAATGGTTGAATAAAAAGTTTAAATGTTTAAATGGTTGAATAAAAAGTTTAAATGTTTAAATGGTTGAATAAAAAGTTTAAATGTTTAAATGGTTGAATAAAAAGTTTAAATGTTTAAATGGTTGAATAAAAAGTTTAAATGTTTAAATGGTTGAATAAAAAGTTTAACTAATTGAGATTTTTGTTTTTAGTGATTTTATTTTTAGTTTTAATTTTCGATTTTTTTATTTTTTTATTTATATAAAAATATAAAGAGTAAACAAAGCAAAAACCTACTTTTTATCAACTTATTTTATAACAATAATATTGCATATAGATACTCATAAAAATTAATTTAAATCACACATTAAACTGAATACATTGTGAAAGACTTTTTGACGAACGTCAAAAAATCTTTTGCAATTTTTTCTACAAGTTTTGAAGCTCTATTTGAATAAATTCGAAAAAAAAGTGAATATACTCACTTTTTAAAAAAAAATTGTTTAAATAAAGCTTTTTAAATCATTTCGTTTTATTACTTGTTTTTAAATCTTGTTCTAACATTAAGTTATTCTTATAACAAAAATATTTTATCGGTATAAAAACAAACTCTTTAGTCCTTTGTTTTTTGGCTAACATAACCCATCTATAATAAGTACCAAACCAATAATACCATATGCTTTGCAACAAAAAAAAAAATTTTAAACAATTATTATTCATATAAATAGTCGAAAAAAAATTTTTATAACACTATTTTAAAAAAAATAGTGCAACGCAATTATTAAAAAAAACAACTTGTTACTTTATTTATTTTGTCATAAATCAAAATATTTCTAATTCTTGAAAAATTCTGAGGTTCCGAGAAAAAAACCATGAGTTTATTTTTTATTTTATATATCTTATAACATGCGTATGTAATACGCGCAAAACAACTCAAGGATGATGTCATAAACCAAAAATACTGAAATATAAAATTATATTTTAGTATTTTCTGCCAAAGATTTTGCTGAATTTTTTTTTTTCAGTCAAATTTACAAACTTTTTTTGTAAACTTGACAACTCATGCTTATTACAAACAAAGTTTGTAATAAGCATGAGTTGTAAATGCCATGTCACAAGTTGCAACGGAAGTTAAGTTTAAAGTTTCAAGAGACGTTTTTTTTCAAAAGAATTTTTTTTCGTCTTTCACGAATACCAGTAGTGATAAAACATCTTAAAAAAGTAATATTATTATGGAACAAACTTCTCTGTAAAGGACCTTGTCGGACGCGTTTTAACAAAAAAATTAGAGCAAAGAAAGCCATTTAAAACGTAAATCATTTAATTATTCAAGAGTTACTCCAAGATTACCAGAGTAAACTAGTAATGTTTTAGGAGTAAATTAACTTAACAAGTTAACTTAACTTAACAATTTGTTTTAGTAGCTTAAGGTGTCGTCAGGTTTTAATTTAAAAGATATTATACAGTTATTTTATGATTTGAAAACATAAAATTTTGTTCATAACAAAATAAAAGCATAGCAAAAATTAAAGTTATGCATTTGATCAATTCAAAATCAAAACAAGATTTCCTGCTCAATTAAAGATAGCCAAAGTTACACCAGTATTTAAAGAAAGGGGGAAGGGGTTTATTAAATATAACTAATTATCGTCTGAATTCTGTACTTTTTGGTTTTTCAAAATTTTTGAACATATTCTTTAAATAAAACTTATGATTATCTTTCTATGGATTTTTAAAAAAATAATTTCATTAAACATGCAGTAATTCATCTGAATAGAAATATAGCAGACTTTTTTTTTTGAGAAATCACAATTAACTCTTAAAGTTTTTGTTATTCTTTAAAAAGCCTTTGATACCATATATCTTTTATATATATAAGTAAGATATATATAATTTTTATTAGTTACTATTATAAGATATAATATAATTTATATATATAAATAAAAGGTTCTTATAAAAAAACTTAAAAACTGTTAAATCAGTGGTAATTTTCTATTTAAAAAGCTATTTAAACAATCGTAAACAGTTTGTGAAAATTAATAAGTCCTCCTCTACAAATTTACTTGGTCTAACATGTGATGTCCTTTAATGGTCTATACTAGAGCCACTTCTTTTTCTCATTTATATTAATAGTCTTTATAATGCCTGAAATTAAATGACAGTGCCTAGCAAACATTGTTTTAGCGGATTTGCAGTGGACCTAAATAGGCATTTTAAGCGGACCACATAAGTTTGCTAATCTTTTACTTAAACCATTAGTGGCAGCCATCAAAAGTGGCTAGCCAATGACTACCAATATGAAAATATCGGAAAAATTATCGGCTTGTCATTTATAGCGGCTGCCACTAATTGTCCACTAAGTAACCAATGAGCAAAACTCCAATGAACCGCTATAAAATGCCTATTTAGGTCCACTACAAATCCAGTAAAACATTGTTTGCTGAGTAAGTAATTTACCTATTTAACATAAAATCTTCTGGTTGGATTTTTGGCATGATAAGAACTTTACTAATATAATTAACACGGTAAAAAATGATCATTATTTAATATATAGACTTATTGAGGGTTTATACAATTTTGCGAAAAAATATAGTTATTTGTTTCAAACCTTCATTAAAAACTTATTTGTGCCTTTCTATATATTTATTTATTTTTGAAGGAGAACTAAAAATGTTTTAAAAATATTGGTATAGCTAAATTATACTTTAAAATGCCAAAAATACAATGTTATTTGTTTATAAAATACTTTTGTAACAACTGCGGTTTTATTTTTATAACCCTTTAATATAAAAAATAAAAGTAAATAAAGAATTAATTTAAAATATTTTAAAAATTCACAAATAAGATTAGTTTTGGTTTTTGTGGCTGTCACAACATAGCGATGACATATCAATGCAACTATAGCATAAAAGTTAGCATACGTGGCCAAATGTAAAACATGTAAATTAAACTTTTTGTTTGCTTGTAAATTTTTAAGTAGTAGTATTAAATAACAGTGGTAATGGAAACGGGGCTTGGAAATAGGACAGTATATGTCTTTTTCTTGCTCCGGCTTTAAATTTTATATTAACTATCTCATTGTAATTATTATTTTACGGCAAAGAAAATCAAAACAAAATTGGAAATGTCACTTCCGCAACAATATAGTATAGTATACAATCTATACAATCCGCAATTGTTATAATATATTACTTACCGCAACTAAATAAAGTGGCTGAATTGCTCAATTAGTTAGAACTTTAAATAAAATATTGAAATCTGAACAAACAAGAAGCAAATTTTTGCCGACAAAACTATTCAAAAAGGAAAAATGAAACTTTTTTAACACATTTAAGTGCAGATGAGGCTCTCAAAACAAGTGAGGCTTGTAAAAACAACTAACCTAGGAAATAAAAAACTTTGATACAAAACTCCATATTTCATCGTGGTTATAGGCTGGAGTAGATGTTTGATAATCTTCCGAGTTGTAATATCAAAACATATTTATGTAACATTATACAACGTCTTGTTAAGGAAAGTTGGGGTACAGTGGATCGACGAGCACAATTTTCTCAAAGATTAGGATTTTGTTCATTTTGATAATGTAACCATTTTATGTGCTCATATATCAGCCATCTTTATTTATAGTTGATATATTTTTTTGACTACTGGTCTTTGGTAGGTAATTTTTGTTTTTAGTTAACTAAAATAGATTTTCTTACCGTCCTTATGTTTGTTATGGAGATCATGGTTAAAATAATTTCAAAAATTGAGGTTTTTTATTCGAATTATTGATATTTATGCTTCCTTTTAGTAGTTTAGGTTTTCTTTTAACAAAACTCATGTCCTAAGAAATTAAACTTAATTTGTCAAGGTGGGGCACAGTGAATCGGAGTACAGGGATTAGGTTGATTTATAATGGTCCATTAATGATCTTAAAGATTAAATTTATGCATTTTTACAATCAAACTACATAAAAATGATTGTTTAAGTTTTAAGATATGAATAATAATTTTTGAATAATTTTTGAATTTTTTAATATTTTTATAAGTTTTGTTATCAATAAAATTCTTTTTTTTTCTTCTCAATTTTCAAAATGTCTATTTTTTCGATTTTATACTAATCTAATTAATAAAAGTATGCCAAAAGTATAGTGTACAGTATCTTTACTTCTTCAGCCTCATAGTTATTTGGCTATGCCCTTATTTACTATCATCAATTCACAGCTGTGTTAATTGATTCAATGTACACCAGTACTAGAGCACAGTGAATGACGTAACACAACTCACTTTAAACTTTTTTGTGAGCCATTAGATAATAAATTTTTTTAGTGATTTATTATCATGAAGGGCATATATCTCAATTCTTTTGCATCAAAAAAACTAAAATACATATTTTAACTTTTGCTCAATTTAAAAAATAAAGAAATCCGATCCACTGAGCCCCAACTTCCCTTATCTCAAGTTGTATTGCTTTTATTTTTAACAAAAGTCACTTAAAAAATACGCAACTCAAAACGGGCTTTAACATCGGTCAAAATTAGGGTTAATCAAGTCAAGTAATCGAAAATCTAAAACAATTATGATTATCTTTTATTTAAATCCATAGAAAAGAACAAAAGGATTTTTTAAGTATCTTAAGAACTTTTAAATTGTTAAAGAACCAAAAACATAACTTTAACATTAGCGATTTAATCATTACAAAATTTTTCATCATTTAGAGATGTTTTTTGAAACTCATTTTTTGGACATAAACATATTTTTTGTTACTTTTTACATTTTGGTCTGGAAACTCGGATCAATCAAATTAGAGAGAAATTGAATTTTCAACTTTCCCGTTAAAAAAAAATTCCATACTTTTTATACACCACTACTTTTAAACATTTGCCTTGATAATCCAACTTATAGAAATTTTAGTTAAATTAATTACGCAACTGGAACAAATCCGAGCACTGCTTACATAGTATAGAATACGCAGATAGCAGGCCCTGTAACAACTGGGTGGGCAGCAGGGTGAATCCCCCTCCCCAATAATTTTTCTAATAAATAATTTTGAAGTTAGTTTTCAGAAAAAAGCAAACGATAACAAATTTAAAAAAAAAAGGATAGAAAAGACTTAATTTATTATCCGTATTTTCGGCGTAAGCTCCTTGGAAAAAAATTTTTGATCTACTACTATTTGACATACCCAGTAGTACCCCCCCCAACTTTTGTTCCTACAGTCCGGGTCACATGACTAAGTTTTGACCTACCCAGTAGAAATGCGTACCACAGTGGCGGATTAAAACTTTTCGAGTCCCGGGGCTATTTTTATTGGACAAAAATGAATAAAAAAAAAGATCCTTAAAACTATTTCGAGCACCTTAATCCAGCACTGTCCCCCCAATTAAATTTTTGTTACTACGGGCCTGCATAGTACATATACTCATTTACTGCCAAACCATAAGTAGCTTTAATGTATAACTGTCACCAAACTTTTATAGGGTGTCAAAGTTTTTCTATCCAACACGAGTCAACAATCAATCAATATGTACAAAATATATATGCAACCCTCTCAAATTGAGGGGGATTTAAGCTTTATATGGTCATAATTTTCGAACACTACAATATTTTTGTATGAAATTTAAAATTTCTCGGTGAATATAAATTTAGTTGAAAATAGTACAAAAAATATTTATGGTTTGTAAAAACAAATATTCGTAAAAAAAAATATTTATGGTTCGTAAGTAACAAACTTTCATTAAATGTGGATAAAACAAAGTACATACTTTTTCATAAAATAAACAAATCAGAAAATATTCCTTTAAAATTACCAAATCTTATAATTAATAATACTTATATTAAAAGGGAAACAAACGTAAACTTTTTAGGAGTAAAACTAGATTAAAATTTACTGTGGTATTCAGATATAAATAGTATTGAAACAACACTCTCAAAAAATATCGGAATGATGTTCAAGGCTAAATTTTTTTAAATGTAGCATCCCTGAAAAAATTATATTTTTACATTTATTCACAGTTATTTGTCTTACTGTAATATTGTGTGGGCTAGTACTGGCTATACAAAACTTAAGAAAATCTACAACAAACAAAAACATGCATGCAGAATAGTGTTTGGAGCCTACAGAAATACTCCTTGCGAACCACTTTTACGTTCACTCGGTGCTTTAAATGTGTATAAACTCAAATTACACCAAGTTTTATTGTTTATGTTTAAAACAAAAATGGGATTGACCCTAATAATTTTTCAAATAACAATATGATAACAACTTTGTTCTTCTTAAGTATAACTTAAAATTAACATCCTATTCAATTAAATATCGCGGACCTTATCTGTGGAAAAAATTCCCAGATATTGTCAACAAAAACAAAACTACATTAGAGCAATTTAAAAATGAATCAAAACAATTGTTACTATTCAGGGATCTCAATTTATCTGACTTCAAATGTTTATTTTAAAGTTTAATCAAATAAAAACAAATTTATTTATACCAATGAAATTTAAGTAATGATGTTAAAAATTCATCTTGTAAAAATGTTAATTATGATTTTTTTTTTTTTTTTTTATTTAAAACTTTTTGTTTAAATGACTTCTAAATATTTTAGCGGTTGTTAGCATTTCAACAATTCTTAATTATTTTCTATTTTGAATTTCCTAATTTTCTCAGTTATTTTCTGTTTTAATTCTGATCTATATTTTATATATTTGTATTATATATATTTGTATGTTACGGTAATGTAGAGTTTTTTATTTATGTAGAGTTTTTTTTTTATATGTGGGGCTCGGCGATAAGGCAAACTGTGCCTTTTTCTTGCTCCTGCCATTAACTTTGATATATGTAGATACGATGTACATTTATCTACATTTAACAAATCTTCTATTAATAACATTAGCGTCTTTGATAATCCTATGCGAAAACAGACAAAGTTTAAGGGACACGCAGCCATCACTTGGTAGGAGAACAAATTTAACAGTAAGAAAATAATTTCTTTAAATCTCCTAAAAAATTAGATTACCCCTCATTTCCAGATCACTTCCCTCTCTTTTTTAAAATATATTTTAAAAAATTTCACTTTTAACTCTTTTTATGGCTTCTTTTTTTTGCTTTATTTACCATTATAATTTAATGGAACCACAATATAAAACTCCAATACTCTCTTGGTATTAATAAAAAAGGAGCATTATTTACGTTAAAACATATTTAAATATAGCGTATTATATTTTTTAGCTAATATTTAATTATGTATTATGAATAAATTATTTACAAATATAGTTCAAAAGCTGCAAGATGTCTTTACTTGCATTTTATCTAATTCACACAACATTTTAAAAAATTTTCAAAAAGTATTTTGCTTTTTTAAATTTCATATGTGTTGAAATTTTAAAGTTTTTTATAGTGCAACTGCTTGATTCGATAGTTTCAAATACTAATATTAGGAATATATTTGTTTTGAATTTCAAAAGAAAAAAAAAAATCTTATTTAACAAACATCAACATCTTATTTCCGTTACTAATCTACCAATCGCAAATCATCTACATCACCTACCAATCGTAATTCATCTACCTCTACTATTCTAATGTACTAACAATCTTTAATTTTCTTATAATACACCTATTTTCTGGAATTAAATACACTAAATATTAATTTCACTAAATTATAATAATTACATTATGTACACTAAAATGCATTAAATGTATCACTACCCAAGCAGTATAGCACGTTTCACGTTTGCCTAACGTAATGGTAATTAACTTATTAATTAATCACAATTGAATCACTAATACTTCAACATTATTGCAATGCATTTATTTGCATTCTAATGCATTCTAATGTACTAACAATCTTTAATTTTCTTATAATACACCTATTTTCTGGAATTAAATACACTAAATATTAATTTCACTAAATTATAATAATTACATTATGTACACTAAAATGCATTAAATGTATCACTACCCAAGCAGTATAGCACGTTTCACGTTTGCCTAACGTAATGGTAATTAACTTATTAATTAATCACAATTGAATCACTAATACTTCAACATTATTGCAATGCATTTATTTGCTAACAAAAAAAATGAAAAATATTTTTCATTTTCCACTTAAGGAAAAGTTTTACATAATTCAAACAATCTCTTTAATGTACTTTTTATTTAATTTTAAAACAAGCAATACTAAATTTTATTTATAAAAATAAAAACTTCTTGCCTCCTTTTTGGTTCCAACCAGTTTGCTAAAAAAATGTTCGGAGTACTTTTGCATCTGTTGTTTCATTTTAATCATATTTGACTTTAAATTTTACGAAAACAATAAATTTAAAAAATGTGACTTCGTGATTGCTTGATGCGAGATAAGTTTTAAAGTTACTTCGTAGCGTTGGCGCCTCAATAGTTTTAACACAGGTGAAGTTAAAAAGTAGCACAGGTGTAGTTTAAAACTAATAGGGAATTTTTATCTACATAAAAAAGGTTAACAATTAAACTCATTAGTTTTTCATATCTTTTTCAATAAATAATAAACTCAGGACTGTTTCATCATTTTAACATTAGATATAAAAAAACGTTTTAAGTTTTTGCTAAATAGTTTTTACTAACTTTTAGTGAAATATTAATTATTTCTAAACGTTTTTTCTAGTACAAGGCATTCATATCATAAGCACCAGACTTAAACCACCAGACTCATTTTAGTATTGAAATACTTTAGCGTATGAAATACTATAATGTATACATACATATATATATATATATATATATATATATATATATATATATATATATATATATATATATATATATATATATATATATATATATATATATATATATATATATATATATATAAATATATATATATATATATATATATATATATATACATATATATATATATAAAAGGTTGAACTCTTGTAATACAAGCTCCTATAATTTGAAAGATCATTTAAATTGAACAAACTCTTGTAATTGAGTATATTTGGAGACTTCTTGAGGATACGAAATGCATAGTATTTTGAACCTTCAAGTTCATAGTAGCAGGGTCGTCCCGATGTGGTCTCTTATGGGGAGGTGTTGTATGTATTTTTTTGCCAAATAGAGACTGAAAAAAAAAAAAAGTTTCTCAATACTTGCAATTAGAAAATAATAGTTCAAAACTTGCTAAATATGCCAACTCATATGCTTATATGACAGCTTTAAGGTAAGGGGTGGAACACCCTCTACACCCCTCGTTCGGGACGGCCCTGCATAGAAGCTAGCTCTATTGGACTCAAATTTATCTTTTACATTAAACTGTTATCAGTTTCCTGTTACATTAGCAAACATAATGATCGCAAAAATAGTTATCGCAAAACTTTTGACAAATTTAATGTTTATCTCAATAAACCTTGTTTTCCACACAGCTAATTCTACGTTGCCTTTTCCATAATGAGGTAGTTTAATAGTTCGTTTTTTAATATATTAATTATAAAGTAATTTGTTTAACAAATATTACAGAACAAGGTCGATCTATCAAACGTATATTATTTATACAAGATTATTGTTTTAATATTAGACAAATTTTAATACAAATTTTTAAGAAAGTTTTTGTTACATAGAAGCCCGTTTTGCTATTAAAAAGTCAGTTTTTCATTTCAATGTTTGTTATTTTGATTTTTTCAAAAGTAATTATTATCGTTATTTGAATAAATATTTTCAAATTTCTATTATTTTGTATTATATTATACTATGCGGTTCATTCCAAGATTTGCTCATAACCGACTTTGAATAGTACCTTATAAACAAAAGTTATGATGTTTTTAACTTTATTCATTAAGCAAAACCCCATATAAAATAACTTTATTGGTACTAATAATACTAATATATGGTCAGTGTCGGATCAAGGGGGCTAGGGGGCTATAGCCCCATACCCCGCAAATTTAGGAGCCACCAAAAAATTTAGAGGGTTTTTGTTTTAGTCATTTTTAGCCCCGGGCCCCAAGAAGTCCTAATCCGCCTAAAAAAATGGTAAGAAAAAAAGCATAGGAGAGAGTAGACCTATATTTCCACAATAAGCTGTTTAACGGTCTTGACCGTTAATATAAAATTATACCTAAAAGTGTTTGCTATAAAAATAAAGTAAACGTTTAAAATACACTTTGAGATTCAAAATAATTTTCAGTATGATGAAAACAGTGGTTTTAAAATAAAAACAGCAAATAAACTTTAATAGTAATCGTAAAAAAAATATATATTACAATGTTTGGAAAATGACAAAGAAAGTTGAGAAAGAGTTCATATCAAGTGAACTCCAATCAAGTCTTTGACAGCGTATATTAATTATGTGACCTAATTAACAGTACGTATTGCACCTTCTAACATCAGGTATAATTTTGTCCACCTTCTCTATGTTATCTTTTTAACTCGACTATTCTGACTTCACAATAATATATTGTCTTTGTCATTCCTGATCTCACTTACTCTTGGTCTGCGAATTGGGTTGACGCTCCTCATGGAGCTAAAGTTGTCTTCGCAGGTCCGGGTATGTGGCCCTCTATATGGCAACTAGCCGGAGGACGTGAAACCAAAATACCCACTGTTTGGAGTTTTTATTAGAAGTATAATGAAATCTGTATTTACTTGTATTTTTTAGAAGTCTAATAAGTACGAGTGCATTTATTAAACTAATAAAAACACCCGTATTTATTAGAAGACTTGCTCTAGAATGCAAAATCGTTTTATACCAATACTTAAAATAAATAATGAAGATCAAGTCTTTTTTTTAAACATCATTGAGCTAAAAATACTTCATTTTTTTATAATTTATATACTTGTGGTGCATTTAAAACTATTTGTAGTTCTTATTTCGTAAAATATAACTTAAACAGCAAAAGTGACAAAAATGTCTACTCGAAATTATTATTGAGGCTATACGAGAAAAATAAGAAAATGGAGACTTGTTTCATCTCTAAGTTTTAATAATTGATCAGAGAAAGTTTTAAGAAATAAAAGTTAATAAAACCATACTAAATCTTACGTTATGTATACAAGCGGCAGCTGCATCGTTGCAGCTTTACTATGGTATCTACACTTTCCTATGGCATCTACACTATGGTTCTTTACTATGACATCTACGCTATAGTTCTTTTCATCTACTTACACAATAATTTTTTTTATAAAGAATTTAAAATTAATTCAAATCTTCAATTTAACGGCCTAATTTTTTTACCAAAAATATAAAGTCGTTTATCAATACTATAGTTAAAATTGACGTCTAATACTCGATAAAACACTGTTAATATTTTCCTCAAACGAAGCT
>NC_061164.1:9381406-9463906 GCF_022113875.1 Hydra vulgaris | reverse complement strand
AACAAAATTTTTGCACATCCTTTAAAATGAAAATTAGTATAAATTAGAAGTCTATATTTCTGGATTTATTTTCATGGAGTTATGTTATTATGGATTCCTTTAGATGATTATTGAAGATGTAATGATATCATACATAGCGGTAGTACTTTTATTTTATTTTTATTTTGAGTATTTTCTTACATAAATGAAAAAAAAAATGAATGCGTCTAAATTTATGAAAGCTACTGTATATATATAGTGGGGAAGGAAAGTTTTTAAATGTTTGAAATTACCAACTTTTAGACAAAAAGAATATTCGAAGTTTTTTTACGTTCATATGTATTGCGAAAAGATTCTTCACAGGAAAAAAATTACTGATAGGAGAATGGGAGCAAGAAACCCTAAAATCTCAGCTCCCCTCTACCCTAAATGTAAGTGCAATGAGTTGAATTATTTATTTTTTCAAAAATTTAAAATAGTTATGTATTCATTGACAGGTTTTCAATTTTATATTTAATCTATTTCGTGTTGAGTCTTTTACAGTAACTTTTTTTGTGAAAAATCTTTTCTTCAATCTCTACAAAGTACTGTCTGGCTTCTTAAAAAAAAAGGTCATCAAAACGAAAATTTACCTGACTGAAATGTGTCAAAAAACCGACTAGCCGACTAAGTTCGTAAAAAATCCGACTATAAGTTGAAAATCATAGTCTTTAGAGGTTTAAATTTTTTTTATAATAACTGGCTTTTCTTTTGCACTTGATAAAGCTCACGTAGGCGCTCTATGAAAAGATTGTAGTGACTCTGGTCATCCATATCTTCTTTGGGCCCCTACCTATTTATTATATTCCTTTACCACCTACGTCAGACTAATAAACAACAATTCTATAAAAAAAATTAACGAAAAGAAATAAAATATAAACACTGTTTTTCCTAAGCGTTTACAAACAAAAATGAACACAGATGTTTTTGACAAAGACAAAATTGCTGATATGTTTAATTAATTCTTTACAAACGTTACTAAAAATTTAGCCGAAAAAATAATTCCGGGAATCAAAACGTTAAATTCTTTTTTAAAAAAAACACACACGCTTTTCAAAGCTTCTCGAACGTGTTATGTACAATAGATTATACAACTATCTTGAAACAAATAATATTCTGTTTAACAAACAATTTGGTTTTCGTAAAAGTCATTCAACATATCATGCAATAATTGAATTATTCAATAAAATTTTGAATTGTTTCGAAAATAATGAATATACTCTAGTCTTGTTTATCGATTTAACCAAAGCATTCGATACAGTTGGCCACGAGATCCTCCTACACAAACTAGATATATAGAGTAACAAACAACAATCTTAAATAGATTAGAAATTACTTAAATAACAGGAAACAAGGAGTGTCGTACAACTCTTCATGTACACGGTTACAAACAATTAGTTGCGGTGTACCACAAGGCTCCAATCTTAGACCTTTGCTATTTTTAATTTATATGAACGATATTTACTTAACTTCAAACATTCTTAATTTTACTATTTTTGCAGATGATAAGAATATTTTCTTTACTCACTCCAATATAAAAACAATATTTTCTACAGTTACTAAAACAAAACTTAAACGAGTGGTTCAAAGCTAATAAACTTTCCTTAAACATGCTCAAAAACAAATATCTTTTATTTTACAAATCATCTAACTCTGTTAATTTACCACCTCAGCTTCACCCAACTTATGATCAACAATATTAATATAGAAAGAGACCATTTGATAAAAATCCTTGGAATAATTTTTCAAGAAAATTTTAGATAAAAGATTTTGCACATTGAAAACAAAATCTCCAAGCCAATCGGCATCATGCATAAAATAAAACACCTAAATAAAACTTGCTCAAAAAATGTATATTATTCGTTCATTCACAGTTATATTACCTATTACAATATTGTTTGGGCAAGCACATACTCTTCAGTACTAAAAAAAATGTACGTAAAACAAAAGCGAATTGTATGCAATGCTAACAGGTATACCCATGCCAAACCATTATTCAGGGAAATTGGAGTTCTGAATGTTTATGAACTAAACCTTCTCCAAAATGTATTAATTATGTTTCAATCGTAAAACAATTTACTACCAAAATACTTTGAAAATCAATTTTCCACCATTGATCACAAATACCCAACAAATTACTCTTTTCAAAACTTTAACATTCCGAAGACTTTATTTAAAATAACTGACTTTTCTATCTTATCTCGAAGACCACGGCTATGGAATTCAATCCTTAAAGAAGAAATAAAGTCATCTAATCTCTTTAAAGCTGCTGTCAAACTGCACCTATTTAACTTAAGTGATGTCAACATACTCTCCTACTTTTAGAGATCAAGTTAATAATAACTAAAACGAACTTATCCCATTTGGATGACCACAAACGATGATTATCAGATCAGATCGTTACGTACAAGGTTTTGTTTTCTACGTACAAGGCTACTTATGAACTTTTAATGTAACGTTAAGCTCATGTGAAACTTATTGCAAAGTTGCAAATGAAAAGGGGCTTAATGATAAGACTGCAGTCTTCAACTTGCTTCTGTCATTATTTTATTTGTTATCTAATTTATAAATGTATACTGAATTAAAGTTAATTGTATGTAAAATATATAGTGACGAAATATATATATATATATAAAAAAAAAATTTATACAAATATATATTTTCTTTTTTTTATGAAAAATTGTTTTTTATTATTGTAAGAACAACAGAATATATATATAAAAAAAAAATTACAATTTTGGGTATAGCAATGTGGGTCTATATGTCAATGTATTCTTAGCCGTTAATAACCTAATGCTTATACAACAATAAATACCTTTAAAATGAAAATTAGTATAAATTAGAAGTCTATATTTCTGGATTTATTTTCATGGAGTTATGTTGTTATGGATTCCTTTAGATGATTATTGAAGATGTAATGATATCATCACAGTTAACCACTCTAACTGGGACCTAACTGGGGAAAATACTGGAACCCATCTGGAAATTCTACATGGGTCCCATCTGGGATTAGTCTGGGTTTTTGACGGTAAATCTCATATTAAAACTAGATAATTTTTTTCATTTACCGCGGGTTTTTTCAATTTTTTTAAATTTGTTTTTCGCAGATTTTTTGTATCTCGAATCTGCGAAATAATGTGATAACTTTTTGATTAAAAAGCGTCGCATATTTTATATAAAACTAAAAACTAAAAGTTAATTATATTATCTACATTAAATTCGCTGTCAGTGCAATAAAATGTATTAGGCAAATGAATATTTGGTCTGACATTTTTTACAAATCAATTGAAAAAACAGATTTTAGTTTCATAATATTTTTAAGCAACAAAAAACTAATATTATACAATGATTTGATGCAAAACTATTCTACGATAGTAATATTCTGCCACAGTAGTTTTCTTATATCGCCATCATAATCGCATGACAAAATTCTGCTTTAAAGTTTATCGTTATCGTTTTCTTTAGTGCTTTCATCCACTTTTACACTAGTTTTTTAGATTAAACCTTTTAAATTGCCTTCATTTAGTTTAAAGTTTCTTCAGTTTTTCTTTTTAATAGACATCCTGCAGGGAATCTAAAACAAAGTTATTTTACTGTAAACGTTTAATGTTATTAATTAGGCATGACATAAATAGACTTGTAAACAATAATAATATGACTACTATGTTACCAGTTAAATTTTAAAGTCTTGACTCAAATTAACATGACATTCAACCCTTAAATCAGTTAGTGAGGGTTTAACATTTTTCAAATTCTTTAAAATATAAAAGTGTATATATTTTGATAGCAATATTCTGATATGTGTTTAAAAAACATTTTGGCTAGTCTAAAAGAAGAAAATGTTGAGTTTTTAGGTATTAAGATGTTTTCTAATTAATTATCACAAGATGTTATAATTTTTATAGAGTATGTTGTGAAATAAATCAAATATACAATCATAAAATGCTACTCAAGTGCAATATAAAATTGAAAATGTAGTTTTGATACTAAATACATGCAAAAAAATGCATTCCAAAAACTGAATGTTTGAATAATTATGAATAATGATTATTCAATAATGTATTTATAATGTTTACTTGAATAATGTTTTGTATTTTTCACTTGCTATAGTAAGTCAATTTTCATTGTGTTGTTATATCATATCATATAGCCATATATAATATATTTATTTACAAAGTTATAAAACAAATTTTTTTGGTAATATATTTTTTAATTATGATTTTTTTTTTGTGTAAAACTTTATTAAATTTTAAATTTTAATAAAACTTTATTAGATTTATTTAAGAGGTTCAACAGTATCTATGTTGAGTTGGTTTGTATTGATTTATGATTAACAACAGAAAATATATTACTTCAACACATATTAGTTTTTTACACATAAAAGTTATGTAAAATCTTCTAATTCATCTAAATCTAGTAGGTTTACACTTAATTTGATAACATTATTTTGAATATTTTTGTTTCAGAAAGTTTTACTTTCCCCGAGTTTTAATATCTCAAACTATTAGTTTACTGCGTTTGATAAAATAAAATAAAATTTCTGTATATTGAAATATACAGGTTTTTGACCTGGGCTTCTATGAATCGATATATTCTGTGAATAGAAGATTCACAGAATAGAAGATTCACAAGATTGACTGTGAATTGCTAAAAAATGTGAATGTTATTATGATGGCACATATTTTTAGATCAAGAATAGTTTTTTTTACATACTTTCATATTCATACTTTTATTATAGAATTACAACTGATATGTTAATAATTATTTTTCAAAAAAATACTAAAAATGAATTAAATTAAGTTCATTTCAAATGCAAATGTATATTCAATCTAAATCAAACTGTATTACTGTATGTCATTTTAAAAGATTTTACCATATTTTTAAGCATAATCTTTGCCGCAATCCTTGCAACATATGGGGCCCATCTTTTACCCAGTTAAAATCTCAGCCATAACTCAGTTGTCGTGGTTAAAATTAAACACACTAAGCCATTACTGTAAGCACTATAAAATATATAAACTATTTAAAAAAAATTTCAACATTTATCTATTGCATAATTACAGAATATGCCTTCAGTTTGATATAACATTTTAAAAGTTTAAAAAAAAATAAACATTAACATACCTCAAACTTATTAATAGCTCAGAAAATCAGTCTGAAGTTCAATCTAAAATTTCATTTCTCAAATTTCTTAAATTTTATTTGCGGCATTATTTATATTACATGTTTTCAAATTTTTTAAATGTAGTGATTTAAGAAAATTGAAAGCATGTCATATTTTCTTTTGTTTGTGTGTGTAATAATAATAATTTAATAATATATTATTATTATCTAAAATTTCATTTCTCAAATTTCTTAAATTTTATTTGCAGCATTATTTATATTACATGTTTTCAAGTTTTTTAAATGCAGTGATTTGAGAAATTTGAAAGCATGTCATATTTTCTTTTGTTTGTGTGTGTGAAATTGTTTTTTAAATGGATACCCAGCAAACATATCAGCGTTGAATTAACGTTGAAAACAAGTCGCAGCATAGAAAAAGCGTTACAGTCACAAAAACAACGTGCTTTCAACGTTGAATCAATGTCTTTTTTTGTATACTAAATCGCGGTAAATTGAAACGTTGAATAAGCGTTGAAATTGTAACGTAATTTAACTTTCCAAAATAAAACGTTTATTCAACGTGGAATCAACTTTCTCAAAAAGCCACTTAAAAAACGGAATAAAGCCAATATGCTTTATCAACGTTAAAAACAAACCGCTTTTTAAACGTTACATTTTCAACGTTGAATAAGCGTATAAATTTAAATGTATCTTCTCAAAAAATTGCGTTTATTCAACGTTGAATTAAAGTCCGCAAATAATCACTGTAAAAACGTCGCAAAGTTTATGGTTTATCAAAGTTAGACATTAGCTGCTTTTTTAACGTATTTAAGCTATTTATAAAACAACGCTTATTCAACGTTACATATACCAACTTTGAAAATGTAGTAAATTAAAAAACGTTGAAAAAGTGTTACTTTTCCAACGTTAATAAAACGTTGCTTTGACAACGTTGAGGAAGTGGCATATTGACAGGGGCGAGTTTTATCACTCGCTATTTAGAGTTCAAAAATTTACTAAAAGAGTCATTTTCAAATTACGTCACATTCTAGGGGGAGGGGGAGGGTTAAGTGGTTTTATGACGACTCGTACGGAACTTGTCACAAAAGCGTTACAATGGGAGTAAAAAAGTTGCTTAACGTATTTAATGGATTTAATTTATCGAAAATTTATCTACACACACCAAGCTTATTAAGATCGCCTGTTTATTAATTTTTAGTTGTTATCTACAAAAATTGAATCGCTATCAATTTTTACCCGAAACCATCTTTAAAATAGAAACATACAAGTATTAACAAAAACGAACCGTTTATCTATAAACTAAATGCAACATTATAATATAAATTCAATGTTTCTTTTTTTAACTCTTGAAAACCGTTCAATAATGCTATCTGTTGACAATTCCTTTTCCCTATGAACATAAATTAGAGCTAAACCATTCAATCTATCTTGGCTCATTCGGGATCGTAACCAATCTTTTAATCTAGGTTTAAATTCATTTTAGTTAAAAAATAAGATTATTTGGTTATTAATTTAATAATGTAATTTTTAATGTAGATATACCTTCTCAAAGTAGAAAAACTTCTTTCAGATGATGCAATGCTAATAGGCAGACAACCAATAATTAAAAGTATTGTTCTTATACTTGGGAACAATATATCTGGACAATAATCCAAGCCATCTAATACTGTAGATGGTAGATAACCTTCTTATAAATAAGATATCTGACAATATTTTATTAATAATTTCTTCTTTGCAGGATTCTATTATTTCTTCTTGAATAATATTACTTATATATGTAGCTTTAGCATGAGTTGTGTTAAGATGATTTTCTAAATCTTATCTCAGATTTTATTCGAAATCTTAAAAGTTCTCTAAAGTTCCCTTTATTAATAACAGATGTTTTTAAAATAGTATCAGTTAATAGATCTCCATCATCTCTATGCCCTCTAAGAGGAATGTTTTGTCTTGCTAAAAAAATTATTGACTTTATAATAGGTGTAATTCTTTCTCTATTTTCACTTATTTGCCTTTTTTTTTCACTGTCAATCAAATTAAGAACTTCTTTTTCTGGCTGCTCACAACGGATTAAAAACTCGTCAACTTGTAAAACTGTATTTTTGTGATATAAATTGTTTTGGTAGGATTCTAGGTCGCCATCTTTTCCAAGTAGTTTTGCAAATGTACTTAATGGTACAGTGACTAACTTTTTTAATGGTTCAGTATTTCTCAATGGTACAGTGACTTCTAATGGTACAGTGACTAACTTTTTTAATGGTTCAGTATTTCTCAATCCCCCAGTATTATAATAATAATAATAATAATAATTGAAGCTGTGTTCTTGAGAGTTTCAAGAAAGAATCTAACAACTGTAGATCTTAGATTTTAACAACTGTTTTTCGCTAAACTTTTTAAGTTTATTTTTAAAATCAATTACTGAATTAGCGTTAACAACTTCACTGTCCAAACGATTCCAATTTTCAACTTTACGGTTCGTGAAGAAATGATGCCTCGGCAAAAAGTTTTAAACATGCTGCCTTCGCAACCTTTGATTGTGTCCTCTAGTTAGCCTACCCAATACTTCTGGTTCACGATGCCAATTGATAGTATCAATTTTGTTCATGAATTTCTACATTTGGATAAGATCACCTTTTTCCCTTTTATTTGATAGATTTTGTAAGTCCATTTTCTCTAATCTTTGCTCGTAACTGTCTTTCTTTTTTTTGTAGCCAAATTTTGTAGCTTTTTGCTGAATTTTTTCTATTAAGTTTATATCTTTAATAAAATATGGGTTCCACACTTGAAAAGCATATTCTAAGTGTGGCCGAACGAGTGACATATATAACAATTTTGTTGATGTTTCATCTGGATAGAGGATTGCGTGCTTTAACATACCCAATTTTTGATTCGCCTTACTTACCATTTTTTCAATGTGGTCTTCCCATTTTAAATTGTCTGAAATATAAACACCAAGGTCTCTTTCCAATGACGTTACTATTAGTCCATGTTGAATAATCTCTGTTTCTGTAGCATTATATTTTAAATTATACTTTATTTTCGGATTATCACGACCAAAATGCATGATTTTACATTTATCTTTATTAAAACTGATAAGCCATCTTTTCGTCCAGTTAAATAAGATGTCAAGATCAAACTGTAGAGAGTTATTTATTTTATTTTTTTCTAGAACTGCAATTATTTTTAAATCGTCTGCATACAGTTTTGCTTTATTATTCAACTTTTTTGTTAAATCATTTATATAAATTATAAAAAGTAAGGGTCCTAAGACCAATCCTTGTGGTACCCCACTACGAACTGTTTCCCATTCTGATTCAAACAGTCCTAAAACAACTCTCTGTTTTCGATTTGCTAAAAAAGCTTTACACCATTGCAACAATTTTCCAACAATACCAAATGACTTTAGTTTCAAGAGCAGCCTGGAATGCGGAACTGAATCAAATGCCTTAGAAAAATCTAAAAAGGCAACATCAACACATTTTCCACAATTTACTGCTTCTGTTATTGTCTAATGTCTCGAGAAGGTTTGTTACACAATTTTTTGATTTAATGAATCCGTGTTGTTCTGGTATTAATAACTTATTTTTATTTAAATGGTTCATTATTGTATTCTTAACAATACTTTCCATTACTTTAGAAACAACAGAGGTCAATGAAATTGAACGGTAGTTGCCTGCATTCAACCTATCCCCATTTTTAAAAATTGGAGTGATATTCGCTTTTAACCAGATATAGGCAATGTTCCAGTTAGAAATGATTGGTTGAATATCATACAGAGTGGTCTAGTTAAACTGTCAGCACACTTACTTAAAAACATTGGATAAATTCTATCGATACCTGGGGACTTGTGCACATTTAGATTCAATAATCGTTTTTTAATATCTTTCTCATTAAACAATGGGGTTGGGCAAATTTTTTCTGTTATATTTTCACATGTAGGCATATTAGTTAGGCTTTCGTTTATAAATACAGAATTGAAGAACCGATTTAACTGATTAGCAATAACTTGACTGTCAGTTGATATTTCATTGAAATTGCTCTTATATGGTCTTTAGCTTTTAGTTTACTGTTAATATAAGCATAAACTTGTTTTGGATTTTTTTTTGATTCTGTTGCAATTTTATTTTCATATTTTTGTATTGTAATCTTTACAAGTTTTTTAACTAACTTATTTTTTAGTTTATATTCTTCCTTAAGATCTAAATTTTTGAAATGAGAGGTTTTGTATCGATACCAAAGGTTACGCTTAAGTCGAATTTTGTGTTTTATTACTTTATTCATCCATAAGGATCTTTTGCTTTCAGTTGTTTTTTGATTAAATGACGGTATGAAATCTTTACAGCCGTATTCAATAGTTCTAATAAAACTTTCATAACACTGATCAACATTAAGTCCAGTAAACTCATGACTCCAGTTAAATTTATTTAAATATTTTGAAAATTCATGATAATTTCCTTTCATGTATACTCGCTTTGTAGTAATACTTTCATTTTTGCGGTTATGTAATTGATAATTAAAATTAAAATTTAAAACATGATGACCTCTTTTTGTTTTTCCCAAAGGATCCATATGTACCAAGCTGGATATGCGAAAAGGAGAAGCTGTAAATACTAAATCTAATATATTTGTTAATTTTGTGTCATTTAATTGAAATGTTGGTTTTTTTACATGTTGTGTGAGATAGCTTTCTTCAATGCATTCTAGAAACTGTCTCTCTTTTTCTCCAATGCAGACACTTTCATAACTAGAATTCCATATACTATTCAAGGATGGAAAATTGAAGTCACCACATATCAAAACCTCAGTATATATTTTAGTTTTTGAGAAGTAATTGTAACTTTCTTTAATAGAATTGATTACATTTTGAAAGTTTACTAAATCATCACTTCCTGGTCTATAAATACAGCCACATAATATGCATTCATTGTTCATTTTAATGGTACACTATATCTGCTCAATATTTTTATTATTATAGGGTTCATTATTGACTTCAAACGAATCAATTAAGTCATTTACATAAATACAGACTCCACCACCTCTGCTATTCATTCGGTCTCTGCGATAAAGGTTATAACCAGGTATAATTGTTGCTGAAGTATCATTCCACCATGTTTCTGTTATGAAAATTATATCTGGAGAGCTTATTTCCATTTCAGCTATAACTTCATTTAATTTATTTTTTTCAAATGATGTAGCATTGGTATATAAACATTTCAAACTATTTGAGTTGTATCCAGTACTTATAACTGGCTTTTGTGCATTATCATTTATTTTAATTTTAAAATCTTGGATACCGGTTACAGTTCTTTTAAACATTAGAATGTTACTTATTTTGTTTGCCACTTTATACTCAAATTGCTATGTTTTTTTAGTCAGTTTTACTACTTTATTACTTCTTATACCATAATAAAATGAGCTATTGTTCATGTCCGAATTTCCGTTTAAAATTTTAACTTCAGACCTTAATTGCTTCGTTAAAATTCTTTCTGCTTCAGTAATGTCAGTATTAAAGTAAATATTTGGTATTTTATCCCTGTTACAAAAAGCTGCTTTTAGCACTTGGTTTCTTGCATGCACGTTATCAAGTTCTAAAATAACTGGGGACTTTTGTGACGTATCCTTTGATCGTAATCTTGTAATTCTTTTGATTTGCACACTTTCTAAATTTATATCTTTTATGACTTTTAATACCTCTATTTTATCATCTTCTTTTCGTTCATTTAGATCACTTTTTGCGGAATGATTTAAACCATAAACAATAACATTGTTTTCTCTTCTAGCTCTCTCAGCTGTTTTAATTGCTTCTGTATTTATAATATCTATTTGTAATGGAGTCTTTATACTATTTTTGCTGGCGACGACATTCCACGCCTTATCATTTATTATACATGGATTGTTTTTATTAGAAGTGTTTTCCTCTTCCAATTTTATTATTCTTTCTTCTAGATTTTTAATTCTTTCTTCTTTAAAGTTTAGCTTTAATTCTAATTGTTTAATTCTCTCTAATAAATCGTCTTGTTTAACATATTTAATCCACATGTTATGTGCACATTTATCTAAATATCAATGGCTTCGGAACTCATAGCAAACACAAGTATTTTGATTACCTGGAAAAATTTGCTGAAAATGTGAGTTTGTTATAGATTTACTGCAAACAATTCTGTATATATATATATATATATATATATATATATATATATATATATATATATATATATATATATATATATATATATATATATATATATATATATATATATATATATATATGCATATATATATATACATAAATATATATATATATATATATATATATATATATATATATATACATATATATATATATATATATATATATATATATATATATATATATATATATATATATATATATATATATATATATATATATATATATATATATATATATATATATATATGTATATATATATATATATATATATATATATACAGGGTTCGTACTGTACCTGGAAAACCTGGAAAATCAGCCAAATTTGGATAAAGTCATGGAAAACCTGGAAAAGTCAGGGAAGTTTTTTTTTTTCTAGGTAGTCAGGGAAAAGTCAGGGAATTCTGATTGAGAAACTACTCGTTTTACAAATAAGCTATTATGTTTTTGTTGGTGCTTCCCATTTATTTTGACAATTAAAAAATACCCTATAGTGTTTCACACCTTTACCACACATATAATATTTTATTTTTAAAAATTTGACCACGGCTTTTTAACTTTTTTAAAACTTGAATATTTTTAAATGTATTTTAATCGGCAAAACGCTCTTATTACTAACAATTGTTTTAAAATATTAATCAATAAAAATATTTTATTTGAATTGTCTATGGTTATTATTTTATTTTTACAATAATAGTGTATGTTTCTTTTTTTTATTTATTATAAAAAAAATAATTCCTTTTTTTATTCATTATAAAAAAACTAATTTTTTATGATCAATTTCAATCGTTTAAAACTATTTCTGTAATTAATTCTATAAACAACAGCATCTTTAACTTTAAACATTTTTGTGTCTTTAAAGCGAAAAACTTCTTTTTTTATTTTAAGTTACATAAGTTACAGAAAGTTTCAAAGATTTTCAACTTTGTTGAAAACTTTTGAAAGTTTTTATTAAAAAAGTAATGGTTTCTATAAGCATTACAATGACTATTAGATTAAAATCCTTGTGAAAATGAATTTTGAAAATTAAAAAAAGGTTTTTAAAGTTAATACAATGAAATTTGTTACAGTGCCCTATGTTATAAATATGAATCATTTTGAAATATTTTGTTTCCATTTTTAGAATTAAAATAATGAATAAAATAGAAAAAAAAGCTTATGTAAAAGAAGAATGGTTAAATAAAGACATTTACCCTCATTTTGACTCTTGGCTAATGAAAGAAAAAAATAACACCCAGGCAAGATGCAAATTATGCAATAAAATAATTGAACCTTCAAACATGGGTATTCAAGCAATAAAAAGTCACGAGAAAGGAAAAAAACATGTTTCAGTTGCAAGCAATTTCTCTTGTTTTTTTAAATCATCTGGCTCTAAAAATACTAATTCACCTAATTCAGTAGAAGAGTCAAATTTAAAGACAACTGATAGTTTCTCAACAGGACAAATGAAGCAGCAATCTTTAGAACTCATCGTATCAAATGCTAATAAAATCTGTGCAGAAATTATGTGGGCATTGCATTGTTGCTTAAATAGAATTTCTAACAATTCGAACAAAAATGTGACAAATTTGTTTCAAGCAATGTTTCCTGACTGTGAGATTGCTAAATCTTTACAAATGGGACCAAATAAAGTCGGATATAGCATCACTCATAGTCTTGGGCCTTATTTTAAAGGTTTACTTAAACAACAAATGAGCCTGTCTCCTTGGCTTGTCGTATCCTTTGATGAATCCCTCAACAAAAAAACTCAAACTTGTCAAATGGATTTACTCATCCAGTATTGGAATGAGGAAAAAATGGAAGTTGAAGTGAGGTATTGGGATTCCTCATTTATGGGACATAGTACTAGTCTTGATTTGGTAAATCATTTTAATGAAAAGATAAGTGATATTAATATCAGCAAAATTGTTCAGGTCTCTATGGATGGACCCAGTGTCAACTTGAAATTTCACAGAGACATTCAAAGCAAACGTGAAGAGCATGAATTATCTAAACTTAATGACATTGGCTTCATGAAAGTTTATATCTGCTCATCAAAAATACCAGATCATGCTTGAGGAAGAGAAGTCAAAGAATAAAAAACATGCTATGTTAGATCAGAAAGCCATTATTTTGTCTGAAATTGAAGAGCTAAAATCTAAAATGTTAAAATCTTAACTGTGGAACAAACGGAAAAAGAAAACAATTTATCATTGGTCAGCAAAGCGAATGCTTTAAAAAGGAAAAGCGAGGAGAAAATGAAAGACGTAGCTAAGTTGCAGGAAACATTATTGATATTAGAAGAGAAGAGAAAGAAACTGCATTAACAATAGTTGCTTTTTGACAATTTGTTTGTTTATATAAAATATTATTTATGTTGACATTTTTGCAAATATGGCTAATTAAAAAACTTTAATTATATTTTCAATATAAGATTTTGCTTAAAAAATATATGCAATTTAAAATTAATTAAAAGTTTTTTTTTTAATGTTTCTAAGCATGTTTTGTTATACTGTGCTATTTTTATCTAAAGGTATTAGTGAATTTTTTTTTTTTTTTTTTTTTTTTTTTTATTTTGACTCACCTCCTCAAGGCCGAGACGGCCACTACAGACGAGGAGGCTACTTATTTTGTGGCTATAACCCTCTCTCAACTCTATAACTCCGAAACACGAACCTTGACGAACAAGGCCGCTGCGCGGAGAAACGAATTCGCAAAGGTACAGCTACAAATAGTGATGAAAAACAACTAACCCAAAGTAGTCTCTGTTATAGACCAAATATTGCTCAAAATGTTGAAAGATATCTACATAGACATTATAGTTTATTTTTGTGTTAGTGAATAATAATTATATATAAAATATTTTATGTGCATAATATTTAGATTTTCTTGAAGATCATCTGAAACTAAATTTTATGTGCATAATATTTAGATTTTTTAAGAAGCTCACCTGTTGTTTATTCTTAGTCATCCTTAATAATATGCATAATAAAATCTATACTAACATCCAACTTAACTAATAGCTAAGTTTTATAAGTTTTGTCATTCTAAGCATGTACATTTTAGCATTTTCATTACAGTAGTAATTTTTACCATTTTATAAAAACCATTGCAAATGTTAAAAATGGTCAGGGAAATTCATCTGATTTTTCAAAAAAGTCAGGGAAAAGTCAGGGAAATTTTTATAAATATGTGCCTACGAACCCTGTATATATATATATATATATATATATATATATATATATATATATATATATATATATATATATATATATATATATATATATATATATATATATATATAAAACATTAAACAATATTGTTTCATCCTTATAAATTCTTCTGTAATCTATTGATTTTATAAGACCAAGTTTCAGCAATAAAAATGGAAAACTGTTTTGAAGCAATTAAAAGACTGCTCCAACGAGAATCAAGAATTGTACATTGCACCTCGGGTGAATGTTGAAAAATATTATCCAATATCAAAAAGCATTATTTGGCCCAGGTATTATTTCTCGTCTGCTCTAGCCTCTCTCATTGGCCATGGTATAATCATGGAGCATTCTCTTATTCCTGTAAATTTAAGCATAACTATAATGAATTATATTTAATTATAGAGTTAATTTTATAGTAAAAAAATAGTGACTATTTTAAAATAACGTATTTATAGCTTCAACTATTCAAGTTTTCACCGGCACCAAGACAAAAGGGATTGCACGATTTGTTAATAACACCAGAGATCGCTCTAACGACTTGCTGTGATAAGACAGAAGTTTCAATGGAGGAATAGAAGAAAGAAAATAGTAAAGTAGTGAGAAAGAAAGTAATAACGAATCTTAAAAACAAAGCGGAAGATTATGTTTTAAGTAAATATTGATATCATGTAATAATATTAATACTATATAAATAATAATGGTAATTTTTTATAATATTTTATTAATAAAACAAGAATTTTTAAAACAATCACGCTTTATTACTCTTTTTTTAATGTAAAGATTAAATCTTCTTCATTTAAACCATGGATCTATTAAAGATGTTGTAGTATATAAAGTATATTTAGATATGTACTGAGATGTATCATATAGTATGTACTATAAGATTTATCTCATAGTACATTTCTAGTACTGCCATGCTTAAACGCGCAAATAATTAATTCCAAGTCCAATTCCATTTTTTTAACTCTTAAGAGTCAAAAAAAGAACTTTTGGTAGAGCTTTCCAAACGCCCTTTAACAAACACTACACAGCGCTCTACTAGAATAGCTCTTGCAGGACAGTCTCGTTTAAAACCTCTTCAAGGAGCTCCTAGATGAGCTCTGAGAAAACCAAATAAATAGCTTAGTAAGAAGAGTTAAAAAAGAGCTCTTGATGGAACTCTTCAAACACTCTTTAACAAAATCTCTTCAGAGCTCTCCTAGAAGAGCTCTTGGCGGATTGATCGTTTAAGACTTCTTAAAGGAGTTCTTGGATAAGCTCTTAAATTACTATAAAAAGAGCTCTTTGAAGAGCTCATTTTTCTCAGTGGGTACAAAAGAAAAATGTTATAATGAGAATGTTGACAAGTGGATGCAAGATTTGCACACAAGTGGAAACTTGGATGCAAATTTTCCACTTGTGTGGTTTGGATGGTTCTCCACAATATAATATATCTCCACAAGCATAATATTAGATTTACTTCATGTTTTTTTACAGATAAATCAATTACAGTTAATTGGCGGAGTTACCTCATTTATAATCAGGGTGTCTGCAGCTCCTCTAAAATCCTCTAAAGTCCTCTTTTTTTGAAACCACTTCTAAAATCATCTATTATCCTCTAAAGAGGTAAAAATTTGATCAAAGCTCCTCATTAATTCTTCCTTTTTTAATTTTTGATGGATGTATAATGTTCAAAATACCCATTCTCGGTCTGCAAAACTGGTTAACGCCTTAAAGTGCATGGAATTGTAAAAATTGCTTTAGAAAATGCATGCTATTTAACATAACAAATGACATTATTTGATCCTTTGCGAAGCCCTATAAGTGTATAAACATGGACGTTAAACCATTAATAAATGGCCACATAAAATTTCTTATAAAAATTTTATGTAGCGACCCCGAAAATTATTTTTTAATGCTAGAAACGTTTTATATTTTGATTATTAATTTATTTTTAATATATTAAGAAGGTTGTTTTATTTAAATTAAATATTTGAAAAAGTTATTAATAACCAACTAACAGTTATATTATTTTTTAAAAACTCAGAGTATTTTCGAAAAGTTATATGGCCTCCATGGATATGAAGGGCAAAGGTGGAAAAATATGTTTTAAGGAAACTAATCTATATGGCATTAAAAAAGATATACCTTCATAAGTTGTAACACTTTTCCATTCATTATTTATTTTTTAAATCTTCCCTTTTTGTTTTTTTTTAATATATTTTTTTATTTACAGCTTATTATATTGTACTCAATGGACCAAAAGAACCCTCGGTTAATGGAACATTGTTTGACTTTCTAAATTACGCTTTATTTCAAAAAGGTGGTAGGAAAGAGAAGAAATTTGTGTAGATTTTATTCAATTACATGTAAATATATGTAATATTTGAATATGTATTTTTGAATAAAACAAGTTTTATCTCTTTCTTTAATCATACCTAATTATTTTAACTAAACTAAACTGAAAAAGTTCTAAATAGTCTAATTATAGACTATGAATAGATTTAATATCCATAATATACCTTGATAATGTACAGCAGCACTAATGTACATGCATAGTACGTTTTGATGGTGATCATATTTTGACGCACATAGCACGTTTACTTACATATATACATTTTGACATACATCCCTAATAGAACGCAACTCGGAATTAGACTCAAAAAAGTGCGAAAAACCTATTATAAGTCGGAATTAGAGCAATTTTTTGACAATTTTCGAATATAAAATCTTTTTTAAGGCTGATTAGTGGGAATTAGAAGTTAAATAAATATTTCGCATTAATTTCGCGTTAATAAGATAGATTCAAAATCTTTTCAAGTCCATATGAGTAATAATTATGTTTCCGCATTTCAATACATAAATGTTTTTATCTTATTATTCTTTTTATTACCAGTAATAAAAAGAATAATAAAAATATTTAAAAAAATATTAGTAAAAATATTCTTAATAATTAACAACAGAGACTCATATATATTATATCATATAAACTATATATGAGTCTCTGTTGTTAATTATTAAGAATATTTTTAACCTTGTTAAACAATATATATATATATATATATATATATATATATATATATATATATATATATATATATATATATATATATATATATATATATATATATATATATATATATATATATATATATATATATATATATATATATGTATATTATATATATATATATATATATATATATATATATATTTATATATACATGTATATAATATATATATATATATATTATATATATATATATATATATATATATATATATATATTATATATATATATATATATATATATATATATATATATATATATATATATATATATATATATATATATATATATATATATGTATATGTATACATATACAAATATGTAAGTGTATATATGTGGATATTAAAGATAATATCTTTGTATTGTCATGTATAATATTGTATATGCACTACACTAGACACTATATAGTAGAGCTATATAGTATATATACATAGACACTATATACTAGAGCTATATAATATATATTACTGATACCAGGAATTATTATGTGTGAATCCAAGTTTCAAGTGTTATCACAGTCATAAGGCAAGTAGTAAAAAGTATATTCTGCTGCCTCCTATTTAGCTAATTCCTGGTACTGCAGGTAACAGTAATATATACTATATATATATATATATATATATATATATATATATATATATATATATATATATATATATATATATATATATATATATATATATGTATATATATATATATATATATATATATATATATATATATATATATATATATATATATATATATATATATATATATATATATATATATATATATATATATATAAATATGTAACGCCCTATGTTTTCAGGTACTTTGTTTTTCTCTCTTTGAAATAAGTAAATAAATATTAAATTGAAACTGTAAATACTTTTAAATGATAGGCAACACATATTTCTTTAAGTACAAAAACTTTATTTAGAAAACTTTATAGTTAAATTGTAAAAATTATATATGTAGAAAGTTTTAACTAATTATTTAACAATTAAAACATGTGTATAGTATATATTTATAGTTATAGCACAAAGTGTACATGGAATGTTTTGTTTTCAATATTATATCCTCTTTTTGAATGTTCCTTTTAATATATAAATTTGTAGAAGAGTTATGAAGAATTTTTTATTTCGTTATGCATATTTTCCGGATTTTTTTTATTAACTTTTACGTATGAGTTTCATTTATTTCATTCATATTGTATTAGTCTAGTTTCACTTAATTTTCCTATATTCTTATAAATCGTTTTTTCAACATAACGCTAAATTATTTATTTGACAGTAAACGATAAATAAAATAGTACATCATTAACAAATGATGAAGATTTGTTTGCAACAAAGTTCAAATTTTTGCACATGATATTGTACGTAAAATATAAATAGTTTGCAGTTAATATTTTACCCAGTACCTTATTTTTGTGTAAATTCAGTTTTGTAGTTACTTTTTCTGTTTGAATTGTTATAATTTTCATTTAATTTTTGAAACTTATTTCACAGGTTTTCTAAAAAATTGAAATATGACTGAAAAAGCCTTTGATAGTGATGGAAAACCAATCGTGCCGTCTAGACCACTTGTAAAAAGGATCTTAGCTAACGATCCGAAGAGATTTTGTGGAAAATACATGTTGAAAGAAATGATTGGAGATAATTTTGATTGCGACGCTCATTATGAGCGCAATAAAAAACATGCTTGGGCGGTTGTAAATTCTTCAAATATTATTCCTGTTCCTTCTGAATATAATGGAAAGCCAGAAAATTTACGTAGCAGTGCTGCTACTTTCTACACCACTCCAATTTCGTCTATCTGGCAATCAGAGTGTGGCAATTTCATTTTGTTCCCTCCTGATGATGCCTACACTTTTACTACGATTGAAAAGTTTCACACCAAGGACTGGTTTCCGAGGATCAATTTTAAAGAATATTTGTGTTACCCATCGAGTAGCACAAAATTCAACATTCGAAATCGTAAGTATAATTTGAATTCCATAAGATTCTTTTATGTATGAAATGTATTTTTGTTCGAGAGAGTTATATATGGCCCAAAATTAAGATGATTTTGAAACCTATCAAAAATAAATAATAATTTTACTGTAAATTTGAACAATATGCTCTTGAAAAAATTAAGACTCTTTCAAATAAAAATAAAATGCATTGCTTGTTATCTATCTTTGAAGCCATAAAACTTCTTAGAAATTCATGTACTTTCATTACAAATATTCATTTTTTGCAAGGCACAAATTCGAAATCTGTTTGGTGCTAATATTTTCTGTAGATTTGATGATTGTGTTAATGAACAAAATGTGCACTTTAAAAATGTATTATAATCAACAAAAAAATGGTAGTCACAAATTGAATGCCATTTTGTGTCTGAACATTTCAAATAATAAGTAAATCTGTTCAGCTGAACAGATTTAATTACATAATGAGTTTTACTCCTTTATTGGTGAACCATGAGTAATGATTGTATTACATTTCATTTTTCTTCTTTCCTTTTTGTTTTCAGCAACGAATTGGAAGCAATTTATGGGAGATTGTAAGAAAATACTAATGCGTCGAGTTTTGAGTGATTCCGAGGCGCCGAGCAATAAATCTAAACCGTCGGAGAAACAAGCAACTAACACATTCAAAAAGCTTCTAGTGAAAAGTGGAATAAAAGCTGTTGACAGAAAATTACCATCTGCAATCAACATTTTTGACCAAGATGCTCCTACCAGTCAATCTCGATCTTTGAAGCGCAAGTTTTTTGATGAGGTGATGTCCTCTGCTGACAAATTAGAACCGAAGTATAAGAAGCTGGTGAAGGGTAATAAATTGGCAGAAAAAAATCCCAAGGATTCGAAAAAATTGCTTGAGAAAACAGAATTGAGAAAGCAGCAGACCATAAAAATGAAAACTCCACCAGTATCAGCAAAACAAAAATTGGCTTCTGTTATATCTTACAAATCAGACAAAGCGATGAAACAAATTAACTTATTTCCGAAAGGTTAGTATTTTTCCTCAATTCTAATTTGCATGAAATTATAATTTACTTCCTAATTCTGGGTTATATAAATTTAATTTTTCTTCTAATTCTGAGTTTCATGAAACGATTTTTTCTCCTAATTCTGTGTTCCGAAATATACTTATTTTGATATTTTAAATTTTACAGAAGATGACGAAGCTGGTCCAAAATTGCAAGCTCTTGTGGATTCAATTTCAGGAACACATGACAGTCAAAGGTTGTGTGACTCTGACTTTGACAGTCCTCAACCTGGCAGTATTCCAAGCAGCTCAGATATAGAATTGACTAATCAAGGGCAAGAAGTTCTTGATGTTGTTGTTGAACGAAATCTCCTACCACCACCATCCGCAGTTGCTTCACCAATTATTCAACAAGAAACCAGGGCCAGTAGACGCAATATTGGTTCTGCTGTAATTAATTATGCAGAAACGAAAAGTGACAGTGGATCTGATTTCGCTCAACCAACTTCATTCGATTTTTCAATTCCTCCACAACAACCAGCAATTCTGAAACCTATTGTACATAATAAGAGCATAGTGACTGCTGTCCCCAAAACTCCATCTCCAACTAGATTAATTGTTCCAACCCGAGGTTATACCTCTGTTCCTGTTGTTGCCATACCCCGGGACAAAGAAATGCAAGATCTATTTTCAACTATGAGCACTCAAAATATGGTGACCAGCAGTCAAGTCAGCAATATTGATCTCAATAACACATGCGCTTCGGTCATCAAGTATATGAATGAAAATCCATCTGGAAGTGGAATTTTGTTAAATCTGCTAACAACCGTCAAAGACATTCAGGTTGACCAAAAACTATTGAAAAATCAATTTCAGCTTTTGGTTTCAACTCTCAATCGCGATAGGAGGTTTTTAACAATCGATGGGAACAGTGATTTTTACTTCTCCATGGCAAGCGAAATTCAAAAAATTTGCCAATTACCTTTGTCAAAAATTGGCGATTTATGTGTTGCCGAAGAAATGTTCAAGAATGCTGATTATGTCAGCTTCTTGTTAATGATTTTCGTTACGAATTCGGTTGCTGGTGGCCCAGTGGGAATGGTGGCTGGGTTCGTGTGGGATAAGTTTTTTACCCCAAGCTTATCCAGCCTCATTGCCTGGGCCAGCATTGATGAATGCAGGGAAGATGGCTTCAAAGAATTTGGTAGGAAAGATGGGGAGAAGAAGAAATTGCTGTTGTTTAAATCACGTTTTCCGAGATTGACCCAAATGATTTACCACATCATTCGGCGACGTGCAATGCTGAGTGAAAAGAAACCACCGTCAACATTCAAAATGAATGAAGAAATTAAGAAAGCTAGGGCTGTCAGCGTCAGAAGATATACTACTGGAATGTATATTACGGACTTTCAAGACTCCTCTTCAGCGTATCCCGGCAGATTGTGTTTGGCAATGTTTTCTGAAGATATAGACCAGGGACCGGAATTTAATCAAGCAGATTTCAAAGAAGATCAGAAAGTCCGAAGAAATACGTGCTTCATTTGCTCCAATAGAAGTGCTATTTGTCAAAACGAAGCTGAAGGATTTGCTGGTGACAAATTGGGCCGAACAAGTCGAAATAAATCGAAGAAATATTCTGCAGCTGCTAAGAAAGAGGCGAAGAAATTCGTGAAGAAAAATAATACAGTAGAAAAAACTGCTGGTGGAAGTTGTAGACGACCAAATCGAAGAGTCAATGAGAAACCGAGGAGGGAGTTTTTGAATTATTGTTCGTTTGCTCATCGCTTTCAGCGTATTGAAGAAAGAGCGATGAATAATATGTCTGAAGGAGTTTCATTCTTGGATTGTCCGGCGATGACAAACCAATTGATTGAGGTACGTCATTTTTTAATACTTTGTTATTCTATTTAATTTGCAGCAGGCAAGATCGAAGTGATTATAAATGTTATATTTCTAAAAATCCTCTATTTCTTAAACTTTTCCTTTTTTTTTTGTGGGCAAAATCCTAATTTTGATATAACTCAAATTTGTAATTCCTACTAACTGATTACAAAATTTGACACACATGCAGGCACGTTCCATGTACCAAGAGTATCTACAAATTCGAGCCTACCACGCGGATGATGACGATATTGGTGCGCCAGAAGACGATTCACCTCCAGGTTGTGGCAATAAACATTCTGGTCAAAGTTCAACTATTTCCAAGAAAAAGCGTCCACGAGCATGTGATGATACTGACGAGAGTGAAACCGAAGGTGATAACAGTGATGCGAGCAATAGCAGCAATGACGAAGAAGAAAAGAGTGACGAAGGGACAGAAAGTGATAAAGATTCGGTGCTATTCTCAGTTAGTCCGGTGCAATTCTCAGATAGCGAAGTTAGCGAAACTAGTGAAGAGGACGTAGTTGAGGAAGTTCAGGTAATACCAAAACCAAAGGTAAATTTTAATTTTAAATCAATACACTAAGAAAAAAATTAGAGCTGTTGACATTTTTTTTAAACAGAAGAAGAAGTCGAAGAAGAGGTCTGAACACAACGAGAAAGTGTTCGAAAAAGCTGCCAAAAAAGCTGCCATGAAAGTTGGCAAAAAAGCGTATAAACGTTCCATGGAGAAAGACAGACATTTTAGTTCTTGAACATATTTTCTATTTTGAAGTTTAAGTGGTTTTGGTTAAAAATGTTTTTTTCTTTCAGTTTATTATATTATCAGCTTGAATGGTATTTACACTAATTGTTGCAGACTTCTAAGTCATTTAAGTTTTGTTTTACAGCCAATAGCATAAGAGTAGGAATCTTGTGTAATAAAATTCTTTTTGTAATATATTAATCTAAATCAAGTGTAGAATAGTACAAACAACTATTGAAATAATTATTGGAACATATATAGCAGGTAGAGGAGGGGGTGAAAGGGGGAGCACATGCTCCCCCGCGCCTTGTCCTATTTAGCGTCTCAAAGATTTAAATATAATATTTCAACGAAGTAAAAAATTATTTTAGCATATATTCAAAAAACATTTTAGTACACACCATAAAAAGAGCGCATCTTTAAAAAAATAATGATGTAATTTAATTGAGTTTTTGAATCTTATCGAAAGTAAATGATTATTAGGCGCTAAAAAAATATTGCTGTTGGGCACCTTTATTTTAATTTTATATTTGGCGCCTTTTTAAAAAAGACTTTCCCCTACCTTCAAAAAGTTTAGGCTACGGACCTGCATAGTCTAAATTTAGAACCTTTACTCTAGAACTTTTTGTTTTCTTCTCTATTTATATGAAGTCTCCCAATGGAGATTGGATTGATTCAAAATTTTTGTAAGTCCAAATAAGTAAGAATTTCGTTTTCGCATTTTTAATTTAATACACAAATGTTTTTACCTTATTATTATCTTTATTATATTAAATACATGGAAAAATAGATTTACTGACAATTTATAACATGGAACAAAGGAGTGCATACCCACTGTGCATTTTTTGTGTTAAATTGAATTTGTTCTTTTGCATTGATATCAATGTCAGTAACTTCTTTCTCATATAAGAGGCAGACGAACTGATTTTCTATGCAGTCTGCATTAACTTCGCGTTTTCTGTCATGATTTAAATCTCCAGAAACGAGAAAAATATTGAAATCTGATGAATTGCACGGATATCCTTCAAAGAAATCTCCTTGTTTTTTGAAAGGAGAAATTGAAACTTTAAATTTGTCTTCAACGTCATCATATCGCATGTCGGAAACAACGCAGACTTTAGGCTTGCCAATAGAACTGTTGACGAGAACAACATTGTTCGGGTATTTGTTGGAGATCGTAAAGTCCCGAAAAATTAATCGTTTCATATGGCGCGTTACTTGGAGTTCATAGGCATTCGGTTTGTTTCCTTCCTCTCCCATTTGATAAAATTTATTTGATGGATGGTCAGTAGAAATTGTGTTGATGACACCAAAATCATTCTCATTGAAGTTCGAAAGGTGTATAATGTTTGTTTCTGCTCCTGTTTGTCCGCCTTTTAGTAGAGCACGTCTTCTTTGACAACTGTTTATAAAAAGTCAGAATTATGATAAAATAAGTAAGAATTACACTTTTCATTATTAAGTCAGAAATAAATAAGTCTAAGTTAAATTGGAATTAAAACTCACATTGGCGGCAGAACAATGTTTGAAATCTTTTTCCGCATCAAGCTGTTGCGGATTTGTGCATGGACACGATGTCCGCCTCTTCCATCGAGCACATGGATAAAGAATTTCATCGAGTTCTCGTACCGAAACATGCAGCAATACTCAAGTCGACAATTATTCGCAATCAAATCATCGACAATATGCAGCAAGCAATGAAACGTATAACGTGGGAAGTCAGCGCCATACAACTTTTGACACTTCTCAACTAAATACAGTAAATTCTCTCTTGCTTTCCTGAGGTGTTCTTTTGGCACCTTCAAATTGTGCCCAGAGCCAACAAGCAACATTACGGCATGCTGAAAAGCAAGCAGAATTTTGTATGCTTCGGCTTTCATTAACGGGTGCCTGAGAATAACGATTGCAACATAAAGGAGGAAAATTCGCTTTTCAGCACACGACCAGGTGATTCCAAATTTCTTGAATGGTTTAGTACCAATGTTGACCTGGATGGCATATGGCAAACATCCTTTCACTTTCTTCAACTTCAATTCCAATGAATCCATTAATGCTTTAGAGAATTTTCCACCTTTCACTTTCTTGCCGTCAATCCATGTGTAATGAAAAAGCCAGGGAACAGCACAACTATACACAGTATGCATAGCATCAAGTGGAATACTATGCAATATGTTGAACCGACCTTCTATTTGCTTCGAATACATCAGAAGAATGTTGTGTGGATCAGGAACTTTTTTGTGATACATGTCAGCATCCAGGTAATTTTCCTTTGTTCGCATCAGTAAATTTCGGGTTGGAACAATTGATAAATGGCCTCTTCGAGGTCCACCGGTCTTTTTGTTGATGCCTTTGCACAAGGAAACACCGCGTTCACCACATCTGAAGAAATGCCTATTGCGGATGTGAAAGGTAAGTCGAAATTAAACATACTGTTCTATTTTATTTTTTTTCTAATTTCATTAAACTCAATAATACTTAACTCCGACTTTTTTTTTGGAATACTATGCAATATGTTGATTTCTTCTTCAGATTATTTCTTCAGATGTGGTGAACGCGGTGTTTCCTTGTGCAAAGGCATCAACAAAAAGACCGGTGGACCTCGAAGAGGCCATTTATCAATTGTTCCAACCCGAAATTTACTGATGCGAACAAAGGAAAATTACCTGGATGCTGACATGTATCACAAAAAAGTTCCTGATCCACACAACATTCTTCTGATGTATTCGAAGCAAACAGAAGGTCGGTTCAACATATTGCATAGTATTCCAAAAAAAAAGTCGGAGTTAAGTATTATTGAGTTTAATGAAATTAGAAAAAAAATAAAATAGAACAGTATGTTTAATTTCGACTTACCTTTCACATCCGCAATAGGCATTTGAAGATGGGAATCCTTTTATAAACTGCCTGGCTGGGCCGTCACCGATGAAGAATTTCAAAAACATTGTGCACAATCGACGTTTGTTTGCTAACTTCATTTCCTTGAAAATACATTTCAGGAATTGATTAGGACAGGACGGCTTGGCAGTTCCATGATAAAAACCAATGATGACCGGTTTAGAATTTCGTGGCATGTAGAAGCGGACACAATTTTCTAGGTGAGTGCAAGGACTTATATACAATAATTGACCCATTATTGGCCAACAAGCGGATTTTGCAGCTTTTTTTTGGATTTGCACTCCATCTGCGCTGACTTCATAGACAAGATGGGGGATTTTGTTGCTTCCCTTACACTTCTGACAATGATTTTGCTTCTGACCAATAGCTATAAATCGTTTATAGACCTCATTGGCATCAACACCTTCATCAACTGAGTCTTCAGAGGTTGATTTGCGGAACATGTGCTCTGGTCTTTCTTCGTTGGTCGAGTACAAGTCCGAATTCGACAAATCGCTGACATTGTAACCCAAGACTCTCTTTTTTGTTGCCTTTGATGGTATTTTGTATTTTTCGGTAGTAGCAGTAGCAGCAGTAGTTGCTGGACGAGATTCTGATGATACTGTAATTAATTTTTTCTTCTTTACTGACGGAAAGTTTGATGGCATTGGGCAATTTTGTTCATTTGAATCTGTTTCAGCCTCAGCCTCATCATCAGCATCACTAAAATCCTCATTGCTGTCATCACTTCCGCCTAGGTTTACATCTAAATTACGCGGTGAATGTTCGTTGTTTGACAAATGATACTGCAGGTCTTCAAACTCGTCTTCTTCAAGTACCTCTTGTTCATCTACTTCATCAGCAGACTGTTCTGTATTTTTAACAGCATCAGAACAAGCAATTTCTTTCAAGGCAGGAATTTCTGCTAGCGTCACTGCTAATGAATCTGGTACGTTTTCAGAAACAGCCTCTGTACATAAATAACTTCTTTTAAGTGCTGAAAAATTATATAACAAAATGAGATTATTTAATCTACACTATATAAGTAAGAACTAGAAGTAATGGTAAATCGGAATTACAGTAGGTCAACAAATAAGAGTTATACATTACTGTATATTAGCATTTTGATTCCGTGTTAAGCATTAATTATATTAGAATTCACACATACCTGCTGCTGCAGCTACTGATTCAGCCTTCCTACGAATGACTTGCCAGCGCCATTTCAATAAATCTTTATTGTATTTGTTCCGTTTACCAGTCACAAAGGATGGTTTTGTATCAATGACAGTTTTGGCAAAGTATTCAGGAAATCGAGTAACCAGTTCATCAAGATAAAAGCGGATGTCTTTAGAAATTGATCCTATCGAAAATCCAAGTAATCCAGCAAGCAATCCGTAATGTGCATATGTACCGAATTCACCACACGGTATTGGCCTGTATAAATATGTAATACAAATATAAGTGTATAAAATAGATATATAGTTTTTATTTAAACTTACATGTACTCCAATCTGGCAGTTTCCATTTGAGGACGCGATGGCTCCATTAATACCTTTCCAGACCTTGGCAATTCTGCCAGTTTAGGATCAAGCTTCGAACTCGACAGCATTTGAAGTACAAATGTTGTTTTTGATTCTGGCAAGTTCAAATGTGAAAAAACATGTTTCAGAAGATTATCCCATGTTATTTCTTTCTTTGGATGTTTAGCAGCAATATCTTTCATTCTTACTTTGATTTCCAGATCCATAACTGATTTCAAATTATGCAGATCATCGGGAGAAATAACTTTTTCTTCGTTGTCAACAGCAGCATCATTATCAGCAATTTCGTTTTCTGCATATTTGCTAAAGAAATTGTTGACAAATGCAGCATGATCTTGAATAATAGCAGCTTCTTTTGCAGGTAGTTCATCATCATTAAAAGGCTCTTCATCTTCATCACTACTAGAGCTGCTATTGCCAGTTTCTGATTTTGATTCACTTTCTTCCTGCTTATCAGATACTGCGCGTTCAATAACTAAGTCCAAAAATAGCGGCTTATTGCGAATGTCATTCGAATTATGGCCGTGTTGATTGAATGAATGCAGCATCGTATTTTGTTTCCTTTTTGAAGCAGGTGGATTATCATCGAGTGAACAGTCAGTACTTGATTGATTATAGTCCAATTCTTTTTGATTTATTTCGGCCATATACTGGATAATTGTTTCTTTAAGGCGATCGGGACTGGCTGCTCGATTATTATTTGATCCCAAGTTCATGTATTCTTCATCTAATGCGTGGAGAGAATAATTATTATCTGCTTCTCCAACCTCTTCTTCTGCTGCAGATGTACTTGGAATCGAAGGACTTTGAGATGTGTTTACCTCCTGCTCAGATACCACCAACTTCCTCTTTTTAGCTGCTGCTGGTAAAGCAAACTTATCAGAAACCGAAAGCTCATTTAACGAGGAAGCTGATCCAGAAGATAAAGATTTTGTATCTTCGTCGCCTGATGATGAAGCAGACGACGACGATGATGTAGTAGTGCTTAATGCGACAGGGCTGTCATCATGTTCATATAATCCGTTTATGTAAATTGGATCAACAGCACGACATTTCAACTTATTTCGATTCAATTTGGCAATTTTTTGCATTTTAGCTGCAGATTTCTTGGCATTCCTCACTACAGCAGCTAACTCATCTTCGCGTTTCAGTCTCTGAAGTTGCTGCTTCAAAAGATAATATAACGATTTCGAAACACAAAAGTCTCTCAATTTTGTCCTAGGACCTATAGATTTCTTAGCTATCAAGTATTCAAGATTTTCACGACCCAAGGCTTTCACTAAGTCATACTTTCCATCAGGCCTAATATAAGCAGGTTTTTTGTGACCGCCCATTACTTCTAAATATAATTTAACTAAAATAATTTTATTTAACGTTTACCTTTGAATGCACTTATTAAGCATTGTTCGATAGCTAGTTACTAGTTCTTTTCTCATTTTTCAGTGGTTTCCAGACTTTTCTTAAATCGAGCGCTTGCATAAAGACCTTTTCTCACGACCTTTCATGCTATAAATCTAAGCTAGCAATTTAAGCTCTAAATGTTTAACATAACAGATAAGTATCTTAATGTTTTAAGTAATGGTAATATTATATTGTTATGGTAAACTACTTTTTTTAATTTTAACTTATATCTTCAGTTCTTATATATTTATATAATATTCGTATATAATTTTATTATTTTAAAACTTCGTTTTTTTATAGATCTTATAATTTTTAAAATATAGATGATTATAATTATATTTATCTCTAGTTATATTTATATCTAAAGTTATCTCTCTATCTATTGTATTTATTAATTCATATTAGGAGATGAATAATTTAGTTAAAGATGCTGAATAGTTAATGAATGAAGGTTTGTAGTTTTCTTGCCTTTGTGTCACTGACAGCGTCATCTTTTTATATTTGTTTAGCTTTAAAGTTTTTTTTATTGAATTCTTAGAGAGTAAGTTATTTTTTTAATTTTGTTACAGAATCGTTATATTTATTTCTCTGTTTTCTTTCGAAATTCGTGTTTAAAATGCATATAAGTTTTTGAAGTTATGCTTTTTTTTTTCATTTTCTTATATTACAGCATTATAATCTTATATTATAAAAAGAATATAATAAAATAATTTTTATTTTATGTATGTAAATATTTTTATATTTGTTAGTTGACAATAATTTAGAAAATAGAGAAGTCCAAAGTAAACTTAAATATATTTTGAATTTTTTATGAGTGAATTTGTATTTTTGTTTTATTTTATTATAAATTGCAATTTGTATATGTATATACATTTACAAACTGCCATCTATAAATGAACTTAAGTATTTACATTAGTTTTTATTTCATTTAAACAAGCGAATGGGTTTTGATATTTAGCTTTTATTTAGCTTTTGCTTTTTTTGTTGTAAATACTTTATATGGCTTTGTTTAATTTGAGATTTGTTGGTTGTGTTTATTTAGCTTTTCTTGTTAAGGTGCTTATTTGCTGAGAAGAAAGTTACACAAGCGAATTTTAAGTTTGTATATACTTTTGATATTATCTTTATAAATGTTCTGATCTTTAAAATGAGTAAAATCATTTTTGGTAATGTTATCTTGAATTTTATAGTATTAATTTTTTATACTTAAAACTTTTTTCTTTTTTTTTTAGACTTTAAAAATTTCTATTTATGATTTATAACATATATTTTTAAAGTTCTGCTTTCACGATATTTGGTTTTAGTTGGCTCACTGTTTAATATAACTTTAATTTAGTAAATTTGAAACTCAATTAAATAATCAATTAAAGCTAGCGAGTAAGTCACTTTGATTCAATAACACCGAGGAATTTATGACTTAAATTTTTTTGCTTGAATAGTTTCCGATTATTTTTATATACTATAAACATTGTCAGTTTCTAGCTCATTTAGTATATTCGATGACGATCAATTGTGAAGCGACAATAACATTGTGAAATTTTTATAGGCATATGTTTGGTGTGCATCTTAAGATCATGTTGGGGTTTTTAATAAATGTTGAACTTTTTCCAAACAAAAATTATAGTAACTGTTATACATTTATTTTAATAAATCAACAGGATGATAAAATTTAATTTGTGTACGTAAACTTGGTCAAATTTATCTAAAATAGGTTTTTAATATGTTATATATATGAAATTAGTTATCATAAAGTTCAAAATCAAAACTTTTTGCCTGCAGTGGAAAAGCTAAGAAAAAGGACTTAAAGATTTGTTTTATATAAATAAATGCAATAATATAAGGGAGTTAGATGAAAGATTAATAATAAAGAAAAGTTTCATTTGTTGGTTTTGCTTATTCTTTACATTAATATATATATAGAAAATATTTTGTAGGGCTGACAACTTTATCGAAAAGGTGATAGTTCAATTTCAGCTTCGATTAATAAAGTTTTTAATAAAGCTATGTCAAAAAGTGTTCAATCATTGTTTAATAAAGCAGGGAGATATGACAAAAGATTATTTTAAAAACGTTGTACAAAGCAAGTAGGTAATTTTTAAATTTTAAATTTTGACATGTTTGTTATTTACATCATATTAGGAGATAAATAATATAGGCAATGTTTAAATGTTGACATGTTTGTTATCTTATTTTATTCAATAATCAAATGATAATTACGTTTTATTTCATTGTTATACAAACTAAACATGTTTATACATCACACTAATTTACCCTTACTATAATTGTGTGCATATGTAGCATTCTTTGTATGTGCTAATAAAAATGCTCAAAATATTTATATTGGATTTCTTTTTTAGAAACAATGCTGTCACATGTAACAAAATTCGATTCGGTGTCAGTTCGTCAATGCGTTGATAGGCGATCAAGAAAGCTCCTTAAAAAATAAAATATTTTATATCGTTTTTGTATACTTTTTCATTAAAAATGAATATAAAATTATTAAACCTTTAGACAATTATTTCTTTAAAAATCTCTATGCAAATTTAGGCTGCTACACCTAAATTTTTTATATAACTTATCTGCATAAAAAGATTTAAAACGTTTTAAAGCGTTCTTGTGCCCGCTGGGCAGTTACAGCAGACTAATTCCGAGATAAGTGGCTGGAAGTAATCCCTATATGGTGAAAGCACATTTACTTAAAAAAATATTTCTAATTCCTGTATTGATTTGAGTAATTCTTACTTAATTCACATTTGCTAATTCCTACTTATTTTCCTAAAAATCGGAATTAAGTTTTTTACAAAATTGGGAATTAGGTTTATTAAAAAATTCGGAATTAGGTTTTTTACAAAATTCGAAGAGTCCAATTCCCAGTTATAAAACTTAAAAGTTTCTAATTCCGAGTTGCGCTCTAATAGGGATAGCACGTTTTGATGGTGAAAAAGTGTTTTACAGTCGTTTAACGTTGATAAATCAACGTTAAAAAAACTATCATTTTAAACGTTGTATCAACGTAAATTCAACGTTGTTGTAACGTTTTTTCGCGTCGAATTAACGTTGATATAACGTTTGAATCTAACGTTGATTTAACGTTGATAAATCAACGTTGAAAAAAACTTTCATTCTAAACGTTAAATCAACGTAAATTCAACGTTATTGTAACGTTTTTTCGCGTCGAATAAACGTTGATATAATGTTTGAACCTAACGTTAATTTAACGTTGATAAATCAACGTTGAAAAAAACTTTCATTCTAAACGTTAATCCAACGTTAATTCAACGTTAGGTTTCAACGATATTTTAACGTTATTTCAACGTTATTTGCCGGCTGGGATAAAATAACATTTAAATAAAATCATTTATTAGTAAATCTTAGCTTATTATTACTTTGTTTTACTGAATTTTGATATTAACAAAATAATTGCTTTTGTTAGGCTAGCGCCTAACAAAAGCAATTATTTTGTTAATATTGAAATTCAGTAATAGTTAGGAATAATTATTTAATTTAAAAACTTTGAAAAATAAATCTGAGTTTGAAATGACATTGAAGTACTCAAACAGTTATTTTAAACTTTTTTGACTAATATTTATAACCTTATCAATACATCTGTTTTTGATTTTAATCTGCTAATTACATAAAAACCTATAAATTCTAAATCTTTTTTGCAAAAGTCAAAATCAACGTCCTTCCACACTAAAACGCAACAAGTTGTTGTCACACTGAAACAAGATGTTTAAGTCTTTAATTGTGATATCACTTGTTTTAACTTTTATTTATGGAAAACCAATAATCGATGGTAAGTTATACTTTAAATTAATATATAAACGTATATAAAATTTCTTGAATGGTCAATAGGGTCTCCAGCCATCATAGGTAAGTAAATAAAATATTCAGACTGAAGTTTTGGACGTATATTAAACTTGTACTGAGTTAGACGAGACTATCTTAGTAGAAGACGGGAAGATAGCAAATGTATTGAAAGTCCTGAAATATTGCAAAATTATTAGTTGCGAATCAATAACACATTGTCAGTATGTTTATATTATCATAATGATAAATTGCCCGCATGAATCTTCAGTTTGCAAGTAAACAGAATGTTCATAAATTTGTCATCTGTTAACGTGACCGGGTCAATATGACTTATTATGGAATTTTTGTTTCAAATTCTGTAAAATTTTTAAAAATACCAACTACTATAACTAAAGCAACACAAAATAAACACGCGTTACATAAAAGTATTCTTAAAGAAGTCACACTGAAGGACATTATCCATTGAAAATAACTGAAACGGAATTGATTTTTTGAAGCGCAAAAAGTAAACTTATGCGTATAAAATTGCGCTAATAATATTTAAATAAACAAATTAGCGTTTTGAAATACTAGATGTAAACACAGTTTCGTTTTCACTCATTTTTCTCGTCACGTTTTTTTCCTATGCGTAAAAATTTATTAATAAGGTCAGTCGCTAGAACACTTATAATGGCTGTTGGAGTTGTAAAATTGTTTTAAACCCCATAGTTGTAAAACTTTATATTACTATAGTAATTTTTATAAACTATATATAACTATGATAATAAAACCAACCTCTTATCTAATCTATTTTTGAAAAACAAACTCCAATCAACTAAGAAAAGACTAGTTAGGGAACATTTGCACAACGTACCCCATAAGTAGTAAGACTTGTTTTATTAAACAAGTCTTACCAAGGTTTAGGTGTGCTGTTTGAAGGTCAACTGAACAGGTAGTTTTTCTTATTAAAATTATTATCTTTGAAATAATTTGGTTTTACCTTATTTTTATTTTTTTACTAAACTGTCTTATGCTTTATTCAAACAAGCTTGAGAAAATATATCATTTTAATAAAAAACTTATCTAAGTTTGATGGGGAATTTAATAAAATAATCTCTTTAAGCATAGTTTTACGACTGACACTTCTATCGCTTTGCTTAAATCAAGAAAGCAACCAAACACATAAACTCTTTTTAAATTTGTATTAGTTAACTACTAGGTTAAGAACTGAGCACTAATACCTTTATAATAACATGATCAAAGCCAAAGTTGTATTTAACATTAGTTAAGTTAAGAGATTAAAAGATATTGTCTAATATAAAACTCTATGTTGATAAAAGTTTGTGGCAATTTATAACCAATTAACAACCAATAAGGTTTTTAATCTTTTTAAGAGTTTCAAAATTATATTAGGATCAATTTCTCCTATTATCTAATATGTTATGTTGTTACAAATTAGTTCTAGTTACAAATAATAATTTAATTACAAACTTTCTATCCCTTTTAATCTCATAATTTAACGAATGATCAGTATCAGTTTCTTTTCAAAGCAAATTACTCAAATAGCCATTAATGCACAGTGCATGAGCAATTAGTTAACTAAAAAGAATTTGTTTCTTGGATTTTTTGTTTATAAAAAATGTTTTCTAAAGCCTTTATTTTAATACAAAAGTTTATTTGATGGTGCTTAAAATCATAAACTTAAGGTTCGCGCAAAAGCTTTACTTTGTCAGTTGTATTTAAGACACCATACTGCAGATTTGTTGCAAAGACTTTGCATTCAAGGCCGTCGACATAGGTTTTAAAGGAGGGGGGGGGGGGACAATAATAAATTAATGAAAAAAGTCCTGTATATCAAGATTTTTCTTTAAAAAAAAATTGTTGGTGTGGGGGCACGTGCCCCTTGGCCCCCGACGGTGTTGTTGGCCCTAGCATTTGAGTAGTGTTAGAAAAATTTGTTTAGGTTTAATTAAGAGTATATATAAAAAAAGTTTAAAAAAAAAATGCATTAATATTTAGTTTGTTTACTTTAAAAGCTGGAAAAAATATACAAAGGTTTTTAAAAGTTAATAGTTTTTTTAAAGGTTATTCAATAATCTCTTAAATAATTTTTAAATGATAAATACTTTAAAAACTTTTCTAATGATACATAATACATATTGGTCCTATTTATCCTTTCTTAGTAACTTAATGATAATCTAAACAGCAACCCTGTTAATTTAATTACATTTTAAAAAAAGCATCAAAATTAATTAAAACTTAATTCAATTATTTAAAACTTAATAACTCTTTAATGAAATTGCACGAGAATCTTAAAACCTGCACTCGCTTTGACCAATATATATTCCAAATAAATTAAAATTAAGTAAATTTTTGGCATATCTTAAACGAAAAAAAGGACAGAAAATCTATAAATTTCAGTGTCCAAACGACACTGAAATATATAAAAATAACAAGACTATTTGGTATTTTATTATGCCTTGTCTAATCAAAGCGTTGTATTTTAGTTTTTTGTATTTCAGCGTTGCAAATCTGAATGCTAAAAACTCTTACATAACGTAAAAGTTTTACCAAGAGTTGGAAAATTGTGAAACATAAATATATAAACCAAAACGTCTATATATTTATGCTTTGGTCCATTTATTTATGTTTTGACAATTTTCCTTATTTTCTAACACTTTTATTGTATTAAAGTGTAAGGTAAGATACTTACCCAGTAAGCACAGGACGTTTTTAAAACGATTAAAAAACTAATAAAAACAAATATAAACGTTTTTAAACGTTTTAAAAACTATCTGTGCTTACTGGGTACTAATAAGACTGGTTTAACAGTGTTAGTAATAGCATATTTAGAAAGTGTCTGAATAAACAAGGTATTAATTTTATGTAACTACAAGAAAACTGCTTGTAAGGGCAACAGAGAATTTAAAGGTACATGTCGAGTAAAGAAAGACTTCATTGTTTAATAGAAGTTTTGTTTAAGGTTATTTTTAGTGATGAAATAAACCAAGAGTGCAAGATGGTGGTGGCTTGATTGGTATATGACGATTGATTTCTCGTAAAGAGATAAATTTTAAAAATTTGTTCATGGAGAATTAACCAATATAAATGCAAAAAGACAATGGAAAAAAACCTTTAACCTACTGTTATATCATTATTGCAAGGCGTAAAAACCTAGTTTTCCAATAATATTGCGCATCAGCACATACTATCAATTCGGTGAAATAGTAGTTTTAAAGGCAACATTTTACTATTCTAACCTGGCCAGCGCAATCATGAATGGACAAGAAATTATCGATAGAGATGGAATGTGGAAAGCATTTTAAAATGCGCAATTGAAATTGGCACAAGAATATAATTGAAACTAAATTCCAAAAGAGCTATATGTCCATCTGATTGAATCCGTGCCTAAACATATTCAAAGCTTCCTAAAAGCACGCGGTGGTCACGCAAAATACTGATTTAAAGCGTGACCTTATATTGTCGACTTTTTATTATAGTGTTTTTGATTTGGTTCTCTACAATTGATTCTCTATTTAATTCTCTAATTTATTTGATTCTCTATATAATTGATTCTCCACTTAATTGATTTTAGTACCAAAATGTTATATTATGTAATTTTTTTGTTTGTTATTATTTTTATTTTTTGTTAAAAATTTAAATAAAATCTCTTTTTTTAAAAAAAAAAATAAAATGTAAACTTATGTTTTAAAAAGTAATTGTATTTACTGGAGTTTTATTGAGCTCAAAACACAGTTTTATAAAACAGGTTCTAACCTTAAATGTTATTATTTTTATTTTTTGTTACAAATTAATATATATATATATATATATATATATATATATATATATATATATATATATATATATATATATATATATATATATATATATATATATATATATATATATATATATATATATATAACTTCACTGTTAAAAAAATAGCTCGTTTTTAACGGAAAAGTTCCGGCAGCCGCCAATGACCAAACTACCCGTTATTTTACGGAAAAACCCATAACATGTAAACAGATGTTTTCGTTTACAAACGGATTTTTTCCGTTAAAATACGATGGGTTTTCTTCGTTAAACAACGGGTAATTTAGTCATCGGTAGCTGCCGGAACATTTCCATAAATAAACGGATACTTCCGTTTAAATTAAACAAGCATTTTCCCGTTAAACAACAGAAAAGGTTGCCGTAACTCAGTTTACAACAACTTAGTTTCCGTAAATAAAAGTAATGTTGTAGTTTATATTCCGTTCATAAGTAAATTCAAACAAAGTATTTCTAGCAAATATTATATATATAAAAACGATTGTATGTTTATGAAAATATTTTCTGAAAACAAATTTTCTTTAATTTACATAAAAAAATATTTTTCCGTGATTTACATTTCACTTCAGCAAATACACGAATAAATAAAAAATTAGTAAAGTTAAAAGACTAAAGACTTTCAAAAAAATTTATAATTTTGATAAAGTAAATACAAGCACATAATAATATAATTATATTCCATATCCCTATATACATTTACTATATAGATATACTTAAAAAATCTTTTAGTAGTATATTACTTAAATAATAAATATAAGTAAATCAATCCAAATACACAAAAATACAGCCTTTTCTTTCTTAGAGTAAAACTTAGAATAAAAGTGCCTAGCTTGTAAGGAATTATAAAAAAATTTGGAGAGAAGTACCTATTTCAATCATAACTAGGGATAAGAGCTACATTAAGCTCATATTTAAAAATCAGATAGTATGACACTCACTGTTTACCAGGGCAAGATAAAGAAAAAAATCATAATTCTAAACTCTATACCAAGATGCTTCTATTTTGATAATGCTAAAGAACTCAAGAAACAGTATAATTTTAAAATGAAATAAATATGTGCTAGATATTGTATACCAAATGGACAGAAAATATAATGCAAGAACCTGTAGAAGACTATAAGCTCTCTGGCATAATTGCATGAATACTCTCCAAAGAGTTCAACAAGTAGATAATTTCTTTCAAAAGTTAGCCAAAGAGTTAATAAAACCATATTCACAATCAAGGTGTCAGGCATATGTTTATTCATTACATTTTCATTCGTTTTTTAGATTAATCAATGAGCTGTTTAGACATTGTTATTGAGTTTATGAGCAATAGGCAAAGATTTTATTTAAATCAATTTATTAAAAAAAAATTAGTTGATTATTAAACATTTGTCTGAATTCACCAGGATTTAAACCCCCATTTTTCAATAATTTTTCAGTAGCCATTTTATGACTTTGCGAAAGTTTTTTTTTTGTAACACAATAAAGTACTTTTAGTTGGTTATATATTATTTTTAAAATTTAATTCTTTTTAGTTATATTTTAATAAAAAATTTTAACTTGTTTTAAATTCAAAATAGTTAAACTGTTCCTAATTTTTTAATTTAATTTTGAATTTTGCTTACTGTTTTAAATAATAACTACAATGGTCAGCCATCACATTAGGACCAGCATTAATATTTTGAAAACATTGCGTAAACATGAATATTTAGGTAAAAAGAATAATAATGATGAATTTAAATTATGTTCTTCTATTTATAAAGTTATACTTGATAAATAAACAAATAAAATTAAACATTTTGAATATATATTGGTTTTTGTTGTAAATTATATAAAATATATATAAAGTAATAATGTTTTGTAAAACCGTCATTTAGAATAACTGCTTTATTGCTGTTATTCCAATTAATGGCAAATAAGTAGAAATTGATTTCTGTCAATTTTAGTTTATTTTTACAGACCTGTCTTCTCTTCTCTTCAAAAGATTTTGCTTGTTAGTAAAATTTTTTTTCCTATCTCTCGTTTTACTATTTCCCAAATGTTTCTATGGGGTTAAGATCAGGTGAGTTGCCTGGTCAAGGTAAAAAATCAAATTTTTTCTGTTTTAAATAAGCCATACCGCTGTCAAGTGTGTGGCTAGTCTTGCATATAAATTTTAAACATTTATTTGACTTTTTTTTGACATTTTTAAACCAATCTACAATTTGGGGAACCAACTGATTCTCCATAGCTTCTTTATACTGATCCTGTCTCATTATCTCATTATCTCAATCACTTTGTAGAGATGCCATAATCCTTTCCCACAGACCAGATCATTACTGAAGTTGTATTCTTAACTGTTTCCAAAATGCAATTATGCATTTTGAATGGTCCGGTTTGACACAGCAATACCAGCTTCATGGATAAACTTAGTCAATTTAGTGGCTTTTTTATGTTTCACAGGCATATATTTCAGATTATACAGTCCGCTATTGGCGTTGTCTTGCATTTAAAAGGTGGTCGACTTGGATCAAACTCTTCCCCTGTATCAATTTTTTTCTCACTCGCATTACGGTTTGGTAAGAAATCTTTGCAATTTGTGCAACTTTTCACAAAGAACATTTTGTATTCTATAAAAGACATCTGATTTGACTAATTTTTGTTGTGTCGTAGCACATTTTTTTCCCATAGCTGAAAATCTTAATAAATTAAAAAAAAAAATTTATTCCAAGATAATTACTTAATGATTATTACTATGTAAAAAAAATTAATTCAATAAAGCACAAATGCTTTAAATTAAAATAAATAACATTAAAAATTCAATCAAACTAAAAAACTAAAAATAACCTTAAATTGTTCAATAATCACTTATTTGACTCTGACTAGTGATTGCTAACAGCCAGAAATGCCAATTGAAAAAATTTCATTAAATATTACTAAGAATAGTTATAACTAAGCATATAACAAAAAGCAATATTATGTTTATTTTAACATATTTGGGTTTAAGCTATTTATTTTTGAAATAAATTGTAAAAGAAACGTGTGATAGCTGTGATTTGTGAAACTAATGTGATAGCTGAGCACTGTATATAATTACTAAACTTTAAAATAGCTCAAAACATGTGCACGAACCTAATAAAATAAATAACTGTTAGATTTGAAAACTTGTTAACATAAGGATTTCACTTAAATCAAAGAATTATAATAAATAAATTATAAACTCATATTGAACGAAACTTTTTTTTATATATATCAATTTTGTGTGTATAAATTTAACAGTTTTAAAGTCAACAGTTACATACTAGAGTAAAGCAAATTTAGATCAGCTTTTGCATCAGCATTTTTGAATGCTAACCTGGATTTTGCAGGCTGCCATGATGAATTGATACAGCAAAATAGTATTATAATTCTTTAATTTTTGTTAAAGGTTCTAATATTTGGATATAAAACATAGTATTGTGTAAACATAATTTTTTTACATTTTTTACATTTTGCAACTCAATTGTTTTATAGTAGTATAAATTGTTGTGGCCTAGTTTTACTTTTATTAAAACAATTAGTTAAAAAGTCAAATATCATGCTGTAATTGTAAATAATTATTTTAAATAACATTTTAATGAAAAGAGTTTTTCTGAACATATTTGTAAAATTTTATTAAAGGAAAGTAATATTTGTTTGCATCAGTAAACTTTGTTTATTTGAGAGAGTTGTATAGTTTATTCTTGACACTTTTAAATTAAAATAAATAAATTGCAAATTATAAAGTTAAAACTCTATTATTTGGTTTAAATTAAATATACTTTTAATATTATGTTTAAAATTTAAAAAAAAATTAGTTTTAATTTAAAACAAACAATTGTTTGGTTTTTATTAAAACTAATAGTTCTAATTTTATTTAAATAATAAAGTAAATTTAATTTAAGCTAATAGTAGAAAAGCGAATAGTAGAACCAAATATTAAATTATATTTAATTTAAACCTAATATTAAAGTACATTAAATTTAAATCTAATATTAAACTATTTTTAATTAAAATGTAATATTAAATTAAATTTAATTTAAACCTTATATTAATGTATATTTAATTTAAACCTAATAATAAAGTATATTTAATTTAAAACTAATAATAAAGTATATTTAATTTAAAACTAATAATAAAGTATATATATTTTAAACCTAATATTAAATTATATTTAAACCTTATATTAAAGAATATTTAATTTAAACCTAATATTAACGTATATTTAATTTAAACCTAGTATTAAAGTATATTTAATTTGAACCTAATTTTAAAGTATATTTAATTTAAACCTAATATTAAATTATATTTAATATTAACCTTATATTAAAGTATATTTAATTTAAATCTAATATTAAACTATATTTAAATCAAACCAAATATTAAAGTATATTTAATTTAACCTAATAATAAAGTATGTTTAATTTAAACCTAATAATCAAGGACTAGCAGTAAGCAACCCGTAATACGGGTTAGTAGTAAATAAATCATTATCAACAATTTGATATTTATTTACTTTCTCTAATAAAATATAAATTTATTTATACAGAAAGCAACCCGTAACACGGGTTAGTAGTAAATAAATCATTTGTAACAATTTGGTTTTTATTTACTTTCTCTAATGAAATATAAATTTATTTATACATTTTTTTAGTTGAGTTCATTTTTATTTTTCTTGGCTTCTTAGTTTAAGAGAACTCTTAGCTTCATTAAAGATAAAGTTAACCATTTCTTTTGCAATGTTCAGACATTGAATGCGCAAATCACAACCATGTAGTAGTTAAAAATGACTTGAATTATATGCACAGAATATCGCTGTCAAATTCCGTAAAATTGTTTAGGTAAATATTGGGAATATATTCAACTCTTAATTTTTCTTTAAGCTGAGTCGTTTCTTTTTTTTTAAACTTTTTATTTTACTGAGTGAAGGGCTTAAAAATATGTCACTATCGCACCTAAACGTTTTAGTGTTATTAATATACTTTTAAAATATTTTTCAACATCTAAAATATTACACCCAAACTTGTAGGCATAGAAGTTGGATATCTGGAAAAACTATAAGTTAAAAACTATATCGCAATTCCGAAAAGGGCCCTTTTAGCCCTGCATACGGATCCTATATTATTATGATAAAGATTATAATTAAACCAGCTTTTTTTTTTAATAAGTAATCCAGCAGAAACTTGTTTATAAAAAAGCAATAAAGGAATATATGAATTTACTTTAAAAGCTAACGTGTATCAACATACCCAGCCGGCAAATAACGTTGAAATATCGTTGAAACCTAACGTTGAATTAACGTTGGTTTAACGTTTAGAATCAATGTTTTTTTCAACGTTGATTTATCAACGTTAAATCAACGTTAGATTCAAACGTTATATCAACGTTGATTCGACGCGAAAAAATGTTACAATAACGTTGAATTTACGTTGATTTAACGTTTAGAATGAAAGTTTTTTTCAACGTTAATTTATCAACGTTAAATCAACGTTAGATTCAAACGTTATATCAACGTTAATTCGACGCGAAAAAACGTTACAACAACGTTGAATTCACGTTGATCAACGTTAAAAAAACTATCATTTTAAACGTTGTTTAAAATGATAGTTTTTTTTAACGTTGATTTATCAACGTTAAACGACTGTAAAATACTTTTTCACCATCAAAACGTGCTATGTATGTCAAAATGAATATATGTATGTAAACGTGCTATGTGCGTCAAAATATGATCACCATCAAAACGTACTATGCATGTACATTAGTATTTCTGTACATTATCAAAGTATATTATGGATATTAAATCTATTCATAGTCTATACTTAGACTATTTAGAACTTTTTTAATTTAGTTTAGTTAAAATAACTAGGTATGATTAAAGAAAGATATAAAACTTGTTTTATTCAAAAATACATATTCAAATATTACATATATTTACAGGTAATTGAATAAAATCTACACAAATTTCTTTTCTTTTTCACCACATTTTTGAAATAAAGCGTAATTTAGAAAGTCAAACAATACTCCATTAACCGAGGGTCTTTTGGTCCATTAAATAAAATATAAGAAGCTGTAAATAAAAAAATATATTAAAAAAAAAACAAAAAGGAAAGATTTAAAAAATAAATAACCAATGGAAAAGTGTTACAACTTATGAAGGTATATCTTTTACCTTTGTCCTTCATATCCATGGAGGCCATATAACTTTTCGAAAATACTCTGAATTTTTAAAAAATAATAACTGTTAGTTGGTTATTAATAACTTTTTCAAATATTATATTAAAATAAAACAACCTTTTTAATATATTAAAAATAAATTAATAACCAAAAGATAAAACATTTCTAGCATTGAAAAATAATTTTCGGGGTCGCTACATAAAATTTTTATAAGAATTTTTATGTGGCCATTTATTAATGGTTTAACGTCCATGTTTATACACTTATGGGGCATGGACAGGGATCAAATAATGTCATTTGTGATGTTAAATAGCATGCATTTTCTAAAGCGATTTTTACAATTCCATGCACTTTAAGGCGTTAACCAGTTTTGCAGACCGAGAATGGGTATTTTGAACATTATACATCCATCAAAAATTAAAAAAGGAAGAATTAATGAGGAGCTTTGATCAAATTTTTACCTCTTTAGAGGATAATAGAGGATTTTAGAAGTGGTTTTAAAAAAAGAGGACTTTAGAGGATTTTAGAGGAGCTGCAGACACCCTGATTATAAATGAGGTAACTCAACCAATTAACTGTAACTGATTTATCTGTAAAAAAACATGAAGTAAATCTAATATTATGCTTGTGGAGATATATTATATTGTGGAGAACCATCCAAACCACACAAGTGGAAAATTTGCATCTAAGTTTCCACTTGTGTGCAATTCTTGCATCCACTTGTCAACATTCTCATTATTACATTTTTCTTTTGTAGTTGTGAATTTAAAATTTGCACAATACTGTTTGTTTTCTTTTAGAATTGAAATAGTTATACAAATAGCTGTATATTTTGTATCAACAAAATAACTTTTCTTACCACATTATTTAAAAAATAATAATTGTAATATATAGATGTAATACCTAAAGAGAATTTAGTTTTTATTTGTATAAACTTAAGCCAATTCTTCTCTGCATGTTAGTGCAGTCAATGCTTTGGTACCTGGAAGCCGACAAACAGTTTTATCACTAATCCAATCAGATGAAATTACTTCTTGTAAATCTTCATTCCAAACAGCTCCTTTCCGCATATTCGATTTTGAAAAAATTACATGAACTAATATAAAATGAAGAAACCATAATATAAGTGTACTAACAGGCCTAATTAAACTAGCTAAACTTGAACATTTTATAACCATGATACTTGCTAAACAGTAATATTAGTAGACATTATAAGCAAAGATAAGATTTTCTTTATTTTATAAATTTATTATATTTTAAACTCATTTTTATTAATTTATTTATTACTCTATTATTCAGCAGAGTTCTGAATATATTATGTTCAATAACTTAAGGCTCAATAACAAAGACAAATAATGAAAGAATACTAGGTTGCTAAAACATAAACATCTACATAAAATAATTATGGAATATTGAAAAAAAACAGAAATACAAAAAAATAAAAATACTCATTATTAATATAAAATATAATAGTATAATATAAGGTATATTATAATATATGACACAATAATATCTACTTTTAATTAAAATATAATAACAACAAAAATTAAAAAAGAAAATATTTTGATAAATAATAAATTATTATTTAAACAATTTTCAAGACCAAAAATTAACTTGTAACTTATTTTTTTACTTATCTTCATCTAATAAACATTATTTTTTACTCATCTTCATCTAATAAACATTAATATTAATATCAATTTTAAACATTATTAGAATTTTTTTTTATCAAAAAATAAAAATATTACATCAGTTACTTTTTGAAGCTTTTCTTATTTTACTTAAAACATCAACTCAATTCTAGGCTTAACTCTAGACAAAAAGAAAATATTTCTTTATTGATATATATGTTAATATTTCAATAAAGAAATTTTAGATTGATTTTTATAAATATAAATTTATATCAATCAATCTAAATTTTTTTCTTTTCCGCCACCTTTTCGACATGAAGCGCATTTTTAGAAGTTAGACAAAATGCCATCAATTAAAGTTTCAGTCGCTCAATCGTATTTAATAGAAGAAGCTGTTAATAAAAAAGAATAAGAAAAAAAAAAAAAAAAACACAAGGAGAAATTTTTGAATATATAAAAAATGAGAATAAAAAAGTTTTACATATCTTATAAAGGTATACCTTTCACTACACCATATAAATTAGTGCTCTTAAAGCATATTTCCACCATTCCCCTTCATATTCATGGAGGTCACAAAATTGTTGGAAAATATTCTAAATTTTAATAGATAAGAAAACTGATATTAATTGTGCAAGAACTATTATTAATTTTTTTTTTTAATTTAAATTGATTTCATTATCAAACAATTTTTTTTGCTAAATAATTTAAACCTTAAAATTCCTGAATAATTAAAAATTATTTTGATTACCTCAGCATTTTAAAGATATTGCATCAATTGCAATTGATTCACCTAAAAAAAAAAACAAGTGAAGCTAATATTATTGTTTGAAATTTTAATTATCTTTATACAAATACTCATCATATTTTTAAAGTGACTGATAAAAATGTTAAATTAAAATCACTTCATTTGTATTAAAAAATTAATATTAAAGCCTTAATCATACATTATACAAGAGTATTATGTAATACAATCTAATTAGCTGTTGAGATATGTAATTTTTTTAGCTTCTGTAAGCTTTAGAAATTTTTGAAAAAATTATTAATGAATTTGGAGCTACGAGTACTAATGTTTTTATATTGTTGTAATGTTTGTATTCATTCCCTGTTAGTTTCTGTAAGTCAAAATTTAAAGGTGTTTCCATAATAAATTCTGTTATATCTGAAATTCTGAATAATTTAATTTCTAAATTCTGTTTTGCATTGCCTGTCTTATAACATCTTTACTTGGAACAAAAACCATGTGGTTTAAAAGTGAGCTAGAAGTTTTCAACAATGAAGAAAATATTGCATTCACTAATCCAAAAAATATATTAAACCTGTCAGCAAAATCAGTTGTCAATAATCCAAGTATTAGCATCATTAAAAATTCATCTTTGCTGCATTACATTTATTTTGGTCCAAGTAGTTAATGATTTTTTTAAATTTCAAAAAACAGAAGTAAATGTTTTTTTAATATCACTTTATCTTTTTTGATTAATGGTGATACTGCACTAACTGATGAAACACATTGACAGATGTAAGGCCAGTATAAAAGTCGCAAGATCTATTATTTTTAAAATAAATGTTTGTATACAAGTAAATTGCAATAACGCGATTTGTTTGGATTATGTTTATATACAAATTTGTCTGTTTTCATAGTAATAACTGATGTGGTTGAAGTTAATTTTTCAAATAAATCTTTATTTTTTTATTTCGTGCTGAAGTACTTTTTTAAAGTTATCAATTTCCTTTTTTAATTCTTGATGCTCTATTAAAAAACAACGCTTAGCATTAAATTCAACATAATTTAATGGATCATTTTTTGAAAAAGTTGTATTATATTTACATTTAGTAATATCAGTCTTTGAGCATTGTAGCCCAAGTTAAAAGAAAAATATCGATTTTTAAACGATAATGTTCTTTCATGAAAATCGTCTGAACATGTTTTCGATCTCTTGAAAATTCTATATGGTATAAGTTCAGTATTTACATTTTTTTTTCCATTATAAATCTCTATAACTTTAACCGTTGAAATAATGTTTACGTTTTTACTTCCATTTCTGCGCGCGCATAAATTTTATATCGTATTTTTTGTCAACAATGATTAAAATAATGACGTTGAAATAACGTTAAATAATCAACGTTTAAACTGTAACGTTGATTTAACGTTGAAATAACGTTAAATAATCAACGTTTAAACGGTAACGTTGATTTAACGTTGTGACATAGTTGAACAACGTTGAAACAACGCTTCAACCGAATTTCAACGTTGAAACAACGTAATAATGCCGGCTGGGTATTCATTTCAGCATACATCCAATACATATTTATACTAATTTTATAAAATGTCCGGAATACATTTTAACTTGGCGTTAAATTATTAGTTTTATTTCATTCATTTTTGTTTAGATCAGGTTTATAATAAAAGCAATTGGATTTTATTCAATATTTTTGAAGTAATTATTCAGCTATAATAAAAATTGATAAAAATCATATAAGGCAGTTAAAAAATAAATTTAAACTAGGGTTGTTAACCGTAGGATTTCGTGCAATTCCGGAAAAACAACATTCTTTCGTAAGGATATTGAGAACGAGGAATTACATTTTTTCGTACCGAATGTTACAAAAAATTTAAAATCGCCGATGTTCATTTCGCAAAATTCACTTCCGAAATTTAGCATTTCGCAAGTTGACATACGAAACAAAGCTATTTTGCAACATACGAAAGTACGGTTTCGGAAGTCGCACTTGCGAAACAAACATTGTCGCTAATCGACGTTTTGAAGTCTATAAAGAAATTTTGTTTGCCAGACTGATTTTAATTGTAAAAATTAACATCTTTAAATCCCAAAATGTTTATAATGAATTTTTATTTTCAGTATAATAACATATTAAATTTTTTTGGTTTTATTTTTAAAAATATTGATAAAAAATAAAATTTCTTTCGAAACGAAAGTATTTCGGATCACAACATACGAAAGAATTCTTAACGGAAATAAACTTACGAAACGTGCCATAATAAATATATATAACGATGTTTTTTGAATTCATTACGTATATTAAAAATAAGAATGATGGGTAGGAATATTCATGTTTTTTTTTTAAAGCATATGAAATTTTTGAAACAGGTTCGAATATGCTTAAGCAAATAGTAAAAAGAGGCTCAAAAATATGCTTTAGCTTAAGCATATTTCTGATAAAATATACCTATTTCAATAATTTCTAAAAGTGTGCACGTTACTAAAGTTCTAGCAGATTTTAAAGGTATTTAGAGTCCTGTTTGAATACGCTTTTCGAAGTATAGATCTTAGAAAATATATTTTTTTAATTTTAATAAGATATAAATTTAAGTATAAGTTTGTATAGTTCAATCAGTTAGATACGTGATAATTCGCCGCAGAGATCCGGGTTTGCATCCCGCAGCCATTGTAACTTTTGTTCATCAAACTCTTTTTACTTAAGTTAGCATTTTTTGACCTTCATTTTCTATATTACAGATCTTTCGTCACCTTCACAATAGTGACAACCTCTCTTCTGTTAGTTATTCTTTTAAGATTGAGTTCATTGTGCTTAATTCAACACGTTTCCCTTGCTTTACCAAGTTCTTCCTAAATTATGACAAAATGTACGTAAAACAACTTTTTCAAATAAATATAAATCATTTTGCTTTAAATCTTTTGCTTTTTGTACTAGACATCTGTCCTAAATATTTTGTAATAATTTCTAGCTAACTCTGAGTCTAATATAACCATTTCTGAATATAATTTCCCTGAGGCTCCTACAGCCTATTGTGTTCCATTAAAAGTAACTAGTTTTTGAGTCCAGATATTAATTATAAGCATCTAATTGTTCACATTACTATTCATTTTCCTGATATATAAAATCCTATTTGCATACGATCTCTTTCTGTAAATTCTGCTTTATATAGTTTCTTGATTATTTATTAAATAAATATTACTATTCACTTAGTTGAATGAACGTATAGCTCATTCAGTTAAGACATTTGGCCGCGTAGACCGAGGTACACATCCTGCTGTTTCACATATATTTCTTCTCTTTTTACTCTTTCTGATATCATTTACCTTTAGAGAGATCTCTCGTTCTTTATAATAAAGTATTTAATTGTTTATCACACATCCTCTTTATACTTTTTAAAAAGAAAGGCATACTGTTTATCTGTTCATCGAGAGTCCAACTTAAGGGGATTTTACTGTATATATATATATGTATATACGTATATATATACATATATATATATATATATATGTATATATATATATATATATATATATATATATATATATATATATATATATATATATATATATATATATATATATATATAAATATATACATATATATAAAGTAAAATCCCGTTAAGTAAAATCCCGTTAATGTATATATATATATATATATATATATATATATATATATATATATATATATATATATATATATATATATATATAAATATATACATATATATAAAGTAAAATCCCGTTAAGTAAAATCCCGTTAATGTATATATATATATATATATATATATATATATATATATATATATATATATATAAATATATACATATATATAAAGTAAAATCCCGTTAATGTATATATATATATATATATATATATATATATATATATATATATATATATATATATATATATATATATATATATATATATACATATATATATATATATATATATATATATATATGTATATATATATATATATATATATATATATATATATATATATATATATATATAATATATATATATATATATATATATATATATATATATATATATATTTAGGTATATTTGTATAAACATTTGAAGAATCATTTGACAACATTTTTTTATAATTTTATTATTTATTATTTAAACTGTTAACAGTTAATATCTTAAATATATCGTAACATAAAATCTTTTGCGTCTTTTTCGTAACTACACATTCCGAAATGCTTTTTCCGTAAGGAACTATTTCGTAAGTATTCTTACGAAATGATTTGTTTCGCAAGTTTTCTTTATTACGGAATTTTATTTACTATTTATATTTTCGTATAACGCGTTACGGAATGTGCATTTTTGCATGTGCAACTTCCGCAATAACAATTCTATTACGGTAGATAAAGATGCGAAATTTTTGCAAGTTTTGTTTTTCGGCGAACAACCCTAATTTAAACCTTTGTTCACTTTTTGAAAATCCGTAAAAAAGCAAGTATCAAGTTTACATATCTTTAAAAGAAATTTATTTACATGATATATAGTTAAATATGTAACAAAAATGCTTTAAAACAGAAGCATATATTAAACACATTTTTCTTAAAAAAACAAAGTTGAAGCCACCGTAAACAATCGTACTATAGTATTATATAGATAAGTAGATATATATGAAAAAAAAAAACAACAACTGGAAAACAGTATACCTGCTTTTGGTAACCTATTGTAATACTGCAGCAGTTGCTGTAGGGATGCAGCTGTTCTTTTTGGTGTTGTTCAAAAACGTAATTTTTATGTTGGCTTTTAGTAAACTTTAGTTTAATTTAAAAGACATCACAACGGATTTAAAATACTCATAATAAAAAAAGCAAAACATAAAATGCTTCAAGAAGCCAAACTATAAACATGAAAGATGAAGAATCGAATAGAGATAAATAAATTGTATTTATATAGCTAAATATAATGCCTTGGGTTTTGGTAAATTTTAAAAGCAGTGAGTTCAATAAATGAAACATACCAAATAATTGTTTTTTAACAAATAAAAAGCAATTATTTGGAAAGTATAAAACAAAGCTAAAGAACTTGATTTTTTAAAATTCCAGTGGCAGTACAAATAAACAAATTCCTATTAACAAATATCTAATAGCAAAAACACTGACTTATTTGCTTCTTCACTTCTGTATCTAAACAATAAAAGCACTTTAATGTTTAGACGTTAAAATATCGATAAAATACATAATAAATGCCACATTCAACTAACTAATGTAATTAATACCTTTATTAGATCTCTCTTGATTAACTAAAGAATTTAAATTTTAAATAAACTCTAATTAAATTTTAACAAACAAACAACCGAAATAAATCTTCACTTTAATAGTATGTTATTAAGTTGATAAAATAGATCAAACAATTTAATCTACTCTAAAAATCTACTACCTTATTAATAAACTTTAATTATTTTTCTACGACTCAGTGTAACTATAATATAGATATTTTTAAAGTAAAAAAGAATTTAATACTATAATATATATGATTTTAAAAACCTAAAATTTTAAATTTACCTCAAAGAAAACAGATATATATTAAAAAGTATTTTTATTTCTTTTTAAAAATTTAAAAATGCTTTATAAATTACTTGTTTCAATATTTCAATATTATTACTAACGTCTAAATAGAAAGCTAACTTACCATTATGGCAACATAGAAAATGTGTTTCATCTGGAAATTTCTTAGCACCACAGTACTGACAAATTTGATTCATTTCTCCTAAATAATTATAATCTGGAATAGCATTACTTCTCGCTATAGAATACATTCGTCCTTGTCAAACAGCTCTTCTTTCATTTTGGCGACGATTAACATTATCTCGATCGAGCCTATTTCTTTCATTTTGGCACGATTAACATTATCTCAATCGAGCCTATTTCTTTCATTTTGGCGACAATTATTATTATCTCAATCGAGCCTATTTCTTTTGTTTTGGCGATGATTAACGTTTTTTCGATTAAGCCTATTTCTTTCATTTTGTAAATGATTAATTTCATCTCGCCTAAGTCTATTTCTTTTATTTCGTCTACGACTATTTTCAACACGCCTTATAGCACTTACATCATTTTGTAAATACATAACTTCTTCTAGCCTATCATTCATTTCAATGTCATCATTTTGATTAAACATATTTATCAAAGCAACACTAATTATTTCTTTTTTTTACTACTTTAAAGTTAACAATAAAATAAAAAAACTAAATAAATAACTTAAAAAATCTTACTCAAAAAATTAAAAAAAAAATTCTCAAAACAAATATATAAAGAATCCAAACTAAAAAAATTAACTTGCCATCATCAAAAGTAATACAGGTTTCATAAGTTTATTTGATAGAAGTTAAGAAAAACCTGCAACCATATTAGCGAAAACTTAATACAAAAAGTTAAAATTTATTCTGCTTCTAATAAAGAAAAAAAAAATTTAGAAACAAACAACATATCTTCGCAGACAGCGTCATAAGGCATGCGTTGGGAAAAAACATTGAACAAAAAGGGTAATAAAACATATTAACGCGTTATGTACAATAGAAAACGGATTATTAACGCAGGTTTATATATTTTTTTCCCCCAACACACTATTACGCTGCGGCAACTCCAAGGATATACTTAGTTATATATATATATATATATATATATATATATATATATATATATATATATATATATATATATATATATATATATATATATATATATATATATATATATATATATATATATATATATATATATATAAATATTTATTAGCGAAAACATATGAAAACCAAAATTTTTTATATAATATATATAGTATATTTGATAAATAAACCTCTACAATTTTTTTGTTTTAACAACATGATTATGATTAATAACAACTCTGTAAATATAAATTTTCTAATGATCTAAATCTTTATAAAATAAATATTTTATTTTATATCTTAATTTTAAATTAAAAAAAATTATATTTATCTTAACTATAAATTAAGTCTTTAGAGATTAGATATAAATAGAAAAACGAACATATAATAACACAATTATATCGTAAACCGAAAATCAATCATGCAAGGCAAGTTATTAAACTTTTTGAATAGAAAAAAAAACATTTTTTTTTTTCAAAGAGCCAAAGTATTAACAATACTATAGATAAATTTTATTTACAACAAAATGTTGTCATGGCTTTTATTCCAATTATTAAAAGCATTTGAAAGCATGAAACTACCCATATCTTTTAATGGTAGACACCATCTAAGAATTATAGTAACCTATATTTTTAAAATTCACATGTATAGCACGAAGCTTTAAATTTAAAAGTACAATTTAAAAAAGATTATAATAAACTAAATACTTATAAAATTTTGAAAAGATTTACAAATACTCAATGTCTACTTAGACATTTTGAAAAGATTACGATTTTGAAAACTTGAAACTTTAAATTTTAAAAAACTTAAACTTTATTTCTGCCTCAAAGAAAACAGATATATATTAAAAAGTATTTTTATTTCTTTTTAAAAATTTAAAAATGCTTTTTTTTTTTTATATAACAAAATGTTGTCATGGCTTCTATCCCAATAACCAAAACTATGTGAAAGCATGAAACTACCTATAAATATATTTTAACGCTAGACACAATCTAAGAACTAAAGTAATCTATAACACGAAGCTTTAAATGTAAAATTACAATTTAAAAAAGATTACAATAAATCAAATACTTTTAAATTTAAAAAAAATTTTAGATTACCTATAATTTTAAGCTACTATACACAATCTACTTAATATCAACTTGGACATTTTGAACTCGTACCATGAAAGGTTGAAAGGAAATCTTTAAGATAGTACGCGGTAAAGAAAAGTCTATAAACTACTTAAAAAGTGTATTTTACAGATACAAAACCGTACCGTAACTATAAAACAATACGCGTAACTATGCGCACTATAAATAATAATATTCATTCGGCTATTCATTATAGAGACTAGCAAAAGGCAACCCGTAATACGGCTTTTGGTCGGTCTGTTACATAGTTAATTAATAGTGGCTGTTTTCCACAATTTAATGTTGCAAAACCTTAACTAATACCCTTTTAGAAAATTGCCTTCAGCTTGAAAAAATTAATCCATCTGTAAAATTAACATAAAAATTATTAGGAGGAAAAATAATTTACCAACTACTAGTTAACATTTACAAATACTACTTAACATTATTTAAGTAATTTACAAATGGTCATAACAGTGTATGGCAGAACCATTTACATCGACCTTCCAAAGTTTAACACAATACGTTTTTAGTTACTGACACAAAATAATAACACTTGGTCATGCTTTAAATTGACGAAAGTGTCAACTAAATCCTTATAATAATTTTTATAACACGAACCATTAAGATTAAAATGAAGTTAACTTATATTATAAGGAGTTATCAATTTTTTGATATCCCCTTGATTAATTGTTCTTTAGAAAAAAAAATTGTTAACTTAAAAATGTTAAATACACACATTTAAATAAATTTGTAAAAAATAACAAAGTTTATTATAACTCCGCAATTGAGTACAAATACCTTTGAAACAAAAAAAATTTAATTTACGCTTAAACATGGGTATAACAAGTTTTTTAATACATTAATGCATCATTTGACAAACTAAAATAAAAATTATAAGAGATAAGTAGACATAAAAATTTGTAAACCAAGCTGACCCGACCCGGGTCTTGTTAAGTCTGTTCAACAAAGACCATTTCTATATTATTTGTTTGGCCTCTTTATTTCATTAAATTTTTAGTAAACGGTAATTTGCCATCATTTACTAAAAATTCCTTATGTAACTCGAAATTTAATTTTCCTAAATATTTTGACTCTAATAAAGAGGTTCCTTCCCTCTCTTTGCTTTAATGGTGGCCAGGTAAATAAAATAAAATAATAAAATGTAAAACAATGATCTACTTATTAGTTAAACACATAAATAAAACTTAAGTAACTCAATAGTAATGCGCAAAACTACAATATTTTCCATATTTTTAAAGGTTTTTAGTTACGACCCCCCAAAGATCCCCTTAAAATACGTATAACAAATTATTGAGCATAAAATAGATAAAATTAACTAACAGCATATATTTATATTTTTTTAACTAACAAAAATTTACAATAAAAAGAAATCAGGTTTTTTTATATTATAAATCTTATAAATGCATCATAACGTAATTCTAAAATAAAAAAGTAATGAAATTATGATATCATAATTACGAAGAAAAAAAACCAACAGAAACCACCACTCAAATACCAAAAATCGATTTACCTATTTATAGTAACCTATTTTGAAATTGCAGTTATAGATTTATCGAAAATGTAACTATAAAACCTGTTTCGAAGTACTAATGCATTAACAATACTAAAAAAAATCAAACTAAGATATAAATTGTTGTTTTGGCTTTTATAATTTAAACATATATATAACTATAAACAAATATGACTTTATGCAACACGTATAAATATATTTTACAACTATTGAATGATAGATATATTTACCAAATCTATTAAAAAAAAAAAAATAATAATAAATAAAAATATACATACAAAATGTGCTCACAACCTTTAACATTAAATTTTAGAAATGAAAATTTAGACTTTAAATTAAGAACTTTATAAAATATAACAATATTTATGATACATTTTTTTACCTACTATACCTTGAGTAAGATGTTTATCAATTTTGAAAAACAAACTATTAAATGCTATAGTTCTTGAAAATGCAGCATATAGTTGACCATGAGAGAAACACACTTTGAGATATTTATTTTGTCCATATTTTTAATTTTGCGTTACGTAATATATAGACGATCCCTAAGAGAAAATACTTGAAACTAAAAAGATTTTATTTATTACAATATTTGAACAACCAAGGGACAATTTAAAGAATTATATCTTTATATAGCAAATTATCAATTGCAGTATTAAAAAATACGCAAAAGCTTAGTAATTACAGAGTTTAATCAGAGCTCAGTAATTACAGAGTTTAATCAATTCTCTCTATACAATTCTCAATACTAATTCTTATTTAAGTTTCATCTAAGAGAGAGAGGAAGTGTTTTAAAAACACCATGTTAGAAAAAGTAAAAAAGTCATGCAATAAATAACAGTAACTGGTTTTATTATGCTACCAATAAACAAAACTATTTTTACCTGAACTAAAAGTTAATTTCCAGCATTTCTTAATTAATTTCCAGCTTCTCTCTAACTGTTGACAAATGAATAATATTGTAAATTTCAAAAATAAAACCATCATTTTAAATTTACAAAATTAAAACCATGTTTCAACAGTAAGCAAAATAATCAAGTGATGACAAAGACAACTAAAAAAAAAATGAACACAATTATGTTTAAGATTGCAAAAAAAAAAAAAAAAAAAAAAAAAATCATTTAAAATTGAAACTGTTATTATTTGTTACTATAAATACTAAAATTCATACTTTGCTTTATTTTAAAGTGTCTTATGTAAAGTCAAATAATACTCATCAACACCGCTTGACACTGAATTCTGCCAAGTGAGATTTTGGTTCATCAAGCAAAATTTCTTATATTTCAACGACAATTAATTTTATCACGCCTAGATTTATTTCTTACATATGACAACAATTTCAAGTCACCTATAACTATTTACACTAATAACTTCTTCGAGCCTAATATTATACATCTGTTATCATTAAATATATATTACCAGTGATTATGTTACAACTGAATAAATGAACGTTTTATATTTTTACAACTGAAAAATGTAAAACAAACTATTTGACATTAATTTAATTTAGAAAAGAATTTGGACTACAATGCAAAGTTGTTTTTACCTTCAGGCACAATCTTAATGCACAAAAATAATAAATGCAGAATCTTGTATAAAAAATGAAGCAATGTCAGTCTAAAGTAATATATATGTATGTATATATATTCAAATTTTTTCAATTCTTAAAGGGATCCCTATGTTCTCCTAAGTTTTTTTTCTTTTTCGCTAAATTGTAATAATAAATGCATGCTAACAAAAAGCAATTGCCGAAATCACTAAAAAAAAAACTCCATTTTGATTTTATTTTTTCACCATTGAAACTCGATTGTTAGTCGTTAAAAATCGCGTTAGTACGTCACAACAACTTTAGAATATCTACTTCGATTTTCAAGTAAAAAAACGTCGTGATTAAATAGTTAAGTTTTTTTAATTAGTTTTGCAAAAACAGTATAGTAGCATTCGGTTGAAAAACGTCGTTAAAAAAAATTTATTAAGTAATAGTTTTAAATAGTTTAGAACTTATAAGAAAGTCTTACAGGGCTCGTATTAAGCGCGATTGCTACATACACTTTTGTGATTAGTTTTTTATTTAAAAAAATCTTTTTTCAACTTGTTTTTTTTTGGTTGATTAATCACTTTTTTTCTAGCTTAGCATTTTTTTTAGCAATTCTTAAAAGTAATGTTTTTATCATAAAGAACGTCACACAAAATTTATTATTCTAAATAGATAGATGAATAGATGAATTGCTCTTTCGCGCGGAGATTTTCTTTCAACGTAAAACGTTTTTCAATTTAAATTACTTTTAATCTCTGCTTGGAAAATTTTTACAAGGTCGTTAAAGCGAATGGTTGAAAAGTTGGTTTTTATCTTTGTTTATCAAAACTTCATGTTTAAAATAAGGCTTAAAAACGTTAGAGCAAAAAATTTACTGACTTTTATTTGCATTTTTATACTCTTTGAAAAAAAAAATAATAAAAAAGAATTAATTCTTATTATTGTTAGTTCTAATAATTATTAATTAATATATTATTAGTTAATTCTTTTTTATTAGTTTTTTTTTTCAAACGGTATAAAAGTGCAAATAAAAACCAAAATTTTTTTTACTTTAACGTTTTTAAGCCTTATTTTAAACATGAAGTTTAATTCGATTTATTAAACCAAATTTTTTTGTTTCGTCTTTTATTGGAAAACTTGAAATAGAAAAATTGAATAATCACATCAACCATTTTAATGAAAAACTTAATTATATTTAAACTTTTATTAGTCCTTTATTCAAGAAACAATAAATTTTAAAAAACGTGGTATCTAATTTTTTACAAAGTTTTTGACGATGTTTTTTGATTTATTGACGATAATTTTTTCCCCCCATTACCGCACATCGACACGAGCTATAAGAGAAAGGGGGAGAGCAAAAAAAAAAAATTTCGTGATTAGTTTTTTTTGCGTTAATTCGAGCCCTGTCTTAGTTTAATTTCTAATAAAATGTCTATTCAACCTTATCAATTTGAATCAAAAAAATATAGCAATTTAACATAAATGTTAATTTAACTAAAACATTTTACAATAATTATTTTTTTTATTAAGCAAAAATGAGAGTAACCGTCACTTTTAAAACCATAAAAATTACGGAAATAAATTTATTTTTCTACTAAGGAAATGTTTTAAATAAAGAGTTTAAAATTTGACTTCTATTGATTTTTAGCCGTGGAATTGCCCTTATAACACAAATATATGAATTAAAATTATAAAAAAAATTTTAATATACAAATATATTTTCACAAAATGCTACAAAATTTATTCTTGTAAGTAATTATGTGTTAGTTGAAAAAAAAACGACTTTACTTTTAAATTTAATTACCAACTAATAAGTTTGCAATAATAACATTTTGTCTACTTTGTTTAATTTGACGTACAAACGTTAGTTTTTTGAGGCAGTAGAGTCAATAAACTTTGGACAAGACGCATCTTTTTTAATCGAAGAAAAGCGTTTTTTGGAAAATCAAATTTGCTAGTGTGTGTTCATTATTACGTTTTAGAAAAAATAACATACATCAAACATTTTTTTTTTATGCTCTTCCCTATGAGATCATATCTTTATAGCACTTAGGGATCTCTTTAATTTTTTCTTTGAGATAATATTCATATAGATTCAGAGAAATATAAAATATTCTGATATATAGGCACATTTATGTATATAAACTTACCTGTTAAAAATTACAGTCAGTTTTTCATGTTAAATACATAAAATATATATCTAATATAAAATTAAATAAAACATTAAACTTACTCAAATCAGTAACAGTTGGACTGTCTAAATATTTTTATTATTAACCCTTCTATTTAAAAAAAGAAACAAATGATTTTAAGTGACTAAAAAGCATTTTAGCTCTTTCCAATTGCACTAAAAATTATAATAAATCTTGTTTTGCTAAGTTGCCTAGTTCTTAAGATTCTGAAAACAAATAAGTAAAAAACCAAGAACAAACAAACATTTATTTACTAAAACTACTCTATTTAAATAAATTAAATTAAACAGAGTACAACATTGATACTCCTTGAAAGCTGAAAAACTTTTTATCTCAAATTTGCTTGTAGACTTTGCTTATGAAACCACTTGAATAAGAAAAGCATTAAAAAAGCCTAGAAGCTTTTTAAAAATGGTATATGCAACATTGAACTTTAAATGTTAATTGGTGTAGATATTTTTAAAAAATTCAAAATGATTTGTTCTTCTATAGCAAATGAATACACCATAAATCTGAAGTTAAAAATGTAATGAATAAATACAAAGAAAAACATATATGAATTGAAAATCAATGTACCTGATAGAGATAAGCTGTGGTGATACCTGAGTAGTATCACCACATACACGTATTTATCAAAATAGTTTTAACTTTGATTATAATATACATGCAAACATATATGCAAACTTTTAATAACTATAAAACAACATTTATTAGCATCAATTATTTTAAATGTAACAAAGAATGCAGACTATAATGCACGACATTGGTAATAAAAATGAAGTTATGTCAGTTAGTATATGTTTATCTAAAGTAGTGATAAAGAATAAACCATTTAAAAACAAAATTAAAAATTTCTAATAAATATATATTTAGATACCTTAAAATGAAGCATAACACAACACTCTTTTGACAAATTCTAGAGCAAATTTTCTAAATTTTTCTATTCCTTATTATTTTTCCTTAGAGAAAATATACATATAGATATAGAGAAATATAAAATAGACTGAAATAAACGCAAACTTATGTATATAAACTTACATGACCACAAATAACAGTCTTATTTTATTTAACTTTTTTTATTAAATTCATAAATAAAATTTTATTCTCATTATTCTTTCTATATGAAAAAATCTTAGCCTATGTATGAGAAAATGAATTAAACTTACTAAAAAAGCGATCATTTTGTCTTAACTGCCCTAAAAAATAAAGCAAATACTTGCTTAAAATGTTTTAAAAAGACTAATGACAAAACTGAAACAGTTTTCTTAAAAAAGAAACACTGTACTAATAAAACTATTTTACCAGTCAATTTAGTTCTAACTTCTTTTAAAAAACGAAAAATAAATACATAATTAGATACCTTAAAATGAAGCATAACACAACATTCTTTTTTATTTTTCTATTCTGAATAACTTTTGCTATAAGAAAATATAAATAAAGTATAGATATAGAGAAAAATAAAATAGACTAAAATAAACGCAAACTTATGTATATAAGCTTACATGAACGCAAATAACAGTCTTACTTTTCATATTAAATACATATATAAAACTTTATTTTATATATAATTCTTTTTGCAAAAAACAATCTTTATCTATAATTTATAGATATAAATAATTACAATTAAAAATTATAATTAATTATAATTATAATTAATAAACAAATAAAAAAGAATTATAATTAATAAATATAGTATAAATAACAAAACGAATTGAACTTACTAAAAAAACCATCAGCTTTTCTTAACTGCTCTAAAAAAGAAAACAATACTTGCTTAAAATGTTCTAAAAAGACTAACGACAAAATGAAACAGTTAACTGAAAAGGGAACATTTTACTAAAAAAACTATTTTACCAAACATTTTAGTTCTAACTTCTTCTAAAAAATAAAAACAGACTATAAAAATTAGGAAATATAAAAATAAGCAACAACAAACTAACAATTAAATTTTTATTTTAAAAAATAAACATTAATTCTTTTTGAAAATAAGTGCATCAGCTCCAATTTGCTTGCTGATTTTACTCGAAAGACCACTTGAAATATATAACTGCGCTTAGAAAAGTCTAGAAACAACTTCAAAGCAAAAGAAATACTGTATTTTACATAATGCATAACCAAAATTAACAAAACAAACAACAGCCGTAATAATTTTTTTTTTTTTTTTTTTTTTTTTTTTAATTTTACATTTGTTGGTCGTATTACAACTATATATTGCCAAAAAAAATAAAATAAAAATAATGATGATAATAATTAACTTTCACAAATATAAAATAAGGTATCTGAAAGAAGATCAAAGGATCTTGTCGTCAGAACCTTAAATAAGTTCAAACAAGCATTAACAGTATCAAATTTTTACAAATTTCATATATATATAATCCAAATATATATTTTATAATCCAAAGAGAGATCACGCGGATCTACTCACTAATATTTTATATAAACGTATACGTGAAGTAAAGAATATAAAATCAGCAAAATAAGTAAGAATAAACTTTTTACAAATATAAATAAGAAAAGGCAAAGTTATTAATTTATATTATTAATAATAACATAATACGTCTTCTAATGAAAAAATTAGGGTTTTTAATTTACTTTTAAAAAAACGAAAAGTAATGGGTAGTTCGAAATCAAAATTGGGCAAAACAATTTTATTCCAAAGGTGTGGTGCCCGATAGACAATACAAAATTGATTAAAGTTCGTTTGACAGAAAGGTTCATTTAAAAAATCAGTATTTCTCAAATTGTATTTGTTGATGGGTTTCGGAGTAAAAATATCTTTGAAGACAGATTGAGACAAGTCATTTTTCCACATGTATACAAAGCATAAAACATTATATATATTTAGCTCGTATATATTTAAAATTCTCATTTCAATAAAATAATGTTTTGCGTGAGAAAAACGATTTGCAAAGCAGATTAAACGGATAGCATGTTCTGACGGCGATAAAGACGTTGCAACTTACTTTTTTCTGTACTACCCCAGGCGATATTAGCATAATTTAAATAACTGTGTATAAATGAATAATAAAGTTTGATTAAAATTTTCTTATTAAGGTAGATTCGTGCTTTATATAAAACTCCTATGTTTTTTGAAATTTTAGTGCTTATGTAGTCGATATGATGATTCCAAGTGATGTTTTCATCAAGGTAAACACCTAAAAATTTTGTTACGGAATCCCTTTTTATTTCATTTTGATCAATAAAAATTTTAGGTAAGTTTAATGGCAAATATCGTTTTTTGGAAAGCGAATGGAATAAGGTCCACTTTGTTTTATTAGAATTTAGAGTTAACTTATTACATTTAAACCAACTCGATACATGTATAAGCTCTTTGTTCATTGTTTTAAAAAGTTCAAAGATATCACTGTTAGAAAGAAATAAGTTAGTATCATCTGCAAACATAATACTTGTTAGTTTAGAGGCTTTATTTAAATCATTAATATAAATTAGGAAAAGGAGTGGACCAAGAATTGAGCCTTGTGGGACTCCACATGTTATAGAAAGACAATTGGTATGATAACCGTCATTACTCGGAACAAATTGTTTACGACTTGACAAATAGCTTTCAAACCATTTTAAAACTTTATTTTTTATTCCATAGTGTTTAAGTTTATAGATTAGAATTTGGTGATCAACCGTATCAAAAGCTTTTGATAGATCAATAAAAAGTCCTAGAGTATATTGTGATTTTTCAAATGATTTTGAGATTTCCCGTACAAATTGGATAATTGCATGTTCAGTTGAGCTATCCTTTTTAAAACCGAATTGATTAATGTTAAGTAATTTATTAACATGAAAATATTTGTATACTCTGTTATATATAATTCTTTCTAAAATTTTTGAAAAGGAGGAAAGAACAGAAATAGGGCGATAATTACTTATAATTGATTTGTCCCCTTCTTTAAAAATAGGAATAATTTTGGCAATTTTTAACAGTTCGGGGAAAACACCTTAATGGATAGAAGCTTTAAAAACTTTAAAAAGAACAACTTTTAGCTGTTCAAAACAATCTATAATAACGTTTCCATTTATTTGATCTGCTCCAACTGCTTTATTTTTTTTTAAAGATTTGAAGGCTCTTTCAAACTCTTCAAACAACAATTCAGAAGACAACTCAACTGAACCAATGCAATTATCAATGGGTACTAGAAAATCAGTAAATAAAGATTTAGTGTTTGGGATTTTTTTAGAAAGTGTTGGACCTATATCGATAAAAAATTTGTTAAATTCTTGAGCTATAGTTCTTGGTTCGTATAAACTTTTGTTATCGACTCTAACCATTTGTGGCAGAAAACCTGAGCATGATTTTTGTTTTCCAATAATTTCATTCATTATTTGCCATGTGCGTTTTGTGTCATTTTTAAATGTATTGAGTAATTGGGAGTAATAATTTTTTTTTAGATTTTTGCGAATTTTTTCAAATAGGTTTTTGTAGTCCTTGTAAATTTTTTCGTTTTTAGGTGTTTTTGTTTTCAAAAAATTTATATATAGTTTTTGCTTAATTTTGGACGATTTTTTAAAGCCCTTAGTGATCCAGGGTGTATTTAAGCTCTTAGTAGTTATTTTATTTTCAATGATTGGGAAGTTAGCATCGTATACAGAAAAAAATGTTTTGAAAAAAGACTCATAGATATTGTTAGCATTATCATTAAAATTTATGTTATTCCAGTGTAGTAATGAAAGTTGATTTTTGAATAAATTAAGGTTAGCCTCATTATAAATGCGTTTTCTAATTACTCTTTGTGCGGTTAAAGTTTTTTCAGAGTTTGTATTATCTAATTTTAGGAATATAGGGAAATGATCTGATATATCGGTTCGCAAAATACCTACTTTTAAATCATTGTTGAAAATATCTGAAGTTATTATATTATCTATTAGAGTTGCTGAATTTGTCGTTACTCTTGTAGGTTTGTTTATTAAAGATACTGATCCCGTTTCAAAAATTTCATCATAAAAATTTTTAACTTTAAGGTTATCATTATAAAGAAAACAATTCATGTTTAAATCTCCAATTATAAAATTTTGTTTTTTTTCAACGGTACCTTTTTTAATAATTTGTTGTAAAAACATGCTAAAGTTTTCGCTTACGCCATCGGGTGGCCGATAACAACAGCTTAGTAAAATTTTTTTTTTGTTGCAGTTAGTAATTTCTATAGTTGCAATTTCTTTATCGCAGTCAGAAACGCTCAAATCATGCCTAATACAATGCTCAAAATTTTCGTGAACATAAATTAAAACTCCACCACCGCGCTTATTTGTTTTCCTTTCCATTAAAAATGTATTAAAATGAGGTAGATGAAAATTATTTAGGTCTTCTAAAGAAATCCAAGTTTCTGTTAAACAAATTATATTAAAAACATGTTTAGTTTCTTCTAATAAGTCTAAAAGTTTTTCAAAATTGCTATTTAAGCTTCTTATATTGAGGTGGAGAATTAACATTTGATTATTATTTCTTTCATTCTCATTCTTAAAAAGAAACCCTTCTAGTTGGCTAGGAAAGTAATATGAACAATCTGAAAATTTATTGTGATAAATATTGTAATCAGAGTCTAAATTTTCATTTAACGTAGAGTAATTTGTTTTTTGAATTTTAAAAACACGAGATTCAAAGTTTTCATTTGTAGCCATGATTAATATATTTTATTTAAGATTTCTTTTTAGGAATGCCCATAAAATTATTGGTTAAAATTGTTTTTAAAAGAAGTTTTAATATAAACAATTTTGTCATACCTTACCGTAACACTTTCACCATTCAATCGCCTTTCTTTCACTTCAGCGAATAATTTTTTTCGAATAGCGACGGTTTCTCGAGAAAAATCTCGAACTTTTTTTCGAGAAATTCACGAACGTATTTGTGCCTTTGAGTCGATACAATTCCTTCAATATTCTTATTTTGTCTTTATATTTCTGAAGATTTAATATTATAGTCCTTGGTCGTCCATCGTTTTTTCGTCCAGTGCGGTGAGCTCTTTCAATTTCAACATCTTTTAGTCCAAGTTTTTCGGTGAAGAATGTTTGGACTTTTTTTTCTGTATCCCCCCATGATTCTTTATCATTCTCGTAAATTCCTTCAATCCTAAGATTGTTTCGGCGCGATCGATCTTCTAAGTTTCGTTGTTTTTCTTTTAATACATTATCTATTTTTGTATGTTCCATTTTTTTATCTAGATATTTGTTGTTAGTAACTATTTTTTCGTCAATAAGTCCTTCATTAAAATTAAGGCTTACCTTTATATCTTCTAATTCTTTTGTTAATTTCTTTATACAATTTGCATTTCCATCAACATTTTTCTCTACTTTTTCAAATCTATCGTTTATTATTTTGATGTTAGCCCCAATAATATCGAGAACTGCTTTTTCTTGCTTTTGAAACATTTCTTCCGTTTCCTTTTTAAATTCTTTGAACATTTCTTTTAAAAGTTTCTTTATTTCTGGAAGTGTTACAGCCATATTATTAAGTTAAAATTTTTATTAAAGATACGTCTTTATTTATAATAAATAAAAAGTTTTTTTTTTTTTTTTCGCCACGAGATAAAAAGTGCGTCCGTTCTTGTTGAAAGCTTGAGTTGAAAACTTAATGCGTAACTATGCGCACTAATAATAATAATAGCAATAATAGCAATAATAATTATAATAATATTCATTCGGCTAGTCATTATAGAAATAAATAAATAACCTAACATTAGAGTGAATTTAACTTAAGGCTAATAGTAATTTATTTAAACATAATAATAAAGTATATTTAATTTAAATGTAATATTAAAGTATATTTAATTTAAACCTAATACTAAAGTATACTTAATTTAAATGTAGTAGAAAAGTATATTTAGTTTTTACCTAATAGTAGTTTTATTTTAACATAATATTAAAGCATATTTAATTTAAAACTAATAGTACAGTTTTAACTTTATAATTTGCAATTTATTTATTTCAACCTAAAATTGCATATTTTATATTAGCTTTTATAGATAAATTAAAATTATTGTATAAATATCTGTTAGCAACAAAATTTTTAGACAATGAAAGATTGGTTACATGCACATTTCTTTGAAATTCATAAAAAAAGCTTTTTTTTACAGAAATATCTAATGTCTTTTTTGCATAATTTGAGTTTAAAGTTTCATTTGTTTTCTTATATTGTTTTGTTAAATTTATTTATTTTTTGACAAAGGAAGCTAGTAGATGTTTCCTTTTGTACTTTTTTTTTCATAAATTAATGCTCATTAAGAGAATATAGTGTTTTATCTTTATTATTATAGTAATTTAAAACATTAATAACATCATTTAAACTTTGTTCTTTTTGTAGTCCTTTTAGATGCATGTTTGCCATTGGATGCATGTCCTGATAGTAGTGAATGTGTAATAAATCGAAACAATATAAAAGTATGCATATGTCCAGATAAATTTATTTATGATGGCAGATCATGCAGTAAGTTAAAAAAATGAATGCAATTATTTTTCTCATAATGTGTGTTTAACGCAGCTATATGCATATGTATTTTTATGTGAACTCTTTTCTAGCAGTTATAGAATTGGTTTGCAGTTTTTTTTCTTCTATAGAAATCTTTACATATTGATACATTTTGATAGTAATTGCAAGCTTTTTTTTTTTTTAATAATATGGAGTTTTTTTTTTAATGTCTTAAAAATTATATTAGTTAAGTATTAGTTTACATATTTGAGTGGCATGGTTTTTTCAATTATAAGTTATTTTTTCATTATTTTTTATCAAAAGATATACTTACAGAAATCTTTTTTTGTATCCCCTAATCTATCCCCTAAAAAAACATACTGTGATTAGCTTATCGACTGTTGCATAATAGTTAAATGTGTCACCTAAAATATATTATAAATAACTGTTTGCAATGTTATTGTTTGACAATTATATATAGGTTACGACCACATTTTCTTTTAATAAATGTATATTTTGAAAATGTAAAGTTTTTTATTAAATATTATTTGTTTTAGTTTTTACTAGTGTTCATATGTTCTTTAATTAAATATTTCTTTCATTAAAGAAAGCTAATATTTGTTTATACATTTTTTTTAAAACTATAGTTAAATAAAATAGTTGTAAAAAGTTTTATTGCGTATTATAGTGTTATAAACGTTCATAACATTATTATTCCTTTTTTTTTTTTATATTAGTTGAAGATCCTTGTGCGAAACCAGATTTATGTCCAGCTGAAAGTAAATGTGTAATTACTCTACTAAAGACTGCAGCATGTCTATGCCCAGATAAATATGTGTATGATGGCAAATCATGCAGTAAGTTATAAAAAATGACTACAATTACTTACCTAATAAAAAGTGTGTTAGACACAGCTATATGCATTTTACGTGAGAGTTGCTTTAATTATTTTCTAGCAGATAAAAAATTGTTTTGTTGTGATCTTATTTACTAGAAATCTTTACATAATAACTGTATTATCTTCAAGCTTTTTTATTTTACCTAAATGAACTTTTTTTTTACTGTCTCTAAAACGTTAGTATTTTGGGTAAAAGTTTACATATTTAAATGGTATCGTTATTTTCATAATTTTCTTTTTCTTTTGTAAAAGATAAATTAGTTTTTGAAATTCTTAGTTTTTGTAAAAATTTTCACAAAAAAGACAAATATCATGCTGTGATTGGCTTTTATACCGATGCATGATGATTGAATGGGTCACTCAAAAGATGCTTAAGTTTTAAAAATCAACAATTATTTCAAATAAATGCTCAAATTTTTTTTTACTTGATATAAATAAAAATTTTATTAAAAGGTTATTTTTAACAGAAACTTCATAAAAGACATTTTATCAAAGTCAATAAAACCTCCTTTCAGTGTCATAGTTATTTTAATAAATGTTAAATTAGTTATCATTGTTTATGTTCGATTTTTTCTTTTTTAATATTTACTATTTTAATGCTATACAGATTAAAAGTAATATTTTTTTTTATAGTATTATTAGAGAATCTCAATTCTCCTGTTACTACTGGTAAGCTTAACAGTTTTTAAGATGATTTGGTTTTTTCATTTAACAAATTAGATCTTATCAGGTCCATATATAAGCTTTTTTTTAACAAAGTTTTAAACTTTATGTTTTTAAATTTTCTTATTTCAACCTGAGTTTGTATACTTTCTGTTAGATTTAATAGACAAAATAAAAATTATTGTATAAATATCTGTTTGGAAACCAATTTTTAGACAATGAAATATGGTTTGCAAGCACATTTCCTTGTAATTGTTGCATAGATAACATTTTTTTTCGAAATAGCTAATATTTTGTGTGCATAATTTGAGTTTAATGATTTATTAGTTTTCTTTTATTGTTTTGTTTAATTTTTTTACCTTGAAAGAAAGTAGTATTTGTATTCCTCTCTACTTTTTTTCTTTTCCTTTTTATTTAATCAATGTTAAAAATAGAGAATTTTACTGTCTTTTATTGTTTGTTATAGTAATTTAAAACATTGATAAAAGTGTTTAACCTTTTTTTCTTTTAATAATGGTTTTAGATGCATGTGGGCAACCGGATCCATGTCCTCAAGAATTTGATTATGAATGTATGATAGGTCCAAACAATACTGCGACATGCTTTTGTCCAACTAATTTTGTTTTTTACGGCGGATCATGCAGTAAGTTAAAAAAAATGTAAACAAATAATTATCTTATAATGTGTGATTGGCGCAGCTGTATGCATCTGTTTCTTCATGAGAGTTGTTTGAATTATTTTCTAGCAGTTAAAGAGTTATTTTATAGTATTCTTTTTTATAGTAATTTCCTAGAAATCTGTACCTAATAACCCAGGCTTTGCAATAAAGCATCGGACGATGTGAATTTTACGTCGTCCAAGAGCGATTTCGCGTGTAGCTAGGGCTATTTGCGTAGAACAAAGAATTTTTTGTTTGAGTGTATTTAAAGTTTTTTTTGGGCTGAATTTTAATGAAGTAATTTACGATTATTTTTACATTTAGTAAAGTATTTTCAAAACCGCACGCAGTTGATATAAAGTTTGAATTACAAAAAAATTTAATATGCTCATTGTTTACAAGTAGAAATAATTCAGATAAAAAAAAGTTTAAATCTATTTAAGCTAACATTTTAATAAAATTATTCAGAAATAGCAAAGTTGTCGATAAAATTGAACAAAATTACTTTCTTTTAGTTTTAGATTTTTATTTTACAAGGGTTTATTAGGGTTTATTAAAATTATTTTATAGATTTAAAAATTTTTATTAACTGTTAGACGCATTTAAAGTGTTTATTAGTAATTTTGAGGAAACATTTAAAAATTGGTAAGCGCAAATAAAAAAAATTAAAGGAATAATATTAAAACTTATTCAACTTTCGGATTCAATAAAAAAGTAAAGTCATTAAAATTTTTGTAAAAAGTAACTCAAAAAAAAAAACTTAAATAATAACTTTGAACAATCGCTTTTTTGTTCAAAGTTATTGAAACTCCTTTACTTATTTTGGTAGAAATAAAATTCCTTGTAAACATAAAAAATTTATTCAAAACGTTCATTAAAGTTAATTAGTAATACGAGTGATTGTGCTTATCAACCGCTTTATGAAAATAAATAAAAACAAATAAATAAAACAATATTATATAAAATCGCTGGTAAAAATATTAGCTATTGCAGAGTTTATAATCGTACAATATTAAAATTTCCAGTTTATTACTCGATGACTTTTTAAAAAGAAAAAATAATTATTTGAAAAACTTTAAATTACATATTTGAGAAAAAAAGATCAAATATTAGCATATTTTATAATCTTTTTTAAATGTTTATTAATGTTTTTTTTTCGTTTAATATAGACAAAACGTGTCAAACGTCGAGAAAATAAACAAATTTTAAAAAACGAAACATTCAAAAACATTTTTTAAATAATAACATTTCTACATTAATGATTTAAAGTAGTTTTGCGGTAAATAAGTAAATTGGTGCAGTTGATGTCAATAAATATGAAAAGCAAATAAAAAGAATTTAATGACGTCAAAAATCACGTCGTGCTTATGTGTCACGCAGTTTTTATTCTTCACAAGGCCTGATAACCCTAATAATAATTATGAACTTTTTTTTAACAAAATAAAGTTTTTTTATTTAATTGTCTTAACAATTATATAAGTTAAATATAAGTTTACATATTTAAATGCCATCGCTTTTTTCCTTAGAAAGTTTTTTTTTAAATGATTTTTTCCATCAAAAGATATAAATTTTAAAAAATCTTAGTATTGTATAATCTATCCACTAAAAAAAACTTTCTGTGGTTGGTTTATCAACTGTTGCAAGATTGTTAAATATGTCACTTAAAATATTGTATAAATATCTGTTTGCAATACACTCTATTGTCAATAATAAATAGGTTCCCAGTGGGCACCCGACGTCAATCCGACGTCGGATTTACGTACGATTTTCATCAGCGATGTCAAAAGACCTATTACGACGTTGTTCCGATGTCAGTAAACTGACGTCGGGCGATGTCTTTATCTCAACATCCCCTGACGTCGTTTCGATGTATTTTGACGTTGTTCCGACATCTTATAAAAGACGTCCAATAAACGTCGCAGTACTGACATCGATCCAACGTCGATAAAAAGACGTCGGACAACGTCATAATATTAACGTACTCCGATGTCTTTTGACGTCTTCCGACGTCAATCCTACGTCCTTAAAACGACGTCGGAACAACGTCGTAAGACATCGCTGATGAAAATTTAATCCAAACCCAACAATATGTGTGCAATTGCGCTCTTCAATAAATATGTGAACTAAGCGTGTTTTTTATTAATGGAAAGAAGTTTGAATAATGGTTGATAAAACATCATGAGGTTTTGTATGATGCACTAGCATAGTTTTTTAACTATTAACATTTTCGAGTATACATTTTTTATAATATATAACTATTCGTTTTAATATTTATATAATATTTAAACAAAATTATTTCTTATCAAAGTAATAATTCCCAAATAGCTACAAGTATAAATTACTAAATAAACTCATTATTTAATATGTTCCTGTGGTGTAGTGGTAAGCGCGTAGGATTTAGTTTCTATTAGACCGAGGTTCGATTCCTACCCTAAGGTAACGCTTTTTAGTTTTCAAAAACACGTTGGATTTACATCGGAATGCCGACGTCGCGCGATGTCAGTTTATCCGACGTCAAATAACATTTCCATTGCCAACGTAAACCCAACGTCGATCCGACGTCGAGATCCGACGTCGCTCGACGTTCGTTCGACGTTGAAATGCCCACTGGGTTACGAGCACATTACTTTTTAATTAATGTATATAAAAGATTTTCTTTTAAAAAACGTTGCATACTTTTAGTTTTAGTTATTGTGTTCATATATTCTGTCGTTACGTATTTCTCTCATTGAAAGAAGCTAATATTTGTTTGTACATTTTTTTTTCAAATATATTTAAATAATATAGTCAGGGCTGTGGAGTCGGAGTCGGAGTTGTGGAGTTGCAACAATTTTAGTGGAGTCCGAGTCGGAGTCTCTAAAAAATGTCGCGACTCGGACTTTGATAGTAATATTTCTTGGTATTGCACGTGCGTGTACAAAACATTTAATTAACCTTATGTTCATACTAAACTTCAGAGAAAATTGCATAAATTTGTCAAAAAAAAAAATTCAACTGATCGCGCAATATTTTATAAAGAATACAAAGTTTTTTTCAAAAATTTTGCTTTGGAGTTGGAGTCGGAATCGGAGTCTGAGTTGGAGTCGGAGTTGTAATCAAAAGCTTTCAACAACTTGAGTCGGAGTCGTTACTTTTTTTTTACAACTCCACACCCCTGAATATAGTTGTAAAGTGTTTTATTGTGTGTTATAGTATTATAAAAGTTTATAACAATGTTAATGCGCTGTTTTTTTTTTATTAGTTGAAGACCCATGTGCGAAACCAGGTGTATGTTCAGCTGATAGTAAATATCAGATTAATCTAGAAAAGAATGCAATATGCAAATGTCGAAGTGGTTATGTTTATAATGACAAATCGTGCAGTAAGTTATAAACAATATTTCTTATCTAATAAAAAGTGTATTTGACAAAGCTCTGTAAATCTGTATTTATCACGAGAGATGGTTTAATTATTTTCTAACAGATTAAAAATTGGTTTGTATTAATCTTTTTTTTTCTAGAAATCTTCACCTCATAACTTTATTATTTACAACTTTTTTTTTTTATCAAAATATTTTTTTTTTATTTGTCTTAACAATTATATTAGTTAATAATTGGTTTAAACATTTGAATAGCATCGTTTTTTCCGTAATAAGTTTTTTTTTTACCATTTTTTATCAAAAGATAAATAAGTTTTAAATTATCTTATAATTTAAGTTTTATTAAATCTATACCCTAAAAAACAAAACACACTGTCATTGGTTATTCAACCTTTTCTAGATGGTTAAATGTTTCACCTAAAATATTGTATAAATCTTTTTTCAGTTTACTTTATTGACAATGGTTTATGGTTATGAGCACATTTCCTTACAATTAATGTATATAAAATATTTTTTTTTAGAATATGTAAAGTTTTTTTTGCATATTTTAAGTTTCAGTTTTTGTTTGTTTTCATATATTCTTTTGTCAAATATTTTTTTGATTAAAGGAAGCTATTATTTGTTTGTACATATTTTTTACTTGTTCATAGTTAAATAATATAGTTGTTAAGTGTTTTATTGTGCATAATAGTATTATAAACGTTCATAACATTTTTAATCTTTTGTATTTTTTTATTAGTTGAAGACCCTTGTGCAAAACCGGATGTATGTCCAGCTGAAACTAAATGTCAGCTTAGTATACGTACAACTGCAGTATGCCTTTGTGCAGATGGAAATGTTTATGATGGCACACCATGCAGTAAGTTATAAAAAATGTCTGCAATTACTTATCTAATAAAAATGTGTTTGACACAGCTATATACATCTGTATTTTTTATGAGAATTGCTTTAATTGTTTTCCAGCAGATAAGGAATTGTTTTGTAGTAATCTTTTTTTACTAAAACACTTTACTTAATAAGTTTAATATTTTCAGATTATTTTTTTATCTAAATAAGGTTTTTTTTTTTTTTTTTTACTGACTCTACAAAATTAGTATTTAAGTAATAGGTTATATATATAAATATATATTTTTCATTTTTAGAAGAAAAATTAAGTTTTAAAAACCTTAGTTTTTGTAAAAAGTTTGCTAAAAAAGACAAATATCGTGCTGAAATTGGTTTAGCTACTGTTGCATGATAATTGAATGTGTCACCCAAATGATGCTTAAGATTTAAAAGTCAATTATTATTTCAAATAATTTCTCAATTTTTTTTTCTTGATTCAAATAACATTATTATATAAAGATTGCTTTTAAAAGAAGTTTTCTAAAGGACAGTGTCAATGTTGATAAAATCTCATGCCAGTGTTAAAGTTATTTAATTAAATGTTAAATTAGTCATCACTGTTAATGTTTAGTTTTTTCTTTCTTTCTTTTTTTAATATTAACTATTTTAATGTTATGCTGATTACTAAGTAATATTTTGTTTATTGTAGAATTAAGGAATCCCAATACTCCAGCTCCTACTGGTAAGCCTAACTGTTTTTAAGTTGGTTTGTTTTTTATTTAATAAATAAGATCTTATCAAGTCCATTATAAGCTTTTTTTTTTTAACAAAAGTTGTAACTTTATGTTTTTAAATTTTCTTATTTCAACCTGAATTTGTATATTTTCTGTTAGATTAAATAGAAAAATGAAAATTATTTTATAAATATCTGTTTGCAACCCAATTTTTAGACAATGAAATATGGGTTACAAGCACATTTCTTTGTAATTGTTGCATAGAAAAAATTTTTTTTAGAAATATCTAATGTTTTTTTTTGCATAATTTGAGTTGATAGATTTGTTAGTTTTTTTATATTGTTTAGTTAAATTTTTTTACATTGAAGGAAACTAGTATTTGTTTTTCTTTGTACATTTTTTGTTTTATTTTTTAATTAATCAATGTTTAAAATAGAGAGCTTTACATTGCTTTATTGTTTATTATAGTAATTTAAGATATTGATAACATTGTTTAACCTTTGTTCTTATATTAATTGTTTTAGATGCATGCATGTCACCGGATGCATGTCCTCAAGATATTGATTGTATAATAGGTCTAAACAATACTGCTATATGCGTATGTCCAGATAATTTTATTTATGATGGCAAATCATGCAGTAAGTTAAAAGAAATAAATGTAAATAGTTATCTTATAATGTTTGACGCAGCTATATGCATCTGTATTTTTATTGAAAGCTTTTTTATTTATTTTCTTGCAGTTAAAGAGTTGTTTTGTAGTAATTTTTTTCTTAATTTTTTTCATAATAACCTTAATATTAATTAGAAGCTTTTTTTTTAACAGTAAAAAATTGTGTTATTAATATTAAGGTTTGCTTTATTTTTTAAATATCTTAACAATTATATCAGTTAATTATTAGCTTAAATGTTTGAATGACTTCGTTTTTTCCATAATAAGTTTTTTTTCCATTTTTTTCTATCAAAAGATAAATTTTTGAAAATCTTAGTTTTATATAATCTACCCCTTATGCGATTGGCTTGTCACCTGTTTTATGATTGTTAAATGTGTCACCTAAAATATATTGTAAATATATGTTTGAAAACAATTTACTTACAATGATATATGGGGTAGGAGCACATTACTTTTTAGTTAATTTATATAAAACATTTTCTTTTAGAAAATGTAAAGTTTTTTTTGCATTTTTTGAGTTTTAATTTTTTTTTGTTTTTATATATTCTTTTTTAAATATTTCTATCATTGAAGAAAGCTAATATTTGTTTGTACATTTTTTATATTTAATCATTTTCAAATATTATAGTTGTAAAGTGTTTTATTGCGTCTTATAGTATTATAAACGTTCATAACAGTATTAATGCTTTTGTTTTTTTATTAGTTAAAGACCCGTGTGCAACACCGGGTGGGTGTCCAGCTGAAAGTAAATGTCAGATTAGTCAACTAAAGACTGCTGAGTGCATTTGTCAAATTGGCTATGTTTATGATGGCAAATCATGCAGTAAGTTATATAAAAATTTATACAAATATAAGCCTTGAATAGAAAAAGTGTGTTTGACGCAGGTATAGGCATCTGTTTTTTTATGAGAGTTTGTTTAATTATTTTTTAGCAATAAATAGGATCCCAAAACTCCGAGTAGTGTTGCGTTCATACTAAAAAAATGATGAAAAAAAATTGTTTTGAATGCTAAATTTTTTGATTAAAACGATATAATAAAGGCATACTTATAAAATCTAACATTTTTATTTAAGTCAAAGCTTATATTTTATATTTTGTTTTAGGCTAATAAGCGGCCTAATATACGTCGAATCCTTCAAACATGATAATTTATCTAGGGGCGTTTTATTCCTAAAAGTTTCAGTCACTGAACAAGCAGTACCACTTATACAAACTAACATGATTAAAAAGGTTTTTAGCAAGCTTTAAAAACACTTTAAAAAAGCTTTAGAAGCGCTTTGTCTTTTTAATTGAAAACTAGTAAATTATTTCTATTAATTCAATTAAATTTTAAAGCTTTAGATTACATCAAGAATTAAAACGTACAGGATGATCATATATATCACTTGCTGTAGTTTTATTAATTAATTACTTCAAAGAAATGCTTAATTATTTTACTCTTAATTCAAATAATATTTTAACGAGAAGGTTGTTTTTTAAAGTTTATTTTTTAAACAACAGCAACAATGTTAATAAAATATCATTTTAGTGTATCTGCTATTTTGATAAATGCAATCTTTTTTATTTATATTTATTCTCAGTTTTGCTTTTTTCTTTAAAGAATTATTTATTATTTTAATGCTATACAGATAATAAAATATTAAATTTTTTTATAGATGAAATCAAGCCTAATGCTATCCCAGCAAACAATAGACGTCTTTTAGACCATCTAAAATTGGTCTAATTTGTATCTATTGCCGATACGTATATTTTAGACGTATATTAGAGATCAAAAAGACGTCTGATTCTAGAGATACTATTTTTGCTCTGTTTTAGATGCATATTAGATGCCTAAAATAGATCGCGTATAAATAATTTTTTTTTCATCTAAACTTAGATGTCTATAAGATGTCTTTTAAAGATTTGTTATAAAAACAAGAAAAAAATTTTAATTAATATTACGGAGCGATAATTATAAATGACCGCCATTTAAAAACCCTGCAGAAACTTATTTCGAAAAAAGCATGTAGATTTTAACCTATGGAAGACCAATGATTATTTCTTTATGATAAATTTTTAATAATAAAATAACATGCTATTATAGTTCACAAAATATTTCGACGATTTGATGCTTAGCATGTTTGCTAAAATTCTTGTGATTTGAAATTTATTTTGCAGAAATATTACGAAATTAATATTTCCAAGTTGATAATTTTATTTCTAGAATAAAAGTATCATACCGCTCTTCATTGCCAGAACCTCCGCCACCTATTATGAATAAGCCCAATGCTAAAAGTATAACACAAATATCATTTTTTTTTCTTAATGGTTTATAAACTGAAATAGATTCTTGTTTAATTTGATCTGAATAATATCTATCTAGCTATTAGTCTTTTTTATGTATTACTAAGATTTTCCTTTTATTTTAACTATTTGGGTGTCCTGTTATTTGTAATGTTGTTAAATTAAATACATATATTTAAATGATTGACAACATTCTATTGTATTAAATAATCCTTTAATCAACTTGATATGAAAATTGAAAATTGATTGAAAGCATGCTGAAATTGTTTAAATTCAGAAATTGAAAAAGTACAAAATTGGTTGAAAGATTGAATTAAGTAACAGGTATGGTTGAGGGATTATTTATAGTTCTAATTATAATTATTTCTTTTGAAGATAATTTTTCTTCACATTTATTGATGAACAGAATAAAACAAAACAAAGTTCACATTGTCAAAGAGTTTCAAGTTTTAATATGAGTATTTTTGGTTTTTACACCACTGAATGTTAATGTTGAGGTCTTTTTTATTAATTTGTTTTTGTATTAAAATAGTTGTATTATTTAATACAAAAAAAGAGAGGTATAAGAGAATAGAAATGGATTATTTATAATATTGTGATCCAATAAATCATGTGTGTAGCATTTTACCTTTAGTAGTTAAACAAAATTCTTTAATATCGTAATCTTTTACAGGATAAAGTTTTAGCTGATTTAAAAAGTAGGTTTTCCAAAATATTATGGCAACTTCTGCGATGGAGTAATTAAAAAACTTACATGTATTTTTGGAATTTTAGTTTGAGTTACTCCAGCATAATTTGAATTTTAAAGTTCTTATTTCATTGTTTTTTCTATTTGGTTTTATGAGCTAAATATGTTAATCAATCTTTTTATTCTTGTTTGTAGAGATGCAAAATGTTATTCTCAACGAGCTTGCAGAAATAAAAGTTCTTTTAAAAGAAGTTATAGAAATTAAGTTTCAGGTTACTGGGGTGAAGTTGCTAGAATCAGTGGACGAAGTGGTTACACTAGATATTAAACTAAAAGATAAAACCGAGTATACTAATTTGGTATAATCTAACTATCTTAATTTTTAATAAGTTTGTTTAAATTTGGTTTACTAGTTTAGAATCTAAATGAAAAGTATTTGTAAATGAACTAAAATAACTAGCTTGTGTTAGACTCAATATGTTGTAAAGAAATTTAAGTTACACTAGTTTTTATTACATTTATTTCAGCTTGATAGTTTGAAAAAGATTGGTGGTGGAAAGCCTAGAGAACATGTTTTTTTGATCATGAAAAGGTAAATGATTATGTTTTTATTAATTATTAGAAATATGATTAAAAGGGACCAAAAGCAATTCATTTTGACCGTTATTTGTTATGGATTTACTTTTAACATGACAATTAGATAAACTCGGTAGCTTCACTGCAGATGTTTAAGTTTGTTTGTGTACTAAAGTAAGTGTAATGCTAAACCTTGTTTAGCATTTTATTTTCAAATTTAATGTTTTTACTTTTCATAATTTTAAGCATTCATATATTAAAATATATTTTAATTTATTACATATATTAAAATAAAAATCTTTATAAATATATTTCAGTTTATTGTTAAAATATTTATCAGGTTATTTTCGAATCAGTTACAGTCCAAATTTAATCAAAAAGGAAATGGGGAAAAGATAAGCTTAGAAAATATAGTAAATATATGAAGTGTTTTACGAGGTATAGTTTTAATAGTATTTACAAAACTGATATCTGTATTAAAAAGATATTCTTCGACTTTTTTTGTGTCATGCTAGAATTTTTGTATCCATAATACAAGTTCCTTTAGTTTTTTCATAAAAAAATTGTTGTTTATTATTGTATCTGGTTGAGATACAAATCTTCTTGTTTATATATATATATATATATATATATATATATATATATATATATATATATATATATATATATATATATATATACACATGTATATATATATATATGTATATATATATATATATATATATATATATATATATATATATATATATATATGTACACATGTATATATATATATATATATATATATATATATATATATACACATGTATATATATATACACATGTATATATATATATATATATATATATATATATATATATATATATATATATATATATATATATATATTTATATATATGTGTATATACAGTATTGGACAAAACATTTGCAACCAACATCGAACAATGCTAAAAAGTGTTCCTAATTTTATGTCTTAAAAATGAAACGAACTATACTACCACAGCAAACAGTTCAGGAGTCTGGAGTCATAGCATGCCATGATATGAGCAATCAGCTGACAGGTGACAGCACACAGGCAGAATTTTGTTGACAAGTGCCATTTTGCAGCATACAAAACAAGTGCAACTTTTTTGGTTTATTTCATTTTCTCAAGTCTGGTCCTTGTCAACCTCACAGAAGTTTTTTAATATACCAATAAATAGGTTTTTCAGCAAGACAACGATCCCAAACACACTGCAAAATTAGTCAAGCAGTGGTTTCAAGACAACCATCTATTGGTGATAGATTGGCCGCCTCAATCTCCGGATCTCAACCCTATCAAGAACCTGTGGGAGATCGTTAACCGCAGAGTTAATCATGAATGTGTCCGTAATAAGGATTAACTGTTTGAACAAATCCAATAGGCCTAGGCAGCGATTCCACAAAGTTTCATTGATCACCTGATCGAATCTATCCCTTAAAGATGCAAGGCTGTGATTGACAACAAAGGATTCACCACAAAATATTGATAGCAAAATACAGCTTGGTCAACATTTTGTGGAGTTGCACTTGTTTTGTGCAGAAGGAAATCAATTTTTTTTAATTCTTTTGATTAATTTATTAATTTTCGTGTACAAATAATGAACTTTGTGATGAATAAAATTTGAAAAGCGTTGTCTCTAAACAGTTACATAGTTATTTCTCTAAATTGAAAAAATGCAGCCCTTTTATACAAAGAAACTAAATTAGCATCATTTGGTTGCACTGGTTTTGTTCGATACTGTATGTGTATATATATATATATATATATATATATATATATATATATATATATATATATATATATATATATATATATATATATATATAATATTTCATAAAAATAGATTCAGAATTCTACATGTCTTTTAAAGTCATTTAAATGTCATTAATGTATATATTTTAGATATCGGCGACGTGGAAGAAAATGTTGACGGCAATGCAGAAATATAGTTTCTTATGTATATTTTTGTGAAATAAAAATTAAGTAATGTTAGTTAAAATGTTTCTTTACTTATTTAATTTAATCTTTTTTTATGACTAATTTAACCGCTGTAACACCTTTGTATCAAACAAGTCCCAGCAAACAAAAAGATATCTAAAATGCGTCTAATATGCATCTAAAAACTGGTCTAAAAGACGTCTAAATTCACGTCGTGAACGGGACATAAATAGATGTCTATCTTATAGATGTCTTTTAGATGCATTTTATTCGACACAAATAAATGCCTTAGATGCATAAAAGATGTGAAATATACATTTAAAGATGTATATTAGATGTATATTAGATGCATAAAAGAGCTATTATTAGCTAAAAAATTATCTATTATCTATCTTTTTTAAACGGGCCTTAGACATCTATTTAAGAGACGTATTTTATACATCTAATATGCATCTGTAAGATGTATATTTTACATCTTTTATGCATCTAAGGCAATTATTTGTGTCGAATAAAATGCATCTAAAAGACGTCTATAAGATAGACGTCTATTTATGTCCCGTTCTAGACCTGAATTTAGACATCTTTTAGACCAGTTTTTAGATGCATATTAGATGCGTTTTAGATATCTTTTTGTTTGCTGGGATAGATCCTACTGGTAAGCTAATTCATATTCAAGATGATTTGTTCTTTTTATTTAAAAAAAATAAGTTTTATAAGGCTTTGTTTTTCAATAACAATTTAAAAAACTCGAAGCCTCGCCCGTTTGTTCCTTTAACTTAAAATAATATATTTCTGTTATAGATAATGGTATTTTGATTTCAAGCACATTTCTTAGTAATTATTAAATATGAAACATTTTCTTTTTAGAATTATTTATATACTTTTTTATATATGTTTCAGATGTGTGCTATATGTTAGATGTGTTATATATGTTTCAGAAGTGTGCACAGTTATTTCATATAATAGAATTAGTTTTGCAACGAGTTAAAAGAGTTGTAGATTTGTAGGGTTTTTTTTGGAATCAAATTAAAAAAAAAAACAATAGACATTTAATTTTTATTGTTTAAGTTTTGGTTTATTTAATAATGTTAATTTTTTTCCGTTACTGTGCATCTGCGCTTTTGTAAAAATTGGCTTCATTATTTTATCAGATTATCTTTAAAGATTAAAACGTAATACTTTATTTTTTATAGAACTAAAGAATCCTTATTCTCCAACTCCTACTGGTAAGTTTAATAACTTTTAAGATGATTTAAAAAGTCAATAATTAGTTAAAATAAATGTTAAAATTTTAAATTAAAACTTTCTCAAATTAATTAAAATTTTTAGGAAAAGGTTATTTTCAAATTATTAGTAAAAAACTACAACAAAAAAAGTACTTGACTAATTGAGTTTTTTCGTAGTTTTTTACCTAAAATTTCTCATATAGAAGGAATTTAGTAGAATTTGTTGGAATTTAGCCTATGTATTATTATGTTAGTATTTTAAATTGTTCTAGATTCTAAAGGTTTTTTTACAAAAATTTACGCTTACGATAAAATATATTCCCAGCAAACATTGTTTTAGTGGATTTGCAGTGAACCTATATAGGCATTTTTTAGAGGTTTGTTAGAGTTTTGCTCATCGGTTTCTTAGTAACCCAGAGCGATAAACCTAACAAATTTTAATAAGATTTCTTATTAAGAACCTTAGTAAGATTAGTGAAGATTGCAAGACGTGCAAGAAAACTAATAAGATCTTATTAAGATTTAAAAGTTTACGATCAATTTCTTGTTAAGATTTGTAAGATTTCATAAGATTATTTTATAATTATTTCAACCCCACTATATTTCACTCATTTTTTTACGTAGAGGTATAATATCTTACTAGCAGTAAGTAACCCGTAATACGGGTTAGTAGTAGATAAATCATTACTAACAATTTGATCTTTATTTACTTTCTCTAATAAAATATAAATTTATTTATACAATTTTTTAGTTGAGCTCACTTTTATTTTTCTTGGCTTCATAGTTTAAGAGAACTTCACTAGCTTCATTAAAGATAAAGTTAACCATTTCTTTTGCAATGTTCAGACATTGAATGCGCAAATCACAACCATGTAGTAGTTAAAAATGACTTGAATTATATGCACAGTATATCGCTGTCAAATTCCGTAAAATTGTTTAGGTAAATATTGGGAATATATTCAACTCTTAATTTTTCTTTAAGCTGAGTCGTTTCTTTTTTTTTTTAAACTTTTCATTTTACTGAGTAAAAAGCTTAAAAATACGTCACTATCGCACCTGAACTTTTTAGTGTTGTTATTGTACTTTTTAAATATTTTTAAAACATCTGAAATATTACACCCAAACTTGTAGGCATAGATGTTGGACATCCGGAAAAACTATAAGTTGAAAAATATATGGCAATTCTGAAAAGGGCTTAGGCCTGCATACAAATCCTATATTATTAAGAGAAAGATTATTATTAAACCAACCTTTTTTTAAAATAGTAATCCAGCAGAAACTTGTTTATAAAAAAACAATAAAGGAATATATAGATTTACTTTAATAGCTAACATGTTTCAACATATTTATTTCAGCATACATCCAATCCATATTTATACTAATTTTATAAAATGTCCGGAATACATTTTGCCTTAACTTGGCGTTAAATTATTAGTTTTATTTCATTCATTTTTGTATAGATCAGGTCAATAATAAAAGCAATTGGATTTTACTCAATATTTTTGAAGTAATTATTTAGCTTTAATAAAATTGATAAAATCATATAAGACAGTTAAAAAATATATTTAAATCTTTGTTCCCTTTTTGAAAATCCGTAAAAAAGCAAGTATCAAGTTTACATATCTTTAAAAGAAATTTATTTACATGATATATAGTTAAATATGTAACAAAAATATTTTAAAACAGAAGCATATATAAAACACATTTTTCTTAAAAAAACAAAGTTGAAGCCACCCATTTACAGCATCGAAGAGCCAAGCATAGCCTATTGTAAAGAAAACCATATCAAATAATTTAAAATATTTATTATCGATAGGGACGACAATTAAACATATTTAAAAGCAACGTGAGTAGGATTGTTACAGAAAGGTATATTAAAAAAGTATATTTAAAAAATATATTTAAAAAAAAGTGTATTAAATAGAAAACAGATTATTAAAAACTACCTAATTTTGTAAGCATTTTGCCAATGGTGTTCAATTTTGAAACCAATATCTTTAATGGAAAACCGACTTGTTTAACTAATCTCATTCAAAGAATTAAATTATTAACACTTAAAGATAAAGAAAAAAAAATGAATTAGATAAAAAACAATCGTACTATAGTATTATATAGATAAGTAGATATATATGAAAAAAAAACAACAACTGGAAAACAGTATACCTGCTTTTCGTTACCTATTGTGATACTGCAGCAGTTGCTGTAGGGATGCAGCTGTTCTTTTTGGTGTTGTTCAAAAACGTAATGTTTATGTTGGCTTTTAGTAAACTTTAGTTTAATTTAAAAGACATCCCAACGGGTTTAAAATACTAATAATAAAAAAAGCAAAACATAAAACGCTTCAAACTATAAACATAAAAGATGAAGAATCAAATCGAGATAAATAACGGATTTAAAATACTCATAATAAAAAAAGC
>NC_061164.1:9316118-9375407 GCF_022113875.1 Hydra vulgaris | reverse complement strand
ATAATGCATACATATATAAATATAAATATATATATTATATATATATATATATATATATATATATATATATATATATATATATATATATATATATATATATATATATATATATAGTATATATACTTATATTATATATGTGTATATACATATATAGTATATGTATATATTATATATGCATACTATATATATGTATATATGTATATATATATATATATATATATATATATATATATATATATAAATATGTATAAATATACATATATATATATATATATATATATATATATATATATATATATATATATATATATATTATATATATGTTTATTATATTATATATGCATACTATATATATGTATATATATATATATATATATATATATATATATATATATATATATATACATATATATATATATATATATATATATATATATATATATATATATATATATTATATATATATATATATATATATTATATATGCATATTATATATATGTATATATATATATATATATATATATATATATATATATATATATATATATATATATACATATATATACATATATATATATATATATATATATATATATATATATATATATATATTATATATGCATATTATATATATGTATATACATATATATATATATATATATATATATATATATATATATATATATATATATATATATATATATATATATATATATATATATTATATATGCATATTATATATATGTATATATATATATATATATATATATTTATATATATATATATATATATATATTTATATATATATATATATATATATATATATATATATATATATATATATATATATAATATGCATATATAATATATACATACACTATATATGTATATATACATACATAATATAAATATATATAATGGATGATGTTTTACAAAATAATGATTTATCAAGCTTTTTTACCAATCCATGTGATTTAAAGAGTTTAAATATTTTTTATATTAAAAAATTTTTATTAAATTTTTAAACATTTTTCTTGTAAAGTTGTATAGAAAAGAATTTGTGAATGCTTCTTCAGTCCATGATATTGGTAGAAAGATCAACATAAAAATTTAGCAAATTTTAGCAACTGTATAATGTATCATAACGTACAGTTTATAGTTGTATTTTTCTGTTAGCTATTTTACATGAACAAATTTTTAATATAAAAGTATTTTTTCTATTATAATTTCTACTATACTTTTCCAGTTGAAAAAGTATAGTAGGGCATGCAAAATGTTCATTCGAGCTGTTTGGATAGAAAATACAGAGAAATAAAGAGAGAAAATTCGTTTGATAATTTTTTGTGCTGCTCGTCATCTTTAAATGTAATAAATTGTTTCAATGAAATGCATAAACCGCATCTAACTAATACAGATTTCAGCTGCTCAAAATTTAATGTCATGGAGATAATGTAATTTTTTTTTAATATAAACCTTAAGTCATTACTTTTTTTCCTTGTTTTTTTAACATGCTTTCATTCTGTATATGTTGTTTTCAGTGTTTAGATATATTCTTTATTATATATTCTTTATTATATAATGTATTTAAAAGATTTTTAAATTGAATGAATATTCTTAGATCATGAGTTATGTAATAAATTTGAATTTGCCTCTATAAGTGATACTCAGATAGAATCAGGTTCAGAAAACAGTAACTATTTCAAAAGATACTTAATTCAAGTACTATTAGTTATATTTTGATATTAATTATTATAGGAGCCACTACCATGCTTATGCAAGAGAAAACATAATAACCAACAGAATAGTAAGCAAATACCTACTCCTGTAACGCAAAAAAAGAAACAGAAAACATTTTTTATGCATACTCCCCATACTGTAGCTCAAGGTATTAATTGTCTGTCTGCAAGTTGATTGAGGAAGAAAAGATTCTGAACGTTTTTTTCTATGCTTCAGTGATTTACACATTTCTTTGGTTGCTAAATTAATACACTTTATTTAATTTATGAATAATGTTTTAATTTATAAATTTTTTTTCTTGTGTTTCAACACTTTTAGAAATTAATTAATGTTTGGTTCTTTTGTCTTTCTGATATATCTTTTTTCTTAGAAAGAGATGTTATTAAAAACTCTTTCCAGTAATTAAAGTAATATCATGACAAATAGTTCTGAAATTCTTATTGATAACAGTTTAAATGATTCTTGGGTGAGGTCAGAACTGATAGGTTGTTTCAAACCATGACTTTTTGCAGTTTTTTTTATTGTTTTTTGATTAAGTATTTATTAATAACTTAGCCTAAGTTAATCTACTTGTAACTTTTTATAAATGTACTATAAAAATAATGTGGTGTAATTATTTTCTAAAACCTTTAGGTTAACAAACTTTCTAAAATTGGAGGTAAAACCATTAAGACAAATACAAATACATGTGATGCAAAAGTTTGTTAAAAGTAGTTTTAAATAAAAAATCTTTTGAATCTTTTTTATAGTTTGTTTTAAACTTGTGTTAAAAATCTGTGTAGCATATATTTTTAAAAGTTTGACGAATTCTTATCAGACATATAATGAATCTTTTTTTTTATGTCTGATTATAATTTTTTTTGTAAGTGTTTTCTCTTACTTTTGTATTTCCTTGAGCTAAAGAACAACCTTAAAGTACAAAGGTTGATTTGTAACGCATACTTAACCTTTTTTTTTTACTCTATATATACATACATATATATGTACATACATATATATGTATGTATATATACATACATGTGTGTATATAAACATACATGTATATATATATATATATATATATATATATATATATATATATATATATATATATATATATATATATATATATATATATATATATATATAAACATTTAACATATTGTTTATTATTTTATTATTAAAATATTATTAAATAAATTTTATTATTCAAATATTACTGCAAATATATAATCAAGATCAATATTTGGTAATTCCTCCTTTGCCTCTATAATTGCAGGAACCCTTTTTGGTATACTTTTAATGCATTTTTGAGCCATTTCCTTCAATTTTTTATTATAGTTCCAATGTTGAATAATTCTTTCTATTAAATACACTTTATTTGTAATAATTTTTTCAGATATTTGCTTCTTTAGAAGCGCCCAAACATTTTCTATAGGATTTAGGTCAGAAGAGTTTCCTGGCCAATCAAGTAATGGAATATTTTGTTCTGATAGATATTTTTTAACTGATTTAGCTGTGCGACATGGTCATGCCCTGTCCTGCATGAAGGCTTTTTTTTCACCTGGACTAAACTATTCTGCCAATGGTGACAACAATCTTTGTTCCAGCATTTTTATATTGTAACTGTAACATTTTTCATTCTGCAATATAGAACCTTCCTATTTCTTTTACACATTTCATTGATCAGATCATCACAGAGGTGGGGTGTTTAACAGTTTGCATGATGCAGTCCAATAAGTATTTTTTCCCTTTTATTCTTTTTAAAACTTGAAAGTACTCTCGCCGCTAAAGCATACCTTCAAATATTATACAAGGATTGTTAAGTGAATATTGAATGAATATTTAAAGTTTAGTGTAAGAAAGTGGATATTTTAAATTCATCTAAATTAATTTTATTAATTACCAACCATATGTTAAATTCCTATACTTTTTTGTCCACTCAAGCATTTTTTGTACAATTTTTGGTGTCAGTTTAGGCTTCTTAGCTGGACGTCGTGAAATGTAACCAAGATTGTGTAGGCAATGTTGGACCGTTCTCTTCAACATTTTGACTCCAGATTGGCCCAGCTTATTAGTTATTTTGTTGTTGGTGGCCCGTCTATTTTCTAGAACAATCTTGGTAAATATTCATTTCATGCATGGTGTTAGGATTCTCTTCTTCGCACATTTACCAACCCTCTTTGGCATCAAGTTCTCCATATTAGCATTTTTTTGTGTATATTTTGTACAGATACCCGCGAAATACCATATTTTCTGGCTATTTTTCATTGAAAATGATCAGTATTTATTAAAAGTGCCCTGATTTCAGCAATTTTTTGTGAAAAGTTTTTTTTTCTCTCATAACTAAAATAAGATATCACATATCAGTATCACATAACAGTTAAGAATTTGCTTTGGTACTCATAACTTTAAAAATATCAAACTAAATACAACTATTTTTAATTTAAAATAAAAAGAAATATTCAAGAAATTTCTACTGATTTAAATAAGTAATATGACGATAACCTAATAAAAGAATTCAAAACTCTGGTAATAAAACTTAACAAGTGTACAGCAAAAAGATTATAATTAAGATGACATCATACAAAATGGCTGTCAAAAGTGACAGTGTTGCCAGTAGCAAAAAAAAATCATTGATTTTATAAGTTAAAACTTTATTTTAAACAGAAGATTATCTTTCAATAATGAATTTTTACTCTTCATACGAAAAAAATGAGATTAAATTTCAAAATGATCAAAACTCATAGGTGGCCATAATAAATTGTCACACTACTGTATATATAACCCTTTAGCGCCCACCAAAGCCTAAATTTTTCTAAAAATTCCGAAACCTTCAAAAACCAACTGTTTTAGGACCTAGATTATGAATAAAATAACAAAAGCCAAAAAATCTCACTTGCAAAGTCAATTATTTAATTGCAGCATATCTGCAACAATAGGAATATGAGGAATTAAATTATAAATATAGTTTTCTTTAAAAAAAAGAGATTATTTTTAAATTTAAAGAACAAATTAAAGCAATTTAACAGAAAAATAAACTTTTACTTATGTTTTGAACTGACTAACTCTCTTTTATACAATTAAAAAACATTTTCAGCATAAATATACATTTACAGTAAACAATCGTTTATAATATAAATATAAGTTATAAAAACAAATCTTAAATGCCATTAATGGTAGTCATGAAAGCAATTTCTGTCTTTAATTAAGCATAGCCAAACATTGCACTTCTTGCAACAGATATAGGAAAAACCGGTTTTGCATTTCTTACATCGCTGACGTTTGTCACTATAAGTTGGTAAGTGATCAAATCCGTCTAACCGGATATCCTTTGTAGGATTACTCTGAACAGCAGCAGGTCTTTTGGTTGGTAGAGGTATTGCATCAAGTGATGGTCTTCCAGCTTTACTTTTTACAACAGCTATCAGGCTAGAAGCTACTGCAGCTTGAAACTTTTTTAGAGGCATGAGTTTTTTAGTGGGGCAAATAATTTTTAAGTCCCGACGATACAAAAACCATGCATTTGATAACGCAATAAGAAGGGTATGTGCCCATATATATACATACCATCTAAGGCATTTCAAATTTGGTTTGTAGAATGAGCACATCATATCCAGTTTGTCAACTCCATCCATATTTTTATTATAAAACTGGACTATGTAAGGTTGCTTTACCATAATATATTTGCGGGTTTTTCTGTCATAACGCCTCACTGTATTGATTGGTTCAATACTCGCAAAAGATGAAAATAAAGTTACTGCCTTGTTATCTATCCAACTAACAGCTATGTTATTAGAAATGGTGTCAGTACGATAGTCAAATGATCCACGTTCTTGCTTTTTCAATTCTTTTTCTGAAGGCAATGAGCATTTGTTAAGGCGTGCTGTTCCAACATACCATATTCGACGCTTTTTCAGTTCATCTAGCAAAGGCAAAGAAGAAAAATAATTATCAGCAAATATCTTAAAATTATGATTTTCTGGCAAAGTTGAGGTCATTTTGATTACAACAGATTAGTGATGTGCCGGGTACCCGGTTCGGACCCGGGGACCCGGCAGTTCGGCTGTTTTACCGGGTACCCGGTATTGGCCATTTTGTTGCAGTACCCGGCAACGGGTATCTTCAAATTGATTTTTCCTTAAATTTAAACTTTAACTATTAAACTTCTTGATATAAGTCTAAGAATATTATGTAGTCGATAAAAACAAAGGTCTATTAACTTAAAACAATCTCACTTAAAATATTTTTTTAATACACTTTTGCAAAAAAATTTATACGGACACAAAAACTGTTACGCTAAATGAAATAATTCGAGAATACGAATAAAAAGAATAGGAAAAAAAGTTTTAGAATAGCTTCTTTTTATTCTGTTAGTACACAAGATAATTTTTAGCAATTTAGTTTTGAATGAAACGCTTATAATGCTTTCGAACGCTGATACCACTTTTCATTCGTATCAAGCAAAAATCATAAAAGTAGAGATATAAGGTAAATATTATACACATTTTTCATATTTTAATTTCGATAATAAATATAACAAAATATTATTTAGGCTCGCTCCACCAGGAAAGAAAAAAATTTTAAACTAAATATAGTTATTAAAAAACTGTTGCACAACTTACCCTGCTCCCTTACCCTGCATTGCGGGGTTTTGCTAAATGGTACTTCCGCCACATAACTTTTGGTTAGTTAGCATAAAAAGGAATAGTTCAGCGCTAGAGATTTTACAAGTTTTTATTACAACTTTTAGAAAATGGACTCGGTACCGAGTACCCGGACTCGGACCCGGTTTTTTCAGCCGGGTACCCGGAATCGGAGACTCGGCATAAACTGGTTTCGGCACATCTCTACAACAGATGCCTCAATACCATGAGGAGAATATTCATCTTTCTTTTTTATTTCTTTTCCTTGATATAAATCAAAGTCATACAAATACCCGCTGACACTACATCTACCCCAAAGTTTAAACCCCCACTTAATGGGTTTATTTGGGACATATTGCTTCAAAAATGACCTTCCTTTGATGGCAACCATTATCTCATCAACTGATTGATTTTCTTCAGGAGAAACTTTTAAGAAATTTTCTCTCAGTTTTTCCAACCAAGGTCTTAATTTCCAGGCCCGATCATTTTTCTTTACTTCATCTGTTCCATTTAAATTGTCAACAAAGTGTAAATAGCGAAGAATAGAAAGAAATCTATTCCTTGATAATACTGAGCTTACTCCATCATAATTCATAAAGGTTTCCCAATAAGATCTCACTTATGGTAGTTTCACAAGACCCATACGAAAATAAACACCAATAAACGATTCTATTTCATTGGATGTGACACAAATGCTTGTACCTGATGACTGGCAACTATATAAACTAGATTGTTCAGCAAGAATGTCGATAAGATTGTCATCAACAAACATTTTAAAATATTTGTATGGAGTGGTAGTTTCATCTGGAATAGGTTCAATAGGTACTTCTTGAAAAGTAATATCACCAATCAAGTCATTATCAAGTGGAACTTTTTTCCAAAGTGGCAAAACTCTTAAACACTTTTTATTTTTATTATTTTTAATTTTTTTGGGTGGAGGTGAGGAGTTGAAACAAAGCATATCATCGTCTGTACTGCTTTATTGGGTAAGAGACTCCGAAATAGGTAAAGGTATATTGGCATTGTTGTTATCATGCACAATTTTAGTACTGCTTACAACTGCAGTCGAAAGATCAGGTTCAAAATCATAGTCTGACTCACTCAGATCCTCAAAATCATTTTCACCATCTAGAATGTATGCTAGAGCATCTTCAATGTTTAATTTTTCATTTTTATTCATCTAAAGAAAAGTAATATATGTATGTATGTGTATATATATATATATATATATATATATATATATATATATATATATATATATATATATATGCATATATATATATATATATATATATATATGCATATATGTACATATATATATATATATATGCATATATATGTACATATATATATATATATATATACATATATATATATATATATATATATATATATATATATATATATATATATATATATATATATATATATATATATATATATATATATATATATATATATATATATATATATATATATATATATATATATATATATATATATATATATATATATATATATATATATATATATATATATATATATATATATATATATATATAGACATATATACGTACATATAAGTATATATATATTTACATATATATATATACTTTAAAGCCCATTGTAGCATATATGATACATATAAGTTCAGAAAGCATTTTGTGTTAGATTAAAAAAGAGTAAACTCATTTATATACTCATAAAACATACATATGTTATCAATTTACAAGAAAATAAACAAAAAAGCTTTAATATAAATAAAAAACAGGAGAAAACTTACTTTAAATAACATTAGTTCGACCGCGATTAATCGATTTTTAGAAATACAATTTTGATGTGGTTTTTTGCCTTGAACATCCAATTATATGAACCTGGGAAAATCGGATCAACAAAATTATGTTGTAAATATGCTACAATGGGTGTTTTTAAGATCACTTTGTTGACAGGACAACTGTAAAAGGTTTTTAAAGTTATGTAGCAGATCTGCTACACTAGGCGCTAAAGGGATAAAGTATAAATATTTTGCAAAAACACTTTTATTTGCAATAACTGCTTCATTGCATTGTGGCATGCTTGCAATTTATTTTTTATAGTTTCTGTCAACTTTGGGTTATTATGCTAGATCTTGATAATCTCTTCCATAAGATCTTGCTTATTAGTAAAAATTTTTTTTTCCAATCTCTTGCTTTACTATTTCCCAAATATTTTCTATGGGGTTAAGATCATGCGAGTTATCTGGCTATAGCAATACATCAACTAAGCCATAACAATTTTTATTGTGTGGCAAGTTGCACCATCTTGCATAAATATAAGATTTTTGACATTATTTTTAAATTTTTTTGTCAATTTTTGACATTTTCGGCTGGACATCAATCCCTCTTATTTTAGCCTTCTACAAATGGTCTAATCTGACACAACAATTACAGCTTCATGGATAAGCTTAGTGGCTTTTTTTCTCTTTTCCAGGCAGATATTTCTGATTATACTGTCCGCTCTTGGTGTTTTCTTGCGTTTAGAAGGTGGTCTCCTTGGACCAAACTCTTCCCCTGTATGAATTTTTTTTCTTTCTTGCATTACGGTTTTGGTAAGAAACCTTTTGCGTTGGGTGAGAAACCTTTGGTAAGAAACCTTTGTGCTATTTTTCATTAAGAATAATTTGTATTTTGTAAAAGACATGTATATCAATTTTTGTTACTATGATATTAATAACAATGTATAATGTAGGTTGTTGACCAATGGTTTATAATCAAAATTTAATATGGCTGACGGTAAAGGTAAAGAGAAATATAAAGGAACAATCATTAGGTATTTACTTGTAAGTTAAGTGTAAAATTATATATTTTTAAAAATCACAGTTCGTTGTTTTAATGCTATTTTATTTTTAACTTTTTGATGTATTTGATGAAAATTACTCAGGCAATACCTTTTTTATAGAGGGAGTTTTGCCAATTAAAGTGGCTGCTACAGTTGCCGAAATAAGAAAAGGAATAATGAATTTATTAAAATACGCACTCGACAGATCAAATGGTGGTGGTCGGCGCGTAAAAGGCGATTAACCCGATGTATAACATTCATACTTTTTCCTAGTTGTTCTGGAACTATTGATAATAGTTATTATTGATGAATTGATAAATATAATACTGATAAATAAAACTTTTTTTTTTCAAACAATTTATTTTATTTGCATTGTATATAAAGTCCGTTGAAGCAATTTAGTTGTATCTGATTAATTTAGGTGAAATATAATATCCTCTGCGCAAATTATTGCTTTTTTATTGTGTTAATTTATTGCATTTAAAGTTGAGAAAATTTTTTAGTTAATTGGATTTAACCAAAATAAAAAACAAAAATCAACGTTGAATTTACGTTGTTTCAACGTTGTTTTAACGTCTTATCAACTACGTATCAATCGAATATATCACCTATTCAAAGTTGAAATATGGTTGATATGTAGTCGATAAGACGTTAGATCAACGTTGAAACGACGTAATCATCGACGTTGTTTCAACGTCGTAGTTTTCGACGTCGGATTTTATTTCCAATTCAACCAAATTTCAACGTTGTTTCAACGTGGCATATGGTCGGTTTGCGACGTTGTTTCAACGTTATTTCAACGTCATTGTGCCGGCTGGGAAATGATGCCTATGTTTTAAATGTCAATAACTATTTTAAATAAAGGATAATGTTTTTTTATCTTAAACTAAAATGAGATTTTTTATAAAAACAACATTAAAAAAAAAAAGTTTTAAGATAGTTTCACTTTGTAAAAATCTTTTATAAGTGATACAGTTATTTTCTTTTAGTTTAAACTAGTTTAAATTAGTTATTTTATATTTTTATTTTTATTCATTAATTTTATTTATTAATTAACTAAAAGTTTAAATTAGTTACTTAAGTTTATTTTCAGTTTATTTTTCTCAAATTTTTCAATATTTTAATGCTATGTAGATTAAAAAGTACAATAAATTAGTAAAAAAGTGCTAAAAGGTTTTATTCCCATATTTGGCGACTATTCACCTAGTTGTTTTGTCTCAGTTTTTAACCAAATTCTCAATATGCAATTGTTTAAGTAGTTATAACTATGATGGCAAATCATGCATTAAGTTATATAAAAATGAATACAAATAGTGACCATACAATTAAAGTGTGTATAACGCAGCTGTATATTTGTGTATATCTATATTTTTATGCCATTGTTTTCATAAATATATATTTTAAATAATAAATGGTTTAATTTTTTCTAGCAGTTAACAAATCGCGAGGTTAGAAATATTTTGTTCTTAACCTTTTGAAAAAATAAAGTTATTGACTGTGTCATATACTTCAAAATAATGTTTTTCTACTGTATGAAAATCTAAGTTAAAATCAAAAAAAGTTTAGGAGAAAATATAAGCAATAAAAATCTTTTTATAAGTCCTCCAAAAGGTTTCATTTTTTAAGTCATTTTATCTCAAAACAAAAAAAATGTTGAGATTAAACAAAATAATTCTAACCTCGCAAAATATTTTTTACTCGCCTTTTTTTGTAGAATTCTTTACACAACATTTTTTTATAAATTTTTTTGCTGATACTATTAGTTAATAGTTTTTATATATGAATTGCTTTATTTTTTTCATATTGTAGTTTTTTTTTTTTTAGTTTTGTATATATATATATATATATATATATATATATATATATATATATATATATATATATATATTATATATATATATATATATATATATATATATATATATATATATATATATATATATATATATATATATATATATATATATATTTGTAAAACAATGCCGAAAAAAACAAAGGTCAAGCTGTGTTGGTTCATTAAGAATGAATTGACTTATCAAGATAGAACTCGTCACCCAAATAATGCCTAAGTTTTAAAAGTCTATAACTATTTTAAATAAATGCTAAAAGCTTTTTTTCGCAATTTAATTAGAATTTTTTATGAAAAGAATTTTTTTAAAGGAAGTTTTATATAAGATAGTGTCAGTTTTAATAATATCTTATATTAGTGTTGTCGTTACTTTATTAAATGTTAAACTAGTTGTAAATGGTTATGTTTAGTTTTTTTGTTATAATATTTACTATTTTAAAGCTATGCAGATTTAAGAGTTATATTTTATTTATCATAGTATTAGAGAATTTCAGTCCTTCAGCTGTTACTGGTAAGTTTAACAATTTTAAGGTTCTTTTAAAAAAAGGACTTTATTTTAAAAGATAAAATTATTTTGAAAATGTTTTTGTTTTTGTGAAATGATGCCAAAAATATGTATATATATATATATATGATGTTTTGTTAACTTATCATCCGCCGCCTGACGATAGAATTTGGCACTCCCCAGTGGGCACGGAAGTAAAAAAGGACGTCTTTTAAACGTCTTATACACGTTTTAGACGTTTTCTGAACGTCTTTTGAACGTTTTGGACGTATTTTAAACGTTTAAAAGACGTCTTTTTTACTTCCGTGCCCACTGGGTCATATGATGTTTATGTTTTTAAGTCAATAATTATTTTAAATAAATGCTAAAATATTTCTCACTAAATTTAAATAGGATTTTCATGAAAATAATTTTTTTAAAAGACATTTTATAAGGGATAGAATCATTTTTTATATTTTTTTTATAGTGTTATAGTTATTTTAATAAATATTAACTTAGTTAATAATGTTTGTTTACAGTTTTTTTCTATAAAATATTTACGGCTTTAATGCTATGCAGAATATAAATTAATTTCTTGTTTATTATTGTTTTAAAAAATTCCAGTCCTTTAACTCCAACTGGTAAACTTTTTTTGACGATTAGCTTTTTTCAATTAATAAATTAGGTCTTATCAGGCACTTTAAGCATTTTTTTTTTAAAAAGGAATATATACTCCATGTTTTGCATTTTGTTACTTTGTACTTGAAAATACTTTCTGATATTTTCAATTGATAAAGTTAGAAACATTCGCTATAATATTTGCTGTTAATCAAAACATAATAAGTATATTTCATCAGATGGTTTTTTTAAATCAAGATATTTTTGATCATTTCCCCAAATGTGTTATACCTGCAACTCTTTATTATGTGTTCTATTGTTTATTTATATTGAGTTTTGGAATATAAAACATTATTAAACTTAAAAGTTTTATAACTATTATTTTGCAACTTTTAGATTTGTTTTTTCTAAGTTTTTTAACCTTAAGTTTCATACATGCAAGTGTTCATTTGTTTGAATTCCCCAGGATTTAAACCCCAACTTTTAAATAATTTTTTAGTTAGGCATATTATGATTTAGCAAAAAAAAATTTTGTATAATGCAATAAAGCTTTTTTAGTTGGTTATTTATAATTTTTAAACTTTGATTTTTTTTTTGATTTTTATTTTAATAAAAAATTTTATTATGTTTTAAGTTCCAAAAAGTTAAACAGTTCCTAATTTTTTCAACTTATTTTTGAATTTTGTTTAGTGTTTTAAATAAAAATTATATTAATACTAAACTTTAAAATAGCTTTAAACATATGAACAAACCTAATAAACTAAATTACTGTAAGATTTAAAAGCTTTTCAACATTAAAGAATTGCCTTATATCAAAAAACAAATAAATTATAAACTCATATTTGAGGAACTTTGTATGTAATAATTTTTCAGGCTGCCGTGATGAATTGAAACAGCAAGTATTAGTATTATAATTTTTTATTTTTTTTTTAATTATAGTTCCTGGAAATAAAACATAGCATTGCGTAACCAGAGTTTTTTTATTTTATTTTTTTACGTTTTGCAATTCAATTGTCTTGTTGTAGTATAAATTGTTGTAGCCTAATTTTACTTTTATTAAAACAATTAGTTAAAAAGTCGAATATCATGGTGCAATTGTCAATAATTATTTCAAATAATATTTTAATGAAAAGGGTTTTTCTGAACATATTTGTAAAATTTTTCTTTTATTAAAGTAAAGTAATATTTGTTCGCATCAGTACATTTTGTTTATTTGAATGAGTTTTCATGCACATTTTTTTATAAAATTATTACAAAGAAAGCATTTTTTTTAGAAATATCTAATGTTTTTTTTTGCATAATTTGAGTTTGTTTTCTTATATTGTTTTGATGAAATTAATTTATTATTTTTTTTAATTGTAAAAAGCTTGTATTTGTTTCCTCAAGAACGTATTCTTTATTTAAGCAATGCTTAATTTGAGAATTGTATAGTGTTTTATTGTTTATAATAGTAACTTGAAACATTAATAACATTCTCTAACCTTTGTTCTTTCTATAAATGTTTTAGGCGCATGTAAACAACTGGATGCATGTCTTCAAGATAGTAAATGTATGATAAGTCCAAAAAATACAAAAATATGCATATGTTCAAATAAATTTATTTATGATGGCGAATCATGCAGTAAGTTAAAAAAATGAATACAATTAGTTTTCTCATAATGTGTGTTTAACGCAGCATTTCTGTTTTTATAAGAGCTGTTTTAAGCATTTCTTAGCATTTCAGTTGAAAAGTTTTGTTGTAGTTTTTTTTTTTTTCTAGATATCTTTACATAATAACTCTGATAATAATTTCAAACTTTTTTTTCAAACTAAATAAAGTTTTATTTTTAAATTATCTTAACATATATGTTAGTTAATTATTAGTTTTCATTTTTGAATGGCATCGCTTTTTCCATAAAAAGTTTTTTTTTTTTAATTTTTTTTTATCAAAAGATAAATTTATGAAAATGTTAGCTTTGTTTAATCTATCCCCTTGAAAAACAGACTGTGATTATCAACTTATCAACTCTAGCATGATGGTTAAATGTGTCATCTAAATCTTAAATATTAATACTCTAATGAATAGTGCGCATAGTTACGCGTATTGTTATATAGATACAGTACGGTTCTGTATCTGTAAAATACACTTTTTAAGTAGTTTCTAGACTTTTCTTTACCGCGTGCTTTCTTAAAGATTTCCTTTCAACCTTTCATGGTACGAGTTCAAAACGTCCAAGTTGACATTAAGTACATAATGTTTAGTAGCTTAAAATTATAGGTAATCTAAAATCTTATTTAAATTTTATAAGTAACTTTAATTTTAGATTATGTCTAGCGTTAAAATATATCTATGGGTAGATTCATGATTTCACATAGTTTTAATATTGGGATAAAAGCCATGACAACACTTTCTTATAAATTTATCTTAATTTAATTTTTATTGAAAATTTTGTTATAGATAAAATTTATCTTTAGTATTGTTAATACTTTTGCTCTTTGAAAAATAATATGTTTCTGGCTCTTCAATAAATATATAATAGTTTGTCTTGCATGAATGAATTTTCGTTTAGGATTTAATTGTGTTATTTTATGTTTGTCTTTCTGTATTTAATATAGCATCTATCATTTGCATACACTTTTATTTAAGTTTAATTGTCTATAATTTATTTAGGTTATTAGAAAATTCATGTTTAAAGGGTTGTTATTAATCATAATCGAGTTGTTAAACCAAGGAAATTGTGGAGGTTTATTTATCATATATACTATATATATTATATAATAATATTGGAGGGAGTAAGTTTAAAAGCATTTTTAAATTTTTAAAAAGAAATAAAAATACTTTTCAGTATAAATCTGTTTTCTTTGAGGTAGAATTAAAACTTCAGTTTTTCAAAATTTAAAGTTTCAAAATCGTAATCTTTCAAAATGTCTAAGTAGACATTGAGTATATATAAAATATTTTATAAGTAATTAGTTTATTGTAATCTTTTTTAAATTGTACTTTTAAATTTAAAGCTTTGTGTCATATATGTTAATATTGAAAAAATAGATTACTATAATTCTTAGATGGTGTCTTCCATTAAAAGATATTTATGGGTAGTTTCATGCTTTCAAACGCTTTTAATAATTGGGATAAAAGCCATGACAACATTTTTTTATAAATAAAATTTATCTATAGTATTGTTAATACTTTAGCTCTTTGAAAAAAAATATGTTTTTTTTCTTTTCAAAAAGTTTAATAATTTGCCTTGCATGATTGAATTTTGGTTTAGGATATAATTGTGTTATTATATGTTTTTTTTTTATTTATATCTAATTTATAAAGATTTAATTTATAGTTAAGATAAATATAATTTATTTAACTTATAATTAAGATATATAATAAAATATCTAATTTATAAAGATTTAGATCATTAGAAAATTTATATTTACAGAATTTTTATTAATCATAATCAAGTTGTTGAACCAAAGAAATTGTAGAGGTTTATTTATCAAATATGCTATATATATTATATTAAAAATTTTGGTTTTCATATGTTTTCGCTAATATATAGTTCTATATATATATATATATATATATATATATATATATATATATATATATATATATATATATATATATATATATATATATATATATATATATATATATATATATATATATATATATATATATATATATATATATATATATATGTATATATATATATATGTGTGTGCGTGTGTATATATATATATATATATATATATATATATATATATATATATATATATATAACTATGTATATCCTTGGAGTTGCGGCAGCATAATAGTGTGTTATGGGAAAAAAATTTATAAACCTGCGTTAATAACCCGTTTTATTACCCGTTTTGTTCAGTGTTTTCTCCTAACGCATGCCTTATGATGGTGTCTGCAAAAATATGTGGTTTGTTTCTAAATTTTTTTTTCTTTATTAAAAACAAAAGAAATTTTAATTTTTTTTTAATAAATTTTTGCTAATATGGTTGCAGGTTTTTCTTAACTTCTATCAAATAAACTTAAGAAACCTGTATTACTTTCGACAATGGCAAATTAATTTTATTTTGCATTAGTTTGGATTCTTTATATATTTGTTTTGAGAATTTTTTTTATATTAGTATATATGTTTATATAATGTTGTTTCCATGATTTCAAAGTGGAGTGACTTGGCTAACGTGTAGAGCAAGATTTATCAACCTTACCAGTCATGCGATGTTACTGCTTTAGGTCTAAGTGTTGCCAAGCCTTTAATATAACTGTTCTGAAAACACATTGCATTATCTTTAATAATTTTCCGCGTAATGTTGTTACCTTTGGCTTATCTTTACGTTGGTGTCATTTGTTAAAAATGATTAATAGGTAGTTTCATTATTAGAACTCACTGCTTTTATTTATCTACTAAAATTCATTCAAGACACCATTTCGCTATAAATACAATTTGTTTATCATGAAAAAACAATATTTAGCAACTACTACTCAGGTATCACAACAACTTATCTCTATCAGGTACATTGATTTTCAATTTACATATGATGTTTTTTTTTGTATTTACTTATTCGTTACATTTTTAACTTCAGATTTATGGTGTATTCATTTTTTATAGAAGAACAAATCATTTTGAATTTTTTAAAAATATCTACTCCAATCAACATTTAAAGTTCAATGTTGCATATACCATTTTTAAGTAACTTCTAGGCTTTTTTGATGCTTTCCTTATTCAAGTGGTTTTATAAGCAAGGTCAGCAAGCAAATTTGAGCTAAAAAGTTTTTCAGCTTTCAAGGAGTATCAATGATGTTCTCTGTTTAATTTAATTTGTTTAAATAGAGTAGTTTTAGTAAATAAATGTTTGTTTGTTCTTGGTTTTTTACTTATTTGTTTTCAGATTCTTAAAAACTAGGCAACTTAGCAAAGCAAGATTTATTTTATTTTTTAGTGCAATTGGAAAGAGCTAAAGTACTTTTTAGTCACTTCAAATCAATTGTTTCTTTTTTTAAATAGAAGGGTTAATAATAAAAATATTTAGACAGTCGAACTGTTACTGATTTGAGTAAGATTAATGTTTTGTTTAATTTTATATTAGATATATATTTTATGTATTTAACATGGAAAACTGACTGTAATTTTTGACAGGTAAGTTTATATACATAAATGTGCCTATATATCAAAATATTTTATATTTCTCTGAATCTATATGAATATTATCTCAAAGAAAAAAATAAAAAAATAGAAAAAAATTTAAATATATATACATACATATATATACATTACTTTAGACTGACATTGCCTCATTTTTTATACAAGATTTTGCAATTATTAATTTTCTGCATTAAGATTGTGCCTGAAGGCTTTCTTAATTTAGCAAAGAATTTAGAACACAATGCAAATAACTTTGCATTGTGTTCTAAATTCTTTGCTAAATTAAAATAATGTCAATAAACTTTGTTTTATATTTTTTAGTTGTAGAAATATAAAACATTCATTTATTCAGTTGTAACAGTAGTATAATCACTGGTAATATATATTTAATGATAACAGATGTATAATATTAGGCTCGAAGAAGTTATTAGTGTAAATGGTTATAGGTGACTTGAAATTGTTGTCATATGAAAGAAATAGATCTAGGCGTGATAAAATTAATTGTCGTTGAAATATAAGAAATTTTAATGAACCGAAAACTTACTTGCCAGAATTCAGTGTCAAGTGGTGTTGATGTCTATTATCTAACTTTACATTAGACTTTTTAAAATAAAGCAAAGTATGAATTTTACTATTTATAGTAACAAATAATAACAGTTTCAATTTTAAATGATTTTAATTTTTTTTTTTTTTTTTTTTTTTTTTTTTTGTTTTTTTTTTTTTTTTTTTTGTAATCTTAAATATAATTGTGTTCATTCTTTTTTTAGTTGACTTTGTCATCACTTGATTATTTTGCTTACTGTTGAAACATGGTTTTAATTTTGTAAATTTAATATGATGCGAAATTTACAATATTAATCATTTGTCAACAGTTAGAGAGAAGCTGGAACTTAATTAAGAAATGCTGGAAATTAACCTTTAGTTAAGGTAAAAATAATTTTTTTTATTGGTAGCATAATAAAACCAGTTACTGTTATTTATTGCATGACTTTTTTATTTTTTGAAACATGCTGTTTTTAAAACAATTCCTGTCTCTCTTAGATGAGGCTTAGTAAAAATTAGTCTTGAGAATTGTAGAGAGAGAATTAATTAAACTCTTTAATTACTGAGCTCTGATTAAACTCTGTAAATACTGAGCTCTTGCATATTTTTTAATACTGTGATTGATAATTTGCTAATTAAAGATATAATTCTTTAAATTGTCCCTTCGTTGTTCAAATATTGTAATAAATGAAATCTTTTAGTGTCAAGTATTTTTTTTTAGGGTTCGTCTATATATTACCATGGCGGCCACAGTGCTGAAATGTCCTGGAGCTTTTTTTTTCTGAGTCAAGTTAAAAAGTTACTAATAATATTAAAGTAATTATAAATTTTTTTTGCGAAATTTTTTTTTATAAATGGTTTGAATTTAATTTTAAATAAGATAGTAATAATAATATAATATTCTATTCTATAATTCAATCAATATGAAAAAAATATAACCTAAAGATAATTGATAATATTCATTTAATAAGATATAAATGTCCTGGAAAACGCAACAAAATGTCCTGGAATTTAACTTTTAAAATTTTGTGGCCACCATGTATTACATAACGCGAAATTAAACATATAGGCTAAAGAAATATCTCAAAAACCGTGTTTCTCTCATGGTCAACTATATGCTGCATTTTCAAGAACTATAGCATTTAATAGTTTGTTTTTCAAAATTGATAAACATCTTATTCAAGGTATAGTAGGTAAAAAAATGTAACATAAATATTGTTACATTTTTTAATGTTCTTAATTTATAGTCTTAAGATTTTTATTTCGAAAATTTACTGCTAAAGGTTGTGAGCACATTTTGTATGTATAACTTTGTTTATCATTATTTATTTTTTTTCATAGTTTTTGGTAAATATATCTATCATTCAATAGTTGTAAAATGTGTTTATACGTGTTACATAAAGTCATATTTGTTTATAGTTGTATATATGTTTAATTTATAAAAGCCAAAACAACAATTTATATCTTAGCTAGATTTGTTTTTTTAGTATTGTTAATGCTTTGGTACTTCGAAACAAGTTTTATAGTTACAATTTCGATAAATCTCTAACTGCAATTTCAAAATAGGTTACTATAAATAGGTAAATCGATTTTTGATAATTGTGTGGTGGTTTTTTTTTTTTTTTTTTCTTTGTAGTTATGATATCATAATTTCATTACTTTTTTATTTTAGAATTACGTTATGACGCATTTGTAAGATTTATAAAATAAAAAAACCTGATTTCTTTTTATTGTAAATTTTCGTTAGTTAAAAAGATATAAAAATGTGCTATTAATTAATTTTATATTGTATCTATTTTATGCCTAATAATATGTTGTACTTATTTGTAAGATTTATAAAATAAAAAAACCTGATTTTTTTTTATTGTAAATTTTTGTTAGTTAAAAAGATATAAATATATGCTATTAGTTAATTTTATATTTTATCTATTTTATACCTAATAAATTGTTGTACGTATTTTAAGGGGATTTTTGTAAATGACGGGTCGTAACTAAAAACCTTTAAAAACAAAGAGAATATTGTAGTTTAGCGCATTAATATCGAGTTACTTAAGTTTTATTTATGTGTTTAACTAATTAGTTAGCTTAGTCTGTATTTGCAACAATTTTGAGGAAAGAAAGAAAACATGCTTATATATATATATATATATATATATATATATATATATATATATATATATATATATATATATATATATATATATATATATATATATATATATATATATATATATATATATATATATATATATATATATATATATATATATAGATCATTGTTTTACATTTTATTATTTTATTTTGTTCACCTGGCACCATTAAAGCAAAAAGAGGGGAGGAACCTCTTTATAGGAGTCAAAATATTTAAGAAAGTTAATTTTCGAGTTACAAAAGGAATTTTTAGTAAATGGTAGCAAATTACCGTTTACTAAAAAAATAATGAAATAAAGAGACCAAACAAATAATATAGAAATGGTCTGTGTTGAACAGACTTAACAAGACCCGGGTCGGGTCAACTTGGTTTACAAATTTTTATGTCTACTTATCTCTTATAATTTTTATTTTAGGTTTGTCGTATGATGCATTAATGCATTAAAAAATTTGTTATACCCATGTTTGATCGTAAATTAAATTTTTTTTGTTTGAAAGGTATTTGTACTCAGTTGCATAGTTATTTATAACAAACTTTGTTATTTTTAATAAATTTATTTAAATGTGTGCATTTAACATTATTAAGTAAACAATTTAAGACTCCACGGGAAGAAACGGCAGGGTCACATTTTTTCATTTTGCTATAAATCATTTTTAAACTTTTAAACCTATATAACTTTTTTATTTTTAGGGGAAGGATCAAAATTTTAAAGATATATTACAAAAGGAACTAATTTTTTATGCAATTAAAGTTGTATTTATAATTTAAATATAATAATTTACGTTATAGGTTTTCTTTTTTAAGTGAGGTTTTTTATGGACTCTGCCGTTTTTTCCCCGGTAAAATACCTTTTTTTATTTTATTAGTTTTTCGATCAATTAAAAATATAAAATGTTAATTATTTTTTTATTAGCTTATAAATAAAATTAGGCAGAAGCTAAATTTACCAAACAACCTCACCACCAAGACTTAATATTGAGCCTTAAAAAGTCTAGGGGATCGAATTAAAATTAAAAATACTGTTTAGTGTTGATATTTTCGTTTAGAAAATAATTATAGTTCTCGTTAACCAAAGGCTTCAATTTTTCTTCTTATGTCGTGCATGAAAATATCACATACAGTCAACTCTCAATATCTTGAATACTTGGTATCTCGAACTTTTTTGAATTCAGTCGAACCCTTATTTATGGATTATACTCTCGAAACTCGAACATTCTCTATCTTGAACTAATTAATCGGTCCTTCGGAGGTTCTCGTAAACAAAAGGCTTTAATTTTTATAATGAATCTTTCATTCGAAAATATCACTCTTGATGACAAAGTTCAATTTGTTTTTAATTTAAAGGTAAACCTATTAAATATCTATATAACTATACCTATACAGGTGTCACAAAACTGTAAGCACAAAAAGTTATTTAATGCAAAGTTTCTTTCCTGATAATAAAGGGGCTTTAAAATTTTATAGGTTTAAAAACAATTTAGTATTAATTTGATCTGAATTTTTATTTTCATGCCCTGACTAATAATTAAAAGATATAATCAATATCTTGTGATTATTAATTATATAAATTGTTGTATATGAAGTGAAGCAAAGAAGAGACATATTAAAGATTATAAGTTTGTCAAGAAACACTAAGAAAAAAATAATTAAAAACAAAATTTAAATAAAAAAAGAAGTCTATTTGCTCTTCATCTTAAGAATCAATTCTTTCATGAAATGTCTTGATAACCTCCTGATTGTATGACAAAGAATCGTAAACCTGAGCATTGGATGTAAACTTTTTAATACTTGTAAATCTCTGTACTTTGCCAAAAAGATGCATTATACAGAATGGGGGTTTCACTATTTATAGTGTTCTTTCTATTATTTTTTAAATTAGTTTTCAACAATAATCCATTCCACGAGTCACAATGAAATACAATGCCACTTGAGTCTCCTCTGAAAAAAATTCAAAAAGAGGACAAGTTGGAATTGGGCATTTATTCTTATAAAATGGTCTAATAAAATCAGTTATACTCTTAACCATACTTTGCGTTAATTCTATAACATGAAACAGAGTGGGTTTTTTACGACCATTTTTGAATGTTTTAATTCAATCTGATGCATCACTAGTGGGTGTTTTGCAATTAATTAATCCTATATTTTTATCGCATTCCATAACAGAATGACCACGTTCTGGAGATGTAACTTTAATAAAGTCAAACCTTTTTTTTTTATGAACAAAATCCATAAAACGAATTAATGTATAGTTTTTGTTTTAGCCAGCACATGAATCACAAAATAGCTCTACAGATCAAATTTCTTTGTCTAAATGTTTTATAAAAAAATCATCGAAGTTACTTCATCAGCCCCTTTTTTAGCTATAGTTTTATCATAACAACACAAATAAACTTCATTGCTTGAAAGCACGTGAATATTAAATGAATAAAATGCTAATTTTCGTTTGTAGTAAAAGTCGTTGGATGATTAACTTGGTAAGTTAAGACTTTTTTTTGAAATCAAAAGCAATTGCCTCAAATTTGTACTCCTTTTGTGCTTTAAACCAAGCATTTCTTTTCCTAACAATAAAAATTTCTGCATGTTTGTGGTGCTGTTCTTTCTGTAACTCAAGCTCATGCAATTGTTGTTCAGGCTTTGTTAATTCCAAATTAAAAATTATTTCAATTTTTATTGCATCAAATTTAATTTTAAACTCATCGCATTTAGAACGTTTTTGTCCAAGGGTACCCAAAAGAAATGTTAAAACTTTGTTAAATATGTTGCGATAAGATTCATATGACAATTTATCATTTCTATACTTGATTTTAAACAAGTCATTTATCTTGGTTATAATTAATAGATCTTGGTATCTACCTCTAAAAGAAGAAATGTGATCACATATTATATTTTATAGTTAAGGAGTAAAATTGTTATACTGATTCGTGTGTTTATCTCTTCTATCACGGGGAAAGTGACCTATAATGAGAAAAAATAATTTTTATATATAAGAAAACTTCCATTAAAAATAAGCATTCTATATTCAATAAAAAAATATAAATTACCTTTAGTTAAAAGGCTTCTTTTAATGGTCTCTAATCTTCCATTCTTTATGTCAAAGATTGAAATAAACACAGAAAAGCAAACATAAATAAACAAACTCGTGAGTATCTCGTGATTTGTAACTAAAAATTTATATTTGTAACTGCTATTATAATCTTTTAAATTAATGTTTCGTGGTCTTCTTTTTGAAACGTTATTCAAAGTTATTAAACTTGCAAGATACGAATCTTGAGCATCCTTGCTGGATAGAGAGTTAAAATATCTTATTAACATTTTTTTTTTCTTCTTCTATAAGCATTTAAGTTACATTCAAGCCCTGTTTTATGCGATGCTAATCTTTGTTTCTTTATACTTTCACGCAATCTTTCCTTACTCTTTCTTTTCTTAGATTTTTTTAGCATTTTTATTGGTATTTCAAGTGTCGCCATTTTTATTATTTAATTTACATTAACCAAATCACCTGTTATTATTTTGAAAAATAAAGACTTATAGCCGTAAGTATGAGTCTTGATAATTCAAAAAATAAAAATGGTAAACTTGGTTTATGTTTATTAGTAAGTTGCAAATATTATTTTAACTCATTAACACTTGTCTTTTTGGGGAGGTATGTATTGTATAATTAAAAAAAGTGATTAAGTTCCATCAAACTATAAAAGTACATCCAATTGTTTTTTTGATTTGAATTCAGATAAAATGTATAATAATATTGTTTATAAAGTTAAAAAGTGTAAAATGTCAAAATATTCAAAATGTGACCCTGCCGTTTCTTCCCTTGGAGTCTTCGATTTTCTTTTCTAAAGAACAATTAATCAAGGGGATTGTCGCACTCACAAGCGCGGCAACGACTTCTTGTTATTTGTGTTATATTGTCAGCGGTTAATCCCGCGCTTTCTCTCTAACTCTTACTCTGCTTCTACGCGAACGTTGTAACTTCTTGAGCACATTTTTACAAAATTGTACATTATTATGCGAGAATTTATTAATATACATATTAAAACAGTATGGTTTGTGAATAAACCACACAATTTAGAGCCCACGGAAAATAAAAATTGACATTTGATTACAAAGATGCAAAAGATTTAAACAGATTAAAAGATTAAAAAACAAGAAAAATGTGAAGTTTTATTTACATTTATTTACTATTTACTTGTTATTATAAATTATAATACTTAGGAGTATTATATTAAGTATTAAGGAGTATTAAGTGAACATTTTGAGCTTATCATTGTATCGAACATTTATAAAGTTATTATATTAACAATCATTAAGATTTAAGTAAAAATACCTAATATTTGTCACTTTAGTAATTATTTACCCAATCAGGAAAGATTTAAAACAATTACCGTTTTGCAAATAAGTATCTGTTAGTTTAATTTTTCAAAAAAATGTCAACTTTTCAAGGCAAACGTAGAATTAGAACAGTTAACGTAAAACTTTTAAACAAATTGTTCGAAAAATCTTCAGAAATTATTAACAACACTGACGATGAAAACCAGTTTAGTAACCTTAGTGACTTAAAAGACACTTTAAACGAAAAATACAATAAAGTCATCCAATTGGATGAAGAGATAACCTTACTGGTTGAGGACGAGTTAGAAAATGAAGTAGAATCTTCCACAGAATTTAATTTAGTATTCAAAAGTGAAATTTCTAAAATTAATAAAGAGTTGAAGAAATTCGACATTAAAACTGACTGCAATAGTACATTTAGTAACTTTAAAAACAAGACAGTAAAATTACCTGTTTTAAAATTAGATAATTTTGATGGAGAACCTGAAAAGTGGACATCTTTTATAAAAAATTTTGAATGTGCTATTGATATGAACAATAATCTCTCAGAAATTCAAAAAATGACTTATCTTCAAAACTTGCTAAAAGGTTCAGCTTTGTCATCTATTTCAGGTCTCAGTTTTTCCAATAAAAACTACAAAATAGCTTTAGACATCCTTAAGGAGCGTTATGAAAATAAGCAGAATATGATATCATCCCACATGAGAAAACTACTGTCATTCGAAAGAGTGCATAGTTTAAATAAAATTGAAAAGTTAAGACATTTATTAGATAATATAGAAATACAAATAAGGAGCCTCGAAACTCTTAAAATTACGAGTGAAATGTATGGACCATTACTTATTCCGATTATACTACAGAAAATACCTGAAGAACTGAACTTAATTATAAACAGACAACTTGATAAAAACAGTTCATGGGATATCTTAACCATCATTAACATTTTAAAATCAGAGTTACGTGCAAGAGAACAAGTCTCATTAAATTTGAATAACAGTGTTGATAAAACTTATACAACTGAAACATTTTTTACAAGTAACAATAACTACGAAAATTCAAATTTTAACAAATACTCTCGTCAATTTACTTACAATAAGAAAGCTAAAGAAAATTCATACTTTGATAGAAATAATCCAACTAATATACCACAATTTATCAAATGCCTTTTTTGTGACAGGTCACATAAATCACAATACTGCAAATTTATAACAGACATTCAAAATAGAAAACGAATAGTTAGTGAGAAACATCTGTGTTTTAAATGTTTAGGAAGCGGTCATACATCAAAGAATTGTACATCTCGTATCAAACGTTTTAAATGTGGTAATCAGCATCATATAGCACTTTGTCTAGAAAAACAGAATAGTGAATTACAAAAAGGTGAACTAACAGCCATTTCAAGTAACAATAATCAGTCCATTTTACTCTAAACTGCTTCCATTAATGTATTTGACATAAATGACAGATAACATAATTGCAGAATACTTTTTGACAACTGCTCGCAGCTTAGCTACATATCACCTGATTTGTGTCACAAATTAAAACTTGAATGTGTAGGAAAAAAGAATATTAACAATGAAACATTTGGAAATAATAGCAGTAGAGAAAATCTAGAAAAAGGTGAATTAAAAATTAAATGCTTACTTGGAAAAGTTTTAAAAAATAACTGTTATGTAAAAGATATTTGTGCGCCTCTCAATGGACAATATATAAATCTTGCTAAAGAGAAGTATAAACACTTACACAATTTAAAACTTGCAGATAGTAACTTGCAATACGAGAACATAAGGATTGATGTCTTGATTTGGGCAGATTATTACTGGCTATTTATTGAAAATTCTATTATTAGGGGAAATTATTTTGATCCAATTGCTAATAAGTGGTCCTATTAATGTCAATAATATGTCTAAGAATAAAAATTATAATTGTTGTGTAAATACAGTTCATGTCATGTTTGTTGAATCAAGTTCATCTCCCAAATCATTAGTTAAAGCATCCATGACATCTGTATGAGGTGTTAAAGAGATAAATGAGTGTAACTAAGAGGTCATTGATAGATTTCGTCACACCATTAAATATGATAATACCCACAAACGCTATAATGTTAACTTGCCCTTTAAAGAAGATCATCCTCCACTTAGTGATAACTTCGATTTATGTATCAAGCGTTTTAAAGGTTTTCAAAAGAAATTGAGTAAAAATGATTCTTTACTTAAATTATACAATGACATTTTTAAAGAACAATTACAAAACAGCATTATTGAACGAGTTATTGATAAAAACAAATTTAAAATTGTACACTACCTACCGCACCAACCAGTTCTGAGAAATGACAAAGTTACTTCTAAAGTCAGAATTGTCTTCGACGCAAGCAGCTCTGTTGATGGCCCTTCATTGAATGACTGTCTCTACTCTGGACCATCTTAAACCACATCTTTATATGGAATCCTATTGTGTTTTCGTGCCCAAAAAATTGCCTTTGTGGCAGACATTGAAAAAGCCTTTTTGCAGATTACATTATCTCCTGAAGATTGCGATAGCGTCCGATTTTTATAGTTCGAGAACATTAACTTTTTCATTCGAAAAGGAAAAAAAAATTTTTACTCTCAAACTTGCCTCCAATCTTTATTGATGATATTGAAATAAAAAGAGACTCCGTTATGAAGTTTTTAGGTGTTTATCTTGATGAGAACATTAATTGGAATCAACATATTAACTATATATGCACTAAAGTCTCTAAAAACATTGGAGTTTTGTACAAAGCTCGAACGTATCTCAATAAGAAACACTTAAGGCAACTTTATTTCTCATTTGTTCACTGCTACATAAACTACGCTAATATTGCCTGGGGAAGTACTGAAAAAATTAAATTACTTTGTCTTTATCGCTGTCAGAAACGAGCAATTCGCATAATTAACTTAGCTGATCGTTTTTCTCATTGTAAACCTTATTTTATTGAGATGAAAATTTTACATGTATTAGTTTAAAACCCAGCAACAAATACACTCTTAAAAGAAAAAAAATTTTTAACAAACTTTTTTGTCAAACAAATTTTAATCAATTTTGTCTTGCCTATCGTGCATCGCACCTTTGGAATAAACTTGTTTTACCTAATGTTGATTTTGATCGACCAAATTCTTTTTGTCTTTTTAAAAACAAAATTAAAAATGTAATTTTTTCACTTGATAACATTTTAGACTAATATTAATTAATTTCTCTATTATTTGAATTTTTATTATTTTTTCCCTAAAGTTTTGTTTTTGTATTTATATTTAAAGATTTGCTAATGTAAAAGTTCTATATATATATATATTTTACTTGACTGTAACGTATACTTTACAAGGTATTCGTAAATTATATTGTTTATAAATGTTTTTTTAAGGTTCCGATGATAAGATCTTAGTGATCTTCTTTCGGAAACCTAGTTTACACTGTTATCACGATTTGTATATATATATATTAGTAAAGTAATTTTAATAGTTTATTGTATTGTTAAACAACTAACTTTGTAAGCTGCAAAAAAAAAAATAAATAAATAAAATAAAAAAAAAAAAAATAACTCACTTAATAAAGACAATATATTTACTCAAAAAATTATTCCATATAGAATTTGCAGAGTTCTGTTTGGCGTTAGATCTTCTTCCTTTCTTCTTTCTGCTACACTCATTACCGACGCTGAAAAGTACCTCTCTGATGATCCTATATTTGTTAATAAATTCTTTACATGTTGATGATCTGAACTCAGGAGCTGACTCACTTGACTCAGCCGTTAATTTTTATCAAAAATGTCAAGATCGATTAAAAGAAGCTGGCTTTACTCTTAGAAAATTTGAATCGAACTGCAAACAACTTGAAAACCTTGTTAATGAACAAAATTTTACCTCCTTTAATCTTACTAAAGTATTAGGCTTATTATGGAATAAAAAAGAAGACAACTTAATATTTGATTTTAGAAACTTGACACACAATGATGACTCGATTCTAACGAAACGTAAAGTTCTTCAGTTTATTGCAAGTGTTTATGACGCACTTGGTATAGTTAATCCATTTATAGTCAAGTGTAAAGTATTCTTTCAAAAACTATGTATCAAAAAACTTAATTGGGACAAGCCTTTTGAGGGAAAAATGTTATTGGTGTGGCAAGCCATTATCAATGACATTCAATCCTCTAAACCCATTATCATTCCAAGGTGGTACCATAATAATTATTCAAATCATGTGGTTGACTTTTCATTGCATGGATTTAGTGATGCCAGTAGTATAGTATTTAGTTGTTGTATATACTTGTGTTCCTTTGATGATAAGCACAAAGTATGTTCACTTATAATTGCTAAGTCTAGGATTGACCAAAATAAAAATACCTCTATTCCCCGACTTGAGTTAAAGGCAGCCCTATTATTAGCTAAAACTATGTCAACAGTTTAAAGAGATTTATACCCTGTACTTACATTTAAACAAATAGTCGGTTGGTGTGATTCTGTTTGTGATTCTGTTTTTAGTGTGATTAATAATATTGATAAATTTAAACAGCCATTTCTACAAAAGAGACTTATAAAAATTAGAAAAACATTTGACATTTTGCATTGGCGATATATTGAAACACACAACAACCCTGCTGACATAATATCTAGAGGTACAAACTAAAAAACCTTATCTAGTAATAAAACATGGTTCAACGGACCAGCACTTCTTTATAATGATCCAAAGGACTAGCCAAAATTTGAATTAAGAAATGTAATTGATTTAATCGAATAAATTACTACTAATTTAGTTTTAAATGAACATTATTTAGACTTAAGTATAATTGACATTACTTGATTTAATAACTATTTGCGATTGTTAAGAGTTACAGCATTTGTACTACAATTTATTACTAATTTAAAACTTAAAAAAGATAAAAAACATTTAAAGTTATCTAATTTAGATTCAATTGAAATAGAAGAAGCATTTAAGACATGGATTATATTCCTTCAAAGACCAATAACTACTGATAAAAATTTTAAGCAACTGCAACTAGACCTAAACTTAAAAAATATAGATGGAATCATACGATGCATTGGTCGACTACAAAACGCACTAATTATACACGACGCAAAAAACCTAATATTCCTACCTCGAAATACAAAATTTACAAACTTAGTTATTTATCATAATCATTATTTAGTTATGCTCAACGGCGTTAAAGAAACTTTAAACCAAATTCGAACTCAATTCTAGATACCTAAAGCAATGATCATGCATTCAAATGTACAGATGTAGATTATGCAGGACCATTATACATTAAAAATATTTATGAGGGAAATAATTTATAAAAAGTTTGGATATTTTTATTTACATGTGCTACTACACGTGCTTTATTTTTTGGTCTTGTTACGGACACTTCTGCTGAATCATGCATAAGAAGTTTACGGAGATTTTTTGCGAAATGTGGCACACCTTCCAAAATCTTCTCAGACAACGGATCACAATTTACCTACAATCTTACTCAAACCTTTACTTCATCTCTCGGTATCACGTGGTATTTCAACATCCCCGCTGCTCCGTGGTGGGGAGGGTTCTTTGAACGACAAGTTGGATCCACTAAACGCTGCCTTCGCAAAATAACACAAAAAGATCAGCTTTCATACGAAGAACTATTAACATTTCTTGCTGAAGTAGAATCAATATTGAACAATCGACCAATCACGTTTATGTATGAATCACCTGGAGACTTACCACCTACTCCCAATCATTTAATATATGGAAGATCAACTAACTTTAAAGCTATTAACGACAAAACTTTTGAATTAAACTTGAACACCTGAATTACATACATAGAAGATACATTAAATCATTTTTGGCAAAGATGGGAAAAAGAGTACCTAACCGAACTTAGAGAATTCAACAAATGTAAGAAAAATAAAGGAACAAATAAAATAGCCTTCGGCGACGTTATACTGATTCACGACTCAGACACCCAACGATGTAATTGGAAGACAGACATTGTTCAGAGCCTCAGTAAATCATCTGACGGACTCATCCGTGCTGCCAAAGTTAGATACATTATGAATGGAAAAACAATGTACATTCAAAGACCTGTAAATAAACTGTATTTATTAGAAGCATTGGACGCCCCTATTGAAACAATGAAGATCAATTTCTGCGATGAAAAAGACATTAAACATTTCGTTATAAATTAATTGGGGGCGGGAATGTCGCGCTCACTAGCGCGGCAATGACTTTTTGTTATTTGTGTTATATTGTCAGCGGTTAATCCCGCGCTTTCTCTCTAACTCTTACTCTGCTTCTACGCGAACGTTGTAACTTCTTGACCACATTTTTACATTATTGTACATTATTATACGAGAATATATTAGTATACATATTAAAACATTATGATTTGTAAATGAACCACACAGGGATACCAAAAAATTGATAATTCTTGTATAATATAAGTTAACTTCATTTTAATCTTAATGGTTCGTATTATAAAAATTATTACAAGGATTTAGTTGATTCTTTCGTTAATTTAAAGCATGACCGAGTGTTATTATTTTGTATCAGTAACTAAAAATGTATTGTGTTGAACTTAGGAAAGTCGATGAAAATGGTTCTGCCTTACACTGTTATGACCTATGCCATTTGTAAATTACTTAAATAATGTTAAGTAGTAATTGTAAATGTTAAGTAGTAGTTGGTAAATTATTTTACCTCCCTATACATTTTATGTTAATTTTACAGATGGAATAGTTTTTTCAAGCTGAAGGCGATATTCTAAAAGGGTATTAGTTAAGGTTTTGCAACATTAAATTGTGGAAAACAGCCACTATAATTTAATTATGTAGCAGACCGACCTAAATCCGTTTTACGGGTTGCTTTTTGCTATTTATATTAAAAATATCTGTTTGCAATAGAATTTATTGACAATGATATATAGTTTGTGAGCACATTTCCTTTTAATTAATGTATATAAAATATTTCTTTAAGAAAATGTTAAGTATTTTGTAGGATACTTTTTGTTTTTATTTTTATTTTTGTTTATATATTCTTTCGTTAAATATTTCTTTCATTGATGAAAGCTAATATTTGTTTGTACATTTTTTTAATTTATCCATATCTGAATAATATAGTTGTAATGTGTTTAATTGTGTATTATAGTATTATAAACGTTCATAGGTTATTCCTTTATTTTTTTAATATTAGTTAAAGACCCTTGTGCGAAACCAGGTGTATGTCCAGCTGAAAGTAATTGTCTGATTAGTCTACACAAGACTGCAGCATGCATATGTCGAAGGGGTTATGTTTATAATGGCGAATCATGCAGTAAGTTATAGAAATGACTACGATTGCTTATCTCATAAAAAAATGTTTGACACAGCTATATACACATGTATTTTTCATGAAAGTTGCTTTAATCTTTTTCAGCAGATAAAAAATTGTTTTGTAGTAATGTTTTTTTACTGAAATCTTTACCTAATAACTTTATTTTTTATTTAAAGAAAGTTTTTTTATTTCATTGTTTTAGCAATTATATTAGTTAAATATTTGTTTACATACATGAATTGCTTTTTCCAAAATAAGTCTGTTTTTTATTATTTTTTCCAAAATTAAAACTTTTAAATTTGTATAATCTATACCCTAAAAAAAACAAGGTTATTTTTAAAAGAAGTTTCATAAAGGACATAGTCAATGTTGATAAAACCTCATATTAGTGTTATAATTATTTTTATAAATGTTAAATTAGTTATCATTGTTTATGTTCAGTTATTGTTTTTTTTAAATGAAATATAAACTTATTTAATAATGTTTGTTTACAGTTTTGTTTTTTTAAATTTTACTATTTTAATGTTATACAGGTTAAAATTAGTATTTTTTTACTATAGTATTAGCGAATCCAAATCCTCCAGCTACTACTGGTACGCTTAACAGTTTTTAAGATGATTTGTTTTTTATTTAATAAATTAAATCCAATCAGGTCCTTTATATACTTTTTTTTTAATAAACTTTATGTTTTTTATATTTTATTAATTTAACCTAAATTTGTATTATTTCCGTTGGATTTTATAAATAACATAAAAAATATTTTATAAATATCTTTTTGCAACACATTTTCAGACAATGAAAAATTAATTAAGAGCACATTTTTTTGTTATTGTTGCATAAAAAACATTTTTTTTTTGTATTATTTGAGTTTAAAGTTTGTTTAATTCATTTTTATTAAAGGAATCTAGTATTTGTTTTCTTCTGTGCATTTTTTATTATATTTTTTTACTTAATCAATATGTAACATAAAATGTATAACAGGTCCAAGCAATACTGCAATATGCCTATGTGAAGATGGTTATTAATTCTATGGCGGATCATGCAGTGAGTTAAAAAAATGAATATAAACAATTATCTTTTTATATGTGTTTGTCGCAGCTATATGCATCTGTTTTTTATGAGAGCTTTTTTAACTATTTTTTAGCAATTAAAGAAATGTTTTAAATCTATTTTAGTGACCTTTTTATAGTAATCTTCTAAAAAAATTTATCTAAAAACTCAAATAAAACTTACGAATTTTTTTTTTAACTAAATAAACTTTTTTTACTTAATTGTCTTATTATAACTATTATAATATTTTAATGAATCGTCTGCAATAAAATTTATTGTCTATAATAAACCGGTTACAAGCATATTACTTTGAAATTAATGTATATAAAACATTTTTAAATAAACATAAACATTTTTCTTCAAAAAAAGTAAAACTGTCTTTGCATACATTGACTTTTTGTTTCAATACATTTATTTGTTAAATTTTACTTTTATTAAACGAAACTAATATTTGTTTGTTAATTTTTTTTTTTTATTATTTAATCATGGTTAAATGACTTTGTTTTAAAGTATTTTTTTGTGTTTTATGGTATCATAAACATTGGTTACATTGTTAATCCTTTTTTTTTTTTTTTTTTTTTTATTAGTTGAAGACCCGTGTGTGACACCGGGTGTATGTCCAGCTGAAAGTAAATGTCCAATTAGTCAAGAACAGACTGCAACATGCATATGTCAAAGTGGTTATGTTTATAAAACAAATCATGCAGTAAGTTAAAAAAAAGAGTATTAATGGTTATCTTATAATGTGTGCTTAAGGCAGCTATGTGTATCTGTTTCTTTATGAAAGCTGTTTTAATTATTTTCATGGAGTTGAAGAATTGATTTATAGTCAATTTTTTTACAGTAGAAATCCTTACAAAACAACTATAATATTAATTACAAGTTGTTTTTTTTAACTAAATAAACTTTTTATTTTTAATCGTCTTAACAATTATATTAGTTAATTGTTAGTTTACATCTTTAAACGGCTTGATTTTTTTCATAGTAAGTTTTTTTGACATTATTTTTTATCAAAAGATAAAATTTTGAAAATCTTAACTTTGTATAATCTGCCCCTTTTAAAAAAACATAATGTGGTTGGCCTGTAAAATTGTTGTATGATTAAATTTATAACAATTGTCACCTAAAATATATTATAAATATCTGTTAGCAATACAATTTCTTGACAATGATATATAGGTTATAAGCACATTTCTTTTTTGTTAATGTATATAATGCATTTTTGCATATTTTAAGTTTTAATTTTTATTTGCACCCTTGTTTTCATATTGCTGTTTTTAATTTTTTAAAGATATACTAGTTTTTTATTTTTTGTAAAAACTTTTCCAAAAAAGACAAATATCTTGCTGTGATTGGCTTATCCACTATTTCATGATGATTGAATGTGTCACCCAGATGATGCTTAAGTTTTAAAAGTCAATGATTATTTCAAATAAACGTTCAAATTTTTTTTCATTTGATTCAAATAACCTTTTTATGAAAAGGTTTATGAAGTTTTATGAAGGACAGTTTAAAAAGATAAAAAAAAATTAAAAAAAAAGAAGTTTTACAAAGGACAATGTCAATGTTGATAAAATCTAATATCAGTGTTAAAAATATTTTAATAAATGTTAAATTTATTTATTTTAAAAAATGTTTAATAACTTAGTTCTTATCAGGCACTTTAGATCCTTTTTTTTTTTTGTTGAAGAGAAATTCAAACTCCATACTTTGATTTTTGTTTTTATTAACTTGAAAATGGTTTACGTTCTGTTATTTTCTATGTTATATAAAGAAAACTTTTCTTATAATTTTTTGTATAATTATCTGTTAGCAATGCATTTTATAGAAATAGAGTCTTGGTTACATTCTATTTTTTTGCGATCATATTACAAAATACATTTGTGATACTTGTATTTACAAAAGCTTTTCTTTACATTTTGAGTTTATCTTATTTTTAGTTAATTTTTTTAATTTTATAAAAGGCAACCAATATTTATTTGCAGCAGTGCATTTTGTTTATGTAATGATTGTTGATTTAAAAAGTTGTATAGTTTGTTATTTTAGCATTTGTGTGTAGTAAATGACCAGGGTAAATATTTGACCAGGGCTGGGGCCGGATTTGAAAAAAATATAGCCGGAGCTAAATGTTGTATCTTATCTCAGATGTTAGGTTCTAGAGACTTTTGGTTAGTTTTAAATGTTAGATTAAATGTTAGACTTACTAAAGTAAGTCTAACATTTAATCTCTCATTCATAGGTCTTTCATATCTTTTGACATTTCCCTTGAATAAAGCAGAGTTTTTTGCAAAGAAATTTTACTCTAATTAGACTCTTGAATATAATGACCATTCTCTTCCTGAGAGTTTAACAGATTAACCCATAGTTAAACATGGAAATTTCTCTGGCTTTTAATGCTAAAGTTAATTCTCAATTAAACACATTTTGTGCACAAGATTTTGATCATAGTCTTAAAAAAGTGATTTAAATTCTGAACTTTTGTTACACAGCAAAACTTATAAATTAACTAAAAAACATATTGCAATCTTTTTGGCAAAATCCGTAATTTTTTTTAAAAAAAAAAAACATTTACTTTGCAAAAAATTGCAATATTGATGCCATTGCTATTTTGAGGAATAACAACTTTCTTACTGTCAGGCAAAGTTTGAAAGCACATTGTAAATGTGCTTTCAGAATTTGTGTGAGAGTAACAATTATATCTGCTTTATCTGGCAAGCTTGAGTAACCCTCTCATTGTTGTAAGGTTGCACATCTTTTTTTTTTCTACAAATACAATCATGGTCTATGCTCAAACAAGCAATTATATCTAATACTGTAAACCAAAACTCATTCTTTATAGGCTTTTTATTTAACAAGTTCATCCTTTTACTATATCTATACCTTTCACGCTAAAAAAACTATTATTATTCAGTTTTTTTCCTTGAACATAAAAAAACCTTAATAGTTTTACCCTACTTCATGTTTTCTACTTCATGTTTTCCTGATTTGTAAAACTGAAAACTTTTTAAGTCTTCAGTTTTAAGTTTCCTAGTATTTTAACTTATTCTCTATTTTAAAGTAACTCATAGCTTAATAGTGGTTTTTTGCAATCTTGTTTGAAATATATTAGAGTTTAAAAGTGGTTATATATTAAGTATTATAAGTTTTTTTCTTGACCCGGCTATGAACCATTGCTAAAGCTTATAATTTTGCTGGAACTGGGTTTCCAAAAACCCTAATTTTTAGCTGGGGCAGGGGCTCCGGTCACTTACTATTTGTGTGACATAATTAAGACCTGGTAGTACTCATTTCAGCATATATTTTTTTTATTTGGCCTTTTTAAGCTGTATTAATAGGTGTGTAATCACATCCCTATTGATACAGCTTAAAAAAACCAAATAATTTAGAGTTATTTAAATTTTTTATGTAAAACATTCATCTTATTGTTTAACCTAAATTTTTTTCTAATCACTTTTTGTTTGTTTCATATCCAATTTTATTTATTACCAACTTATTTATTTGTTGTTTTGTCGACTTTTTTTTTCTAACATTTATCAGCAATTATGTATATTTCTTTTCCTATTTACAAATTATTGATTAAAAGTTTGGAAATCTTTTATAAGTGATGTGTGATGCTATACTATTATGGATTTTATCAGATTTCAAGCCTACGAATTTTTATTACCTTCAATCTATTTTTCTCTGTATTGTCTGTTTAAGTTGACATCCACAATAAGAAAACAAATACTAATAAATAGGAAAATTTTAAATTTTTTATCCTCTGGTATGTAAAATGTGCCTATAAATATTTATGCTAGTATAATTTTTAGGTTTTAAATTCTAGAGGTTTTTTTATATAAATATGTCATAAATTTATTGTCACTTTATTGTCAAATTTATTGAATATCTGCTACAAGTACTTTTTGTTGCACTGTATTTGTTTCTATCATTTAATAAAATAGGTCTTTCCATGTACTTGAGGTATTTAAAAAAAAAGAAATTTAAACTCTATGCTTTGCGCTTGTCATCCCCAACTTAAAATGGTATACTTTCCGTTATAAACAATAGAGTATAGATGACAAGCTCATGTCTTTGTAAATACTGTATATAAAAAGTTTTTTTTTTTTTTTTAAGAAGTGTTTTTTTTGTAAAAAAATTTGCACATTTCAAAATTGTATTATCTTTCATAGTTTTTATAGTTTATTATTTATTATATTATTAAACTGGTCAAACATTGTTTAACCTAAATTTTCAGCCTAAATGTTATACAAATAATTCAATTATGTTTTAGATTTGTGTACGCTGCTTGCATGTCCAGACAACAGTCAATGCGTGATAACTCTAAAAAAAACTGCAATATGTGTATGTGGATGCGGTTATTATTTATTTGACGGATTATGCCGTAAGTCATAAAAAAATGCATTCAGTTAGTTATTTTTTAAATAATGTGTATTTGACGCAGCTATATTATCTGTATTTTTATTAGATTTGATTATACTTTAGCGATTAAACTTCCTAATATCTTTAAATTATTTACAAACTTTTTATTTTAACTAAATAAAAAATTTTTGTTGTCTTTGAGTTAGTAAGCGTTTACATATTTGTTAGGTAATAGTTTACATATAAATGGCATCGTTTTTTCATATTTATTTATTTATAACATGTTAACAATTCGTTAACAAAAAATTTATTTTAAACTTTTAGATTTTGTAAAAACTATTCCGAAAAGACAAACATAATAAACTCACGGTTGTTCGAACTGCTACTTATTTAAATTTTTCCCTTTTTTGAAAAATTTTTATTTCCCATAAATTTTTCTTCGCAAACTCATCCAAATAACCACCAACTATTCAAAAGAAACTCCAAAACTCAACCATAGAACCAGGAAGTCATTAGACCATCAAAGGCACAAGTTGTGCTAAAATGCACAAATTTTATTAAGCATCAAATCAAATATATTGATGCTGGTAAAACGCCCCCAAAGATCAATTTTCTTAAAACTATGACCATGTTAGTCAGGTCATGTGATGCTGTATCAACAAGCACTGTAAAGAATTGTTTTAAAAGGACAGATATTTTGAAAGAAATATAAATTGCAAATATAAGTGGTGAAACTGATTATTTCAAATTGCTTGAAGAAAAGGTCATTGAGCTGTAATCACGTGGTTTATTAAATAGAGAAAAAACTGCTGACTATGACGTCAATATAGATTTTAAAATCTGTACGAATCAAAAAGGTCTAGATGTAATTTTAATCAAGAAAAACATTTAAGTACCTTTTTTCACATGCAATCTCTGATAAAATTATGAGAGGTTGCACGTACAATAGAGGTACTTAAATGTTTTTCTCTTTTTCTTGACAATAATGGCGTCAAAATCTAACAATCATTAAGCCTAGTATTGAAGATGTTTGAAAAGCACTCATTAGAAACAAAAATAAATTGCGAATAGAGGATTTCTTCATAATTCGTTTTTTTTTTAATAAAAGCGTTATGTAAGAAGGATGACTTTTTAAAAATTTGTAAATAATTCACTATTTTGCAAATTTCGATTATTCAAAGTTAGTTCTTTTTCCCCCAGAAGGTTCGAATAACCAGGAATTTACTGTACCATGCTGTAATTGGCTTCTTAACGTTTGCATGATGATTGTATGTGTTACTTGCTAAAGATTTGTAACTCAATAATTATTTCAAAGAAATGCTCAAATATTTTGCTCTCAATTTAAATAACAATTCAATGAAAAAGTTGTTTTTAAGAGATGTTTTTTAAACGACAGTAACAATCTTGATCGAATCTCATATTAGTGTTATAACTATTTTATTAAATGTAATCTTTGTTATTATTATTTATTCTCTGTTCTTTTTCTTTCTTTAAAAAAGTATTTACTATTTTAATGCTATACAGATAAAAAAAATCATAATATATTCGTTATTGATAAAAGCCTGATGCTATCGGTTCTACTGGTAAGCTTAATTATTTATTTTTTTACTTAAGAAATAGGTCTTATCAGGCCCATATTTTTAAGAGGAATTTAAACTCCAGGCTTTACACTTTGGTTCTTTTAACTTCAAATAATATACTTTTTATAATAGAAAATGGAATTTTGATTACAAGCACATTTCTTAGTCATTATTGTATATAAAACTTTTTTTTTTTCTGAAAATGTAATGAATATCTGGATTACCTTAATTTAATTTAGTAAACTAAGTATACATAAATATATATACACATAACAAAATTAATATATTATATATATACATACATATATATATATATATATATATATATATATATATATATATATATATATATATATATATATATATATATATATATATATATATATATATATATATATATATATATATATATATATATATGATGATGATGATCATGCCTTCTAGTTTTTTAAGAAACATCCAATCATTCAATCAGTTAAGACAGTCGAGTCTCTCGTGTCATCGAGTCTGTCGACTCCGAGTCTCTCGTGTCATCGAGTCTCTCGTGTCATCGAGTCTCTCGATTCCGATAGATTCTCGTTAATCCTTAAAAAAAATTTAATCTGTTTAATGAGGCGCGACAACGAGTATATAAAAGCGCGTTTGAATTTTTTTTTAGTAAACGGATTCAAAACTAATTAACTGAAAATAATAAATTAAGTTAAATAATGAATAAGAAAAATTTTATTTTAAAAATATAAAGTTTCTTTCTGGTTGCTTTTTTACAAAGGAATCGAGAGTACAATAAACTTTGGATAAATTGATAATCCTTAATAATTTAAACTGAATTAGAAAACTCCAGTTGAGTCTTTATTTATGGATTTTACTCTAATAAACTCTAACAAGCTAATATCTTAATCTCTTGATTGCCATTGGGCTGACTACAACCCTGATAATCATTCACTAAAAACCAAGGATTCATTTTTTAAATAAAAGCATATACTTTTATCTTATTGAGATTATTTCTTTTTAGCATTATTTTTTCAAAAAGAGTTGATAATCTTTTTTATTTTGTATTGATATATCGGCTAGTTTTGCTTTTTTTAACATTTTCATTGTAATTTTTATATATGAATGGAAACCATTTATACTTTTATCACCTTACAATGCAGATGATTTGTATTTGCTATAAGTATAAAATTTCACAAACAACAGCTATAATTATTATTATTTAATTGTCGAAATCGGTATTGAAAACAGCTTAAACGAAAGATTTTGTAAAGAGTACTTTACAGAAAGGTTTCTCAAAAAAAAAAAATTCCGAACAGATGGAGCTAATTTATTTGACATAACTAGGAACCATGGTCCATTTTTTGTCCTGTTTTGCTTTGTAATCAAATCTTCATGCGAAAGGGTCTTTAAAAATTAATTTATATAATTTTTTTTTTTTGTAATTTTAAGTTTCCAAAAACACCGGAAACAATGTTGCGCAACTGTCAGCTACGTTAAAAATACCTTTGTTATGGAAAAAACATATAGTATAGCAAGTTGTTAACTAAATACCAAAAAATTTAAATTGATTTACTTTCTGCCGTATATTTATTAAAGTATAGAGGCAAAAATAAGAAAATCTTTAGATATAGTTGGGTGTTCAACATAGTTACCAAGAACTGTATCGTGCGAGTCCCGACAGCATGTTGTAAAAACTTTTCTTATTATTTTGTTTACAAAAGTGTATCAATATTTTCATTTTATCTCAAGAAAAGTGCGTTTTTTGTCTCCTTTGCAAATTGGTACATTTTTTCTCTTTAAAGTTAATATTTCGAATGGATATATCGGCCATTTTTACTATGATTTTTACATATCCGTGGTATTTTTATATATGTATTGAAACCGTTTACACTTTTATCAGCTTGGTGATTATGATCATGATGCTTTCTATTACATACCTTTTTATTGCCAATTTTTGTCACAAACAACAGTTAAAAACAATTTTAAAATATTGCCAAAGCCAGTATTAAAAACAGCTTTATTAAACGATTTTGTAAAGAGTTTGTCTTAGAAAAGTTCCTATAAGTTACATAAAATAGAGAGAGCTAACATATTTGACATAACTAGGTTTCACTGATCCGTTTCTGTGAAAAATGTTACGTAAAATGTTTCTGTGAAATGTTTCTGTGGAAAATGTTTCGTAAATGTTTTTGTGGAAAATGATACGTAACTAAAATCTATGTTATAGATATTTATATGCAAATTTATTAAGTTAATAAGTATAGAAATGGTTTGTGTTAAATAGGCTTATCAAGACCCGTATTTTATGGGTCCCGACCGCTAGTTATTTTAAGATTGATTATAAATCCAATATATTATAATAGTATAATAATAATAAAATGATCCATCTAAGCGCTAACATCTTTTTTTCAATAACTAACATTAGTTTGAATGAATTTAATGTTATTTAAAAAAAAAAAAAAATTATCTAAATAAGACAGCAATTTTAACAAATTTTAGGCAGTCATTTTAGCGCGGTTTTATTATTCTTCATATTGCTTTAAGTATAGTGCCAAAAATTGTTGCAAAAATCCTCGTTATTTGCTAAGTTTTTGGGTAAAACAAATTTAAATAGTGAAATAATTTTGTTATAAATATTGATTGCATCCTTTTAAAAAATATTACAATCATAACCTGAAAATAAAATTACTGGATAGCTTTTTCTCTAACATAATTATTAGAAAGAAATTAAAAGCTTCCTGAAGGAAGAGAGCTGTCAAAATCGATAGTTTTTTGAAAAACAGTATACTCTGTGCGAGGTTTTATTTCATAAGTAACGATACTTGTTTTGCTCCATGAGGTGGTATCTTTTGATGATATTTTTGAAGAAGTTTTTGTACTTATTTCTTGTGACACATCAAATATACCTTTAAGTGACGCTGAAACAGAAGCAGAAAAACCTACTGTTGCAGATACAGAATTTTCATTTTCCACTGTCACACCAACAGTTACAGTTCTCTGTTCAGTAATAGTCATTGATCCTCCGTTTCTAATATGTAAGATTACTGAATCCACAGAAGAGGCTTGGTAGCGAGGTACTAGTCTCCAAAGCTGATCACCGTAATCATTTCCAGAATAAGCCACAAAAGCATTATCGTCGGCACTTGGTTTTGCTAGCTTTGCTTCTGGAAATAAAAAGTTAAAAATGCGATAATATTCACCAACTTTTACAAATTTCCATAATTGATCCGGGTAATGGTTGCCACTATACACAACAACTGTTTTAACATCTCCACTCCATTTAGCCAGCCTAAATTTAGAGTGTTTTACGTTTACAATAAAAAAATATTCCCCGTTCTCTTCGTCCGATTCTTCAATTCTCCAAAGTTGACATTCGTGCATTTCACTACGAGCATAGGTACCAACATCTCTCAAAGACTCTCCCCATTGTGTTATTCTTGCGTTCAAATAATTTTTATTGTAAATAAAATACTCCGCTCCGGGTACAATTTTAACTGAAAATAATAAATTAAGTTAAATAATGAATAAGAAAAATTTTATTTTAAAAATATAAAGTTTCTTTCTGGTTGTTTTTTTAATTATTTAATGGTATTACAATTTTTTCAAAAATATAAAATAAAAAATACTTTTTTAAGATTTTATAAAACTTTATTTTCAAGAGGTCAAAAGTTTTTTTTTATTTTTTATTTTTACCAGGTTAACTTTAAACCGAGTATATATTTTTAAAAAGGTGAACTTTATTGAATAGTTATATTTTACGCGTCCGTTACAATCTTTATTGCAGAAATTTTCAATTTTCAATTTTTCCATTTATTTGTTCTCAAAAATATTTTTGAAAAACATTAATGAAGTAAGTAAAAATTTATTTTTAGAAAACCTGTAACATCTGTAAGACTTAAAACAGCCTATAAATATAATAGGGAGAGCAAGTAGTAAAAACTAAATAATAATAATTTTAAAATAATAATAATAATAAACTGGATATATATTTATAGCATATGTATTTATAACATAACTTAAAATTTCACACAAGAGCAATCTTCAGATTTTATAATTAGACGAGCACGCTAATGTCTAAATTAAAGCCTTAATCCTGTCGGAGCAAAAAGACTTTATTTCTTTAATCTTTTAATTTAAATTTAAATCTTAAATTTAAATTTAAATTTTTTAATTTAAATCTTGTGAGTACTATTCAATTTCTAAATCTATTTAATATGTTCTTCATGACAAAAATACTTTATTTTGAACATCAACATTCGAAGTATTAAACAAACTTTTTATAGTCTTAAACTGTTATTGTACTTTACAATCTTTTCAATTATATTTGTCAATCTTACCTATTTTTATAGTCTTTAATTGTTACAACATTTTCATCAACTTTACCGTCATTTTAAAACAGTTTGACTGACAGAAACTTACCTAAAAATAACTGAAAAAAGTAAAAATTTAGAATTATGTATTTTAAAAACGCTGGTGGTTTAAGTATTTTTGTCCTCAAATTAATTTGTTTTACAATCCACAGAAACCTCAGTTTTAGTAAAACCATGGACGTATAAAAGATGGACGTGCAACCTTTCAGAGAAACCGCCAAAATAAGCGATCCATGCGTTTTCACGATCTTATCAAAATATTCCTTCATTAGCAAAAAAAGTATTAAAAATGGCTGCCAATCAAAGATTTAATAGACGATTCTGTAAAGTGATTTTTGTAAACATGAATCATTTATGTGCTTGCAAATTATTGTTCAAATCAAGCATAAATAAATGATGTTTATTACAAATACAAAGATATAATAACGGATTTTTTATAAATTATTTTTTATTCGTTTGCTTGTTAATTAATACAGAGGAAAGCCTTTTAGTAGAAGCCCTGATGTACTTAGCTGATAGAGATTTTCCACAAGATAGGACATAAAACTGCTGGTTAACTCCTATGTAACATTACTCGGTAATATTACTCCTTTAAAGATGACTAGTTAAGAAAAGTTTGGTGTATATCTTTCGATAGAAAATGAAATGTAGTGCTTGGAAAAAGAAAGCCTGGACTTTTGATAAAAGCTACTGATCTCTAAAAATATTTATAGCTTTTTGTGAGTTATTCAAAAAACATTAGATAAAAGCAATTTATTAATACACCTTATGTATTTTTAATTTAGATGAAACTGGTTTACGGACAGACCCCACTTTCTACTAATAAAAATCAATAAAAATCACATTATTTAAACAACCAGACTAAGAATTGCAGGGTCTAGGGATACTTTTGAGCAGGTGGCCTTTTTTCTTACAAAAGTGGTAATAATACCTTACAAAAAAAACATATTCTTAAAAATCTCGGAGCTCCTATATTTGCGGAACATTGGGTTGTAATCCCCATAATCCAGGGCTGGTTTAAACTTTCCCTCCTTAATTTTAAAAAAATAAATACATTTACGCGAAGAACTTGTAAAAAAGACCTAACAATCATGCCATTTAATATCCTTTCAAATAAAACACCCTTTCTGAGTCTCCCATGGGTTTATGCGCTTTCTGCTAACTGCCTTATTTTAGCTTTGTCTAAATTCCAGACCTTTCAAATGGTTGGCCAGAGAGTAGGGTTTCTCAAACGGGATCTCGGGATCCCGTTTTCCCGGGATCCCGGGGATAAAAGTGGCAGCGGGATTTCCCGGGATATCACTCTTATATCCCGGAATATAATTTTTTTTAAAATAATTTTACATATGATAACTTTGAACTAATTCGACCAAAAATAAGAAAAATATTATTGCATTTAGTTGTGTTTTATGTGTTCATACCTTATATTAAAACCTAGCACAACAAGAAATGCTATTGAAACTATCTTAAACTAAAAAGAAATGCATTGCAATGCAATGTTTTCTTTTTTCTCATTATTATAAAATATGAGTAAAAAATAAAAAAGATTTCTTGCGACGAAAACAGTAAGTTTAATTTTTAAACTTCTAAATTATTGAAAAGTTAAACTTTTTCTGTATCAAATTATTGAAATATTTAATAATTTTTGTATTTAAAAAACGGCAAACAAACACATAAAAGTCATACGTAAGATAACATACATATGTAAGAAATATTTGTAACATTACTTTTAGTTGTTCTGCGACTCAATTTAGTTATACTATGTCAATTGTAAATGGATCCAAAGCATGGCAGTATTTTTGTAAAGAAAAATCTGGCGAATCTGCAATTTGCAAAAAGTGCAATGTAAAGATAATGTGCAAAGGATTTTCGACCAGTGGGCTCCTACGTCATTTAAAAAACACACATAAAGATTTGGATCTAAATAAGAAGCGTCTACTTGAAGATACTGGTTCGGAAAATAAAATTGTTCAAAAGAAAATAACATTGTTTGTTAAACAGCAGACTATCGAGGAAATTGTGTCAAAGCTAGCAACGGTGGATGGCTTCTCAATAAATGCCATAACAAAAAGTGAATTCATTAGAAAATCATTGTCTGAAAAAGGCATGTTATTACCAAAAAATCCATCCCATGTTATGGGTATGATAAAAAAACAATATGAATTAGCTAGACAAACTGTGGTTTTAGAGATAACAAAAGAAATTTCTAGCGGGTCGCGATTTTCTTTATCGTTAGACGAATATACGTCTTTAAAAAATCGACGTTATTTAAATGTAAATTTACACTTATCAACAAAGTTTTGGAACCTGGGAATGACTCCGATAGCTGGATCACTTCCTGCAGAAAAAATTGTTGATCTAGTTGAAAATAAACTGTCAGATTTCAGTTTATCAATTAAAAAGCACATCATAGCTAGTGTCACTGACGGAGCATCCGTAATGAAAAAATTTGGACGGCTAAGTGGTATTGAACATCAGCTGTGTTATGCCCACGGACTTCATTTGGCAGTATGTGATGTTCTTTACAAAAAGTCAGACTCTTCAGCAAAATATATTGAATTTGAATCGCAGTTTCAAGATTCCGATGAAAATTTGAGTGATTACGACGAGTTTGATGATGTATTTGACTGTAATGATGAGTCACACAGCTCAACAGGCGTTACGTTTATTGATGATTTACAAAATAGCGTAAATATAGCCTTAACAATTCAGAAGGTTCGAAAAGTGGTTCGAATGTTCCGTAAATCACCTCTTAAAAATGAAGTTTTACAAATGTACGTAAAATCTATGTTTAATAAAGAGCTTAAGCTGATATTAGATGTCAAAACGAGGTGGAATAGTCTTGTTGCAATGCTAGAAAGATTCCTTAAAGTAAAAACATGTATACTAAAAGCAATGATCGATTTAAAAGAAGTTCTGAATATCTCCGAAGATGAATATGCGATTATGAACGACATAACATTTTCTCTGCAACCAATAAAAGTTGGAATAGAAAGACTTGGTAGAAGTAATGCTACTCTACTTGACGCAGAAGGTGTAATGATATTCATCTTAGACGATTTGACGGAGAAAAAAAATTTTATAGCTAATAAACTGCTTCAATCTGTGCAGCAGAGAATTGAAGAACGCAGAAATGCCAATTTAATTGGATTACTAAAATTTTTAAACAACCCAATTAGTTATAATCAGGAATCAAATATCAACTCCAAACTACTCTTACCGCCCAAACATGCATTAAAAGCAACAGCAAAAAAAATTTATACCAGGTTGTACATAGAGGATGCTAGCCTTAGTTCATCAAATAATGAAATAGTTGAAGTGAGTCGTGATAATGAAAGCATGGTTTCTGACCCGTCAATACCTCAACCTGTTGCTCCATATTTATTAGGCAAAAGTATTTTGACGCTTGAACAAAAATTGGATGCGACTATTTGTAATGTCAAACAAGTAGAAAAAGCAGCTCTAGAAAACATTAGCAATTTAAAAAACCTCACAAAAGAAATCAAACTTTTTGAGGCAACTGGAAAGCGTAGCGAAAGTTTAGAAAGAATATACTCAACATTAATGACCATCAAGCCGACATCAATTGAATCAGAAAGGGCTTTTTCTGCCGCGGGTCTATTTATGGGAAAAATTCGTTCACGATTAAGTGACAAATCAATTGATTGTTTATATAATAACCATTTTCTGAATCAAACCGTCTCTAAAATATTCACTCTCTGGTAGGGTTTCTCATTTCCCGTAAATTTAGCATCCCGGGATTCCCGGTGTGTAACTTATTTATCCCGGGATTTCCCGGGATTTCCCGGCATAATTTTTAATATAATAACAAGCGGTTTCTGACACAAATTTATCTTAGCACGCTAATCTATATTACTATTTAAAATGAAATATTGTTTTAAATTTAGCATCCCGGGATTCCCGGTGTGTAACTTATTTATCCCGGGATTTCCCGGCATAATTTTTAATATAATAACAAGCGGTTTCTGACACAAATTTATCTTAGCACGCTAATCTATATTACTATTTAAAATGAAATATTGTTTTAAAATGCTAAATTTAAATCATGCTAAATTTAAAACAATATTTCATTTTAAATAGTAATATAGATTAGCGTGCTAAGATAAATTTGTGTCAGAAACCGCTTGTTATTATATTAAAAATTATGCCGGGAAATCCCGGGAAATCCCGGGATAAATAAGTTACACACCGGGAATCCCGGGATGCTAAATTTACGGGAAATGAGAAACCCTACCAGAGAGTGAATATTTTAGAGACGGTTTGATTCAGAAAATGGTTATTATATCATGGACCGGCACTAGAGAGAGTTTTAATCATGGACAGAAATTTGTTATTGATATTTTTAAACTTTACAGGGAAGAAATACCTAAAACCGCGCAAATCAAATGTTACGGCAAACTTAAAGTTTTACTTTTTTGCATTACTTTTGTACAAGATCCTGTCAAAGTTATTTAAAATATAAGTAAATTTATTTACTTGCTTTATATAAATTCATTTTAATTTACCATACAAATTATTTAAAATGTGAGCCTATGTAATTTCAATTTTATTTTATAAAGTTTATTTTTAATAAAGATTTTTTATTACTTTTAAAATAAAATGTTTGTTTTAAAATCTATAGAAACATGATTTGCAAAAATGTTGCAGACGAAAATTAAAAAGTGAGACAAAACTTTGAGCTAAATCTGGTAAAAAGAGCCATCAAGAATCCAAAGCTTCTCTACAGCTACATGAACAATGAACAGTCAAAGACACTATAAAAATATAACAGGGAGCAAATTGTAAAACCACTCAAAATTCAAAAGATATTGCTGATATCTTAAACAAAACTTTTCTCGCTGCATTTGTGAAAGAAGATGATGGTCTTCTGCTTTCTGTTGTTTTAAGAACTACTGAAACATTCATTATGACAAATGAAGTCTTTACATATGAAAATGTATATCTAAGTTTAAAAAACTTAAAAAATGACAAATCAAGTGGTGTTGATAATTTACATTCAGCTTTTTTAAAGAATTTGTGCATCAGCCTTTGCTATTCCACTTACGTATATTTTTAAAGAGTCGTTTGAAACCATCAAAATTCCAGTGCAATTTAAATCAGCAAATATTACTCCTCTGTACAAAAAAGGCGAAAAAACCTTAGCAGGAAACTACCGACTGGTATCACATGAACAAAAGTTAAACATTACAGAATGTGATAAGCATATCGTGAATACTTTTTATTTAACAGATTGGCTAATTTATGGAATAGCTTACGAAGGGAGTTGGTTAAAGCATAATCAGTTAACAGTTATGAAGCAGGTCTTGATTGCTAGATGAGCAGCAATTAGTCGAATCGGCTATCATAGTGTGTTAATACCACACTCACTGGCTCAAACCAGTTACAGCATTTACCAATACTAACACTAATACTATTTTATTTGTAAATTTAATTTACATTTGGTAGCATTTTACTTTTATGTAATTTTGTATAATCAATAATTAGTTACTTTTATAGGTAAATGTAAATTACACTTTGAGGAACTTTTATATAATGTAATGTAATTTTTAAAAGTAATTAACTTTTAAAATTTTCAAAAGTAAATAAATCTAAAAGTAAACAGCTTTTTTATGTGACTTTTAAAAGTAAAAGTAAATTACTTTTTGATGTAATCTTCTTTTACATAACTTAGTTTTGAAAGTAAAAGTTGTTTCAAAAAAATTAATTACTTATTCGGAAATGTAAATTTACATAAAACGTTTGTACTTTTAAAATTACTTATGTTTAAAATTACTTAGGTAATTTACTTTTTGATAAAAAATAACTCGTGCTAGTAAAAAAAAGTAAGTAAAAGAGCCATCCCTAGTATCAAACTTTGCAAAGAACTTACACATATCACATTATAACTTTAACTTAAATGAGAATCCATTTTTATTTTGTAAATTGTCTTTTAGTAATAATTTTTCATCTTTTATAAAACAAGATTTAATACATTTGTAGTTATCCCATAATTATAGACCCACAAAGATGGATCAGTCTAACTTTCCTTTGTAAATTTTGCTTATTAAATTAATTTTAATCCACTCAAAATGTTTTTATTTTTGATTAATGAATGAAAACAATTAGAATCCGGTATTATTGTTACCACTCAAAAAAAGGAGAAAATCTCAAAATCTTTCACTTTTTGTAAAATCTCGAAAATAATTAAAACGATTTGAAAAGGGGTTAACCTCCTTGATAGTTAAAATACGATTTAAATAGGGGTTAACCTCCTTGATAGTTAAAATACGATTTGAATAGGGGTTAACCTCTTTGATAGTTAAAACACGATTTGAGTAGGGGTTAACCTCCTTGATAGTTAAAGTACGATTTGAATAAGGGTTAACCTCCTAGATAGTTAACTCAATACAAAGATTATTAAGATTTTTGTAACTTAGTAAACATTTTTTTACATTTTTGTTACTTATTAAAGTAATACACTTATATTATATAAACTACACCTACTAATATTATAAAAATAAAACGACTAAATAAAAAAGGCGTTTAAATGGAAGGTGTGAAGCAGACCAACCTTGACTAGAATTACGTTTCCGGGCTGCTAGTTAACAATAACCTGAAAACAATTTGAAACCGGGACATTTACAACAAATATTATTCACTATTTTCCAATATTCATAAAGTAAATAATTTAAAAGCTGATAAATAATTAAAAATGTCTGATTATAAACCAAAAGATTTATATTTGAAAAAAAACGCCAAAACAAGTACCACTAATAAATTAACTATTACAAATTGCAAAATATTAGAAAACTCGAAACGTGGACTGACTTGGACCAACGTATATAGATGCAGAATTTTAATGAAGGTTTCAATAATATTGTGATCCTTTAATGAAACCTGTCCTAAATAAGTCATTAAAATATAGACAAAAAAAATTGGTAAATGAGCTAAATTGGATGAAAAAGAAAATTCTACAAAAAAAAATTCTGCAAAAAAATAATTCTACAAAAATTTTCTTAAAATTGATAAGGCAGAGTCTAGGTTTATATATCAAAGCTCTCTAAGATGCTGATAAATTTAAATTAGCAAAAGTGATTTATATATACAAATTATATATCAATTCAAACATTACTAACTAGAGGCCTGTATCGATACTTTTTTCATTTTCAAAAATTTTTTAAAAGTGTATTTTATTATTGAACCTATAGTCATTTTACTAAAAGCAATTTATTTTACCCAAAAGAATTTGTATATCAAAAACTTTTTAACTGAGCATGCAGTTGTTGCAATTGTCAAGTAAATAACTGATTGTCTAATATAAAAAGAAATTTACTTAAAGAGTTGAGGAAAAAGGGGCAAAATGGCAAATGAGGCAATATGGCTTTTCATAATCAACTTGAAAAAAATAGTTTAAAAAGTTTGGTATATAAATTGTTTCTTAAAGCATTCATATGGTTTTTAAAAAAATTGTTCTTTTGATATATACATAATTTTTTTAATGGATATTAAAGTGATCTTAGAAGTTCTTATGGTCTTATCACAGAGCGCAAAAGCATTTAACAAGGAAGCTCACAAATGACAAATAAAAGAAACCATTTTCAATGTTTCGAACTGTGTATCTGCGTGACCTGTCATATGTGAAAGTTTCATGTTGTTTGGAAAAAAAAGGAACTAAATATTTTACAACATTATTATTATTATTTTTTTTTTTTCGAAAACACTGTTATTAAAAAATGTTTTAAAAAGTTTTTAATACTAACGATAGATTAGGGAACTAACGATAGATTAGGGTACTAACGATAGATTAGGGTACTAACGATAGATTAGGGTACTAACGATAGATTAGGGTACTAACGATAGATTAGGGTACTAACGATAGATTAGGGTACTAACGATAGATTAGGGTACTAACGATAGATTAGGGTACTAACGATAGATTAGGGTACTAACGATAGATTAGGGTACTAACGATAGATTAGGGTATTGTAAGTACCGTAAATGAAAGTTAGAGTAGTTTTATAAATAAATATGTTAGACCAAAAGTTTTTGCAAATAAATAACTTATAGGGATCACGACTGATAATTCACTTAGATATTGGAGGTTTTTTTTCTTAAATACACAATGTTTTTAAAAAGAGTAGCCTCAGTGCTCATTTTACCCAGACTATTTGATAATATGAGCACTTTAAATCAGCTCAAAAAAATAACAATAACTAAGTTTAAAAATGTCAACCTGACAATAAGAACGAGTTTATGAAATATTATGATTTGTTGTTAACAAAACTTTTTATTAAAAAGTTCAAGTCACTTATCGATGAAACAAAAATATTGAAATTTTTTATATATTTCTGATTGCTGCAAACAAAATAGCGCTGGCACCAAAAACTGACATAAAAATAATTTGAGTACTATCTTTTTGGAAATTTAATTTTTATTTTGATAGTATAATTTGTATACAGCTAGAACAAAAAGTTGAAATAAAAATAAAAAAGTGAAAAAAACTCTTTTTTCCGATAAAACCACTTACTCAATTAAATTCTTAGTTTAGTTTTTTCAAGTGACTAAGCGCCTATAGTTATCTATATGCAAAATAGCAACAACAAAGGTTTCAATGGCACAGTTTCAACAACGGCATTTTTAAGTGAAACAGAATGAATGATGCGTTTCAAACATTTAATGACAGAAATTATGGTTTAACCCAAATTGAACTATTCGAATATGTAATCGGCTACCTTGAACGCAAAGGTCAATTGCACTTATTCAAAAATGGCAAGCCTGGAAAAGACTATTTTTATGCCTTTATGAAGAGATGATCAGAATAAATTTCAACAAGAAAAGCGGGCAACTAAGCCGCTTTTTAATCTCTAGAAACAATTGATCGTAACTTGGAACGCATCGGCACAAAAAACACAATACAATCTTTATTTGTCTACCAGTTCACTCATTTTCTAAAACTATTGGATAGAGGTGTCTATTGCTATGTCAAATAAACGTGAAAAGAAATTCTTACCAATTATTACAAAAACTTAAAATGTAAGAATTTAGATAAACAAAATAGTAATAGTGTTGAAAAAAAGTATCGCGATGGAGATAAAGCAATGTTTTCAAGCCAGAAGTCAATCGCATGTTAAGAGATCGAAGCGGAAAATGTATTATTAAAGAAAATGTTATCAAGTTCTTCAAACAAAAAGATAAAGAAAAAGTTACAAATGAACCTGTTAAAGTACCTAAACTTAACGCAAACCAGAGACTTTCTAAGCCAAATACTCAAATGCCTGAGCAAAATATTATTGAACAACCACAGCAAAACAATAATGAAGAACAAACATCTGCAGCCAAACAATTAAAAGTTGGAAGATGTAAAACGTTGCTAAAAGTAAAACGAATACAACTAAACACAAAAATGTTAAAATGTCAGAATTCGATTTGTTGTGAGTGGTTGTTCAAAGAAACGTATTTACTAAAGAAATACGTAGTTAGCGCTGAGTTTTTTTTGTTGCAGGTTGTGTAAATTGTAAATTAAATTACAGAAAGATATTTAGTACTGTTAAAATATTAAAAGATTTTACTATGTGTTGCTTTTATTCAGGTAGCAATTAAAACTGCAACTTTAGGACTTTAAAATTGGTAATACCAATGGAAAATGCTGACTAATTTGAGCATGTAGAAAAATGGTATCTTTAAATAAAGTCAAAAATAAATGTTTTTATGCATTGTTTACCAAACAAAAATGGAACGGATTTTTAGGCTAAAATATTTTACTTTATTAAATTTCATTGTTTAAACACTTTTTGAGATGGTCGGGTATTAGTACCCGATTTTATTTTTTTTTATTTGAAAAATCACAAGCAAAAATTTAATGAAAGTTATAAGTAATGTATATTGTTTTAAAAATTTTTAGGTTATTAAACTTTTGTGTGTATTTTATATATTGTATATTTACTTGTTACGTTTTATTATTATATAATATAATATAATAAAACGTAACAAGTAAATATACAATAGATATATTACACATTTAAGTTTAATAACCTAAAATTTTTTTAAAACAAAATACTTAACTTGTAACTTTCATTAAATTATTGCTTGAGATAAAAAAAAAAGTCAGGTACTAATACCCGACCATATATATATACAAAATATTTCATTTATGATGTTTGATATTTTATTTATCATAAATTATATTTTAGATATTATAATTTTCTATTACTTTATAAAACTATATATATATATATATATATATATATATATATATATATATATATATATATATATATATATATATATATATATATATATATATATATATATATATATATATATATATATATATATATATATATATAATTATATATATATATATATATATATATATATTTATATATATATATATATATATATAATATATATATATATATATATATATATATATATATATATATATATATATATATATATATATATATATATATATATATATATATATATATATATATATATATAGTTAGTTAGTTAGTGGTAAACTGCGTGGATCTTATCCACAAGCTGAGACGTTGTAACGTTCAGCTATAGCAGCCCAGTACTTTTTTTTTTTTTTCTTTTTCTTTTAAATTAATATTTTCTTATTTTTCTTAAGCCATTCGTCTAAACTTGCTTTGAAACTATTCAAATTCTCGGAATCTACAACTTTTTCCGGAAGTTTGTTCCAAATTTGGCAAACTCTGTTTGTGAAGAAATGGATTCTGGAGCTAACCGATGCATGAAAGTTATTTATTTTGCGAGGAGTAAAACACTGCATTCTAATTTTATGTTTGAGACCTCTAATGGAAGAACATGGGCCATCTAATTTAATGCTTGACTTATAGACTGGTTTGACATTAAGATTGACAATTTCTAGATTGTTTAATATCTTATATAAATGAATAAGGTCTCCTCGTTTTCTTCTGAGATTTAAATTAATTAAATCCATTTTAACTAGCCGTTTCTCATAACTTAGCATTCGGTTTGAGTATGGTATTTTTGTGGCCCTACGTTGAACTCTTTCAAGCATTGAGATTTCGGCCACATTCGGAGGACTCCACACTGGAGCCGCAAATTCACATTCGGTCGCACATAAGTAGTATACAAAATTTTCCACATATAACAATCTCTACTTTCAAAGGCATTTTTCAATAACCCCAGTATTTTTAAAGCTTTGTTAACACATACTTGCGTTTGATGCTTCCAACAAAACTTTCTGATTGCCGAATCTCATCACCTTACATTTTTTGCAGTTTAGTTCCATACCCCAATTGTTGCACCACTTCACAATGTTGTCAAGGTTGGTTTGTATTTCCGCTTGTTTATCAATGGAATCTTCTATGGCTATTATTTTGCTATCATCAGCATACATTTTAAATGTGTTTAGCACAACTTCTGGGAGGTCATTTATGAATAGTAGAAACAACATTGGACCCAAAACGGAACCCTGAGACGCGCCACTGGTAACTGATACCCATTCTGAAACTGTATTACTAATAGCAACTCTTTGTTTGCTATTTGCACGAAAACTTTTAATCCAGTTATATATTTTACCAGTTATACCATACGCTTTAATCTTTGTCAATAATCTTTTGTGTTCTACTTTATCAAAAGCCTTTGCAAAGTCAAGATATATGACGCATAACGGTTTACCTTTTGCAGTTTCAAATGTAATTGAGTCAATTGTCTCAATAAGATTTGTTGTGCATGATTTGTTTGGAACAAAACCAGTTTGCTCCTCACATATAAGTCTATTTGAAACTAAATGTTGCAGAGTTGTGTCCCGAATGAGCTTTTCGAACATTTTACAAATAACAGATGTTAAGGATACTGGTCTCTAGTTTTCTGGTTCAGGTTTTGATCCCCCTTTGTAAATTGGTGATATTTTTGCAACAGACCAGTGGTAAGGGACACATCCAGTGTCAAAGCTTAATTTAAAAATATGAACAATTGGGTCCACAAAACCTTCTGCAGTATGCTTTAAAACAAATATCACCAATTTACAGCCTGTGAGTGTAGAATCAATTTTGAGTAATCAGCTGTAGAGTTTGGTGGTCTATATACACAACCAACAATTAAATAAAAATTATTACAATTTATTGAGCACCAGACTTGTTTGATCTTTTTGTTGTTAAGATGCACATTTACAATTTCTATACTTGTAAGTCTTTTATTTACATAAATGGCAACACCTCCTCCAATTCTATCTCTATCTGCCTGATACAGTTCATAGCCATCAATTAATTTAATCAAATCCAATTTAAACCAAGTTTCTGCAATTGCAATAATATCAATTTCATATGCCAAAGCAAGTGTGGACAGCTCAGATAATTTATTAGAGTTACAGGAGGTAATTAGTATAATAAAATTTAATTGGTTTATAGTTAGTACTAGTATTTTGCTTTAAATAAATAGGAAGTTTTACATTACTCAAGTTTTGGTAAAATTTATAAGATTGGCTGATATGAGCCCCTCCGGGCCTGCTTGGCAACGCTCTCTTTGACAAATGGGTGAATTTTGCGGTTGCCAATGTCTTTTGTTGTAGTGACGTTGATGCACAGTAATTTTCCGCTTCTAAAGACAAATCGAAAGGGCTGGTCTAGGTTATTATTACGTTGCAAGTCCTCGTTCGCCTCCTTTCTCTCTTTATCTAATTGTGCAAATTCAGCCTGCTCATCAGGAGTGCGGTCAGGCCGTATATATACTTTTTTGTAGGCCTCAATAGTTGACAGTTCCCTTGCGGCAGCCAGCATCTCGTTTCGTGCTACTTCATTCTCAAATTCGACAACTAACGGTTCAGATGCATTGTTTACCAAGGGAACTTTAGATTTTAATCTGAATGTTGATTTTATTATTATTCGTCTGTTCAGCGAACGTATTAATTCGTTGACCATGTTCTCGTCATCTGTCTTGCGATCCTTGATTATAGTTTTTTGTGAGTTAGGCAAACCAACAATTACAACATTTTTAGACTTTTTACTGGATAATATTTCATGACTTTTTGACACTTTTATGCTAGCATTATACAGCTCAGAACCTGGTTTGGCTAGTTGCTTAGCAATTTGGCTGTAAGAAACAGCAGGTGAACTAGAAGGTGGTAAATTTGTATTGTTTTCTTGTAGTCTTTTTACTTTCTCACTAAGTTCAGCTATTTCTGCATCTTTTTCCTTTAATTTCACTTCAAATAGTTTAGCTTGTTGATTTAGTTTCACTTTAAAGTCATCCTTTAGCTCTTCAAATGCTTTGTTAATCGTTGTTAATGACGCTTTTTTATACTAACCAACAAATCATCCAAAATAGACTAATTTTCAAAATGAGTTAAATAAAACTAGCTTGACCATAGTTAAAATGGATCAATAAAAAATTATACCACTTAAATATCAAAAAATTCATTTTTTCATAAAAAAAAACTTTTTTTTTGTGGTTATCCACCTTAACTTCACATTCGGAAAAAGGAAAAGGGAAGGGGGTTTGACTATACTTTTTTAAGTACTAATCACCAAAATTATATGGAAAATATTCTCATTTGATATAAACACCAACATACTTAAATTTAAAGATTTGTTATGCTTGCAAGTATCATCTCTCATGTAAAATTTTTATAAAAGTCATAATAATTAAAATAAATTAATTTGGTTAGTGCACAGGATAAGTATATGTTTCAGCTATTCAGAAATGGTAAATATCGATTACCAATATAATTATAATTATCGATAAAAAAAAAAAAAAAAAAATAGACTTTTTATTCATACTTCATTTATTTGCATATTTACTTTTAAAAAGTTAAGATCCAATTAAATTTTTAAAAAAGTCAAAAAGAAGTAAAGCATAATCAGAGTAAGATTTATGAACATAAATTTATGAAATTTATGAAAATTTATGAAAATTTATGAAATTTATGAAAATTTATGAACATTTATGAATGCTACAATAAAATAAACTTAAACAGTGTTATTATACAATAAACAGTATAATAAACTTTTATTATGTTAACATTATTTTGAGATGGAATTGAAGATGGAGCAGAGTAATTTTTCTACAATAAAGCATATTTAAGAGCAAAACTTGTGCAATGGGGAGGAATTATTGCAACCCAAGCTAACAGTGAATATGGTTTGAACCAATTATGGGTTGTTGAATCGCGGCCTAATGGACCACAAAATTACTTTACCATCAGAAACGTAAAATATCCAAATTTTAGACTTGCTAAATGGGGTTCAAGTAATCGTGAATTTGGTGTGTATGACGGCAACTATTATTTGGACCAATTTTGGAAATTTGAAAAAGTTGGTAAATATTACTGCATATACAATCATAGGTTTCCTTCTGATAAAATAACAAAGTTGCCCGCTAACGATGATGATATTGGTACTTATTCAGGATCAAATCACGATAACCAGCTTTGGAAACTTGTTCCTCGCTACAAGGCTGCTTCTGTGAATTCAGTTATTTTTAGTTTTAATAACCAAGGATCATCAAACATTACAAAAAGCATTTCTGTTACTATTGGAGTAATAAACAATATCGGTACTTCATTAACATCAACACTAGGTTTTAAGACGTCTGTTTCCGCATCAATTAAAGGTATAGTTGATGTGTCTGTAGATTTTAAAGCGGAACTTTCTTCGGCAGTTTCAAGATCTGTTACTACTTCTTTTAGCAAAACTACGAAGTTAGACAGGAAAATGTTAATTTCAAAAGTCTTATTTCTTCAAGAAATTTTCAATTTCATTCTTTATATGAAGTTAAAGAAAAACCAATAAAGTAATAGTTTTTTTTAAAATATCTCAGTAATATTTTTGATAAAAGCATGTTAAACAACTTTGTTTTATTTATTAGTTTAAGCACGTTAAACATTTTTTTTTTCATTGACTGCACAGTGAATGTGTTAGCTAACATCAGGGTTGGAGTATTTTCTGATGTTTCAGATATGACATTAGCTGTCACAGTGAAAACTGCAAATTTAAATGCTTTATTTTTAAAAAGAAATTATATATATATATATATATATATATATATATATATATATATATATATATATATATATATATATATATATATATATATATATATATATATATATATATATATATATATATATATATATATGTATACACACACACACACACACACTATATTCTGCTTGCTAACATTTGTCGTTGTTTACAAAGATAAACAGACAAGGCTTCCGAAAAAAGATCATAATGATCTTATCATCAGATTTTACAGATTTGAAACTTTTTTACATCAAGACATAAACTAAAACAAATAGTTACAATAAATTGTGATATAAATTGAAAATATAAATCAAACTACTAATGTTATATATAATAAAAAAGTTGGATCTTATCGAAAGAACTTACAAAAGCGCAAATATATATACCATATATAAATGTACAGGGTGACCAGAAAGTTCTGGAACATAGTAAAATTGCCATAAAAAGACTAAATTTAAAAAAGGCAAATGACAATAAAAATAAACTTTATTCTAACAACTAACAATTACATTACAAAGTTAGATTTTAAAATAACCGCCTTTAGCTTTATACATAAGTTTATAGATACAGGCCATAAGTCTATTGGGGAAATCATTGACTGCGGCGTGCAGATATTCTGAATAAAAATTATTCCAATCCTTCTGAAGTGCTTGGTGCATAGAGTCCAAATTCCTATGAGGGATAGAACATGACTTGGTCTTCAAAACTGATCAACGGAATAATCCAACGGGTTGAGATCTGGCGAGTAGGGAGGCCATTCTTGGGCCCTAATAAAATCTGGAAAATTGTTTTTGTTCCACCCTTAAACGATTTTTGCTATGTGAGCAAGAGCTGAACACCAAAATGTGAACCATTGATGTACTTTTTTTATAAGGACATCATTTAAATAATTTTGACTGTTAATTTTAACTCTAGAATCCACAAAAACTAACGGAGTTTTGCCATCCGAAGTTATTTCTCCAAAAACCATAACGGATTGGTTATGGTTTTTGGAGGGATAACTTCACATGGCAAAACTCCGATGGTTTTTTCCGCCCTGAAAATTAATGTTAGAACAATTTCAAATTAAACTTCCAAATAAAATTCAAGTAATGATTTTCTATTATAGAGTAGGGTGGGGTAATGTGGGCCTAAGGGCTATTGTGAGTCTTATCATAACTTATTAATTATTCAAAAGAAAAGTTTTCTTTCCTGTATGTTTTAGGTGGTTAAAATAACTCTTTAAATTTTAATTATCAGCTTACTAGGCAAATTCTCAAATATATTTTTTATTCAAAATGACGCATAAATTTGAAGAGAGTTTTTTATTAAAAATTTTAAAATGTTAAA
>NC_061164.1:9278618-9308618 GCF_022113875.1 Hydra vulgaris | reverse complement strand
TTTGTTTCTTGTGGGTAAGATGTACTTCCAAAGAGCAGCCCAAAGTGCTTAACAATTTGATGAAGATTGAGAAAATAATTTTTATAAAGAATCTGTTTTTGTTTTTATGATTGTTTGTATGATTTTGTTTAAATGATTGTAATTTATTCTTATGTTTTGAAATCCTCACCTAAAGTTTACATAACAGGTTTATGTTTGAAAAAAGAAGTTGATGAGTGTATTACCTCAATGCACAAATCTGAATTTAAATCAAGATCTGTTGTTAACGATAACCATTCTACAAATGTTAATGCATTTTTATAGTTTCATAAAGCATATACTGGAGATGGAAAATTATTAATTTATCATTTAGTTTAGAAAAGGAGTGTTTAAAACATACTTGTTATTTGATAAACTATGTTTTTGTTTTTTTCTTCTTTTTCATTTGATTTTTCCAGAGACTATGTTGAAGTAACTTAAGCAGGGAATATATTTCTTAAAGTTTATTAAAAGATCAATTATTAAACAGGCAAGAAAAAGCAAGAAAAATTAGTTATCAAGTCACATATTTTGGAAACAACAAACAAGTTGTCAACATCAACAATATTTGACGAAACTGTAATTTAGTTATTTTTCTGAAAGAAATAACGCAGTACAATTTCTATCATTGTTTTATAAGTTATTTATCATACTTAATTCATTCATTATTTTATAAGTTATTTATCATACTTAATTCATATATATATATATATATATATATATATATATATATATATATATATATATATATATATATATATATATATATATATATACATACTAAAGCAAGTTATATTGGTAAAAATTAAGAAAAAGATTTAGCTGTTAAACTTATGATCAATAAACATTATTTTATAAAGAGAAGAACCTATATATTCAATTCAACCTCTGTCTAATTTTATTTGTTATCTTTTTAGTATTTTATGTAATTTCTCCTATTCTAATAAAACATTGCAGTCATGCTTTTTCAATTAAAAATTTGCAAAACAAATTTTAAAGATTTGATGTAGCATCGTCAATTTTACAAATAAAAGCTACTAAAAGTGGGGAATCAAATGTAGATCTTGTATTGCTGTTAATATTTTTTATAATAATTTGTAAAAAAATTTCATATCCATTGAGAAAAGATCAAGTAAAAGAATTCCAAAAAAGACAAAGTAAACATTTCTAGCAAAAATGTTTTCATTCTTTCAATTTCAATTATAAAAAAATACAAAACTGCAAACCTTTTTTTTTGTTCAATGGAGAGTTTTAGGCAATCTTAGCAACATGAAAGATTATTTTTAGTAGCATGTTGGTATGTGTTGATATAGTTATCTGAAAGCCTATTTCAGTATTCTGTGTTGTTGGAATAAATTGAAGCAGACAATCAGTTAACAGAAAACGCAGCACAAAATAATGTAAGTACTCATAGAAGATCTAACTATCATTAAACCATTTTAATAAAATTATAATAAAACAATTAGAGTGCAAACAAGACTTTTAACCATAAAAAAATGAAGTTTTTATACTTATGGCGTAAAAAAACTAGCTTCTTTATTTTTTATGGAAAATGCAACAAATCAGGCCGTGTAATTTAAGTAGGCCATGGATAAATAAAGTTTAATTAACTGGTTTCTTAATATAAATTAGTTTTTTTGATTTACTTGACAATTGAGTATGGCTCAATTACCCTCTGAATTGTTTCATGCGTTTCTTGAAGAATTGTCTCTCAAGAAGTTAGAGAATAGTATGCAGGTTCTTGAAGGTATGTTAATTTTCTGTACATTAGACTTAGTAATTTATTTTTTTTAATAAAATTTGGAAGTAATAATTTAAATAAACTTAATTTTCAATTTACTTGTAGTACTGTAATACCTTCAGTACTAGATGCAAATTTAACAGCACTAATTAAAGTTGAAATAAATTCGAAAAAATATTAAATGTATGTTTCTATATATTCAAAATATAATATTTGAATTAAATGTTAAATTATCTATTTTGTCTATATAAGAAAAAAAATTAAATCCATTTTTTTAAATTAATATTTTTTAAGAAAATGGTATTGATGCTGATGCGATGGTTCTGGTTACCATTGAAGATTTAAAGTTAATGTTTCCAAAGCTTAGAGATTTTTTAAAGATTAAGAGTGTATTTTTAGCTATATATTCTAAGGTAATTTTTCAACTAAAACTATTTTTTTCTGTTTACAGGTTCACTAATAAAATTAATCAATAAAAATGCAATTAACATGCTTTAAATGTACTCGCAATTTCCCTACAATAAATTTTTTACTTTGCCATTTGAAAGGTATACATGCACTTGAGGAGCCATGTGAACTAATATGTGGCCAAAAAAGATGCAAAAGATTATTTACATCTTTTCATAGTTTTCAAAAACATGTGCGTTCTCATATTAAAAAGCAAGCTCAGAAAGTGCCTTTTGTTACTAATCAATTATTTGATTTACCACAAAGCAATATTAATACCCGAGACAGCTTTATGCCAGAACATTTTAATAATTTTAATGATGCTCCTGATGCACAACCAATTCTTGATATAGCTGAATGTTTTGACCATAGAGGAATATTCTTACCAGCTGCCAGGTTTCTTCTTAATCTAATGTCTGCCGCTATTCCATTAAGCAATATAAATGACATCCGTAATGGTTTGGATGAGATGTTTTCTGTTTTTGCTTGTGCTGTGTAATATAAAGTCAGTGAAGTATTCACTATGAATAGTTTAGAGAATAAAAACACTGCAGAAATTTTTCTTACTGCTCTTAAACATCCATTCCAGAATATTGACACTGTGAAAAAGCTGAGTACATATCTAGAAAAGGTTGGTGCATTAAATATCCCTACTGAAATTGTATTGGGACATCGGTGGGAAACAAAGATGGGCAAGCAAGTTCAAGTAGAAGACACTTTTATGTTTGTACCCATCAGCAAAACCCTTAAGTATATTTTTAGACATTCAAATTGTTGGTCAGCCTGCACTTTTAACGAAACTATAGCTGAAGGTGGAATCTTGTGTGACTACCAAGATGGAAGTAATTACACCAAAATCGCCATCCCTTGCCTTCAGTTGATTTTATTACACACGAACTTGTTATTCAACTTTATTATGATGATGTGGAAGCAGTAAATCCTATAGAAACAAAAGCGTCCATACACAAGCTTGGAGCATTCTACTTTATTTTGAAAAATTTTCCAGCTATTTTTAGTTCTAATTTAGCAAATGTACATTTAGTTGCATTGACATATGTCAATGACATAAAAAAGTATGGCATTAATGCAGTTTTAAGATCAATTGTTGATGATTTAACGTGTATGGAGGATGGATTTCAAATTGAAGTTCAGGGTGAAGCAACTTCAAGACGTGTGCGATGCATTCTTGGTCAAATTACAGGTGACAACCTTGGACTTAGTACTTGTTTAGGCTTTGTAGAGTCTTTTAGTAGTGACTTTTGTTGTGATCTATGCACAGCTGACAAAAAAACAATGCAAAACAGTTTTAAAGAAATTCCAAAGCTTCAACGAACTGTAGCACAATATGAGGCAATTGTTAATAAATTAGCAGCACAGCAAGTTTATAAAGCTGAGTTTGGAATTAAAGTTGTAAGTATTTTGAAAGAACTTAAGTACTATCATCCGGCTAAAAATGATACTGGAGATATCATGCATGATATTTTGGAAGGTATAGCTCCTTTAGAAATCAAGTTAGTTCTTTATAATTTTATTTACATTCAAAATCTTTTTGATTTAAATTTGTTAAATAATCGTCTTAGACATTTTCCTTATGGATTAACATTACAAGACAAAAAACCCAGTCTGATAACTGAAAATCGTTTAAAAGATAACAGTTCTCTTCTCGGACAGAGATCTAGTCAAACAATGACTTTATTAATTGTCCTGCCTTTGTTGATTGGTGATAAAGTACCAAGTGACTCTGAACACTGGAAACTTTTGCTGCTACTGTTAAAAATTTCAAACATTGTATTTTCACCTGCAGTCCACAAATCTGACATGACATACTTAGCTGCTTTGATTGCTGACCATAACTCACTGTTCAAAAATCTTTTTCCAAATAAGAATTTAATGTACAAACGCCACAGGCTTACACATTATCCAAGTCTAATCCTAAAAAATGGGCCACTAGCCAGGATGTGGTGTATGCGTTTTGAAGCCAAACACAATTTTTTTGAGAGAATAGCCTACATTGTGTGCAATTTTGGTAACATTGCGTACACTCTTGCATTTCGTCATCAACTTGCACAATGTAGTCAGTGGTGGAAAAAAACTGGTTTTAAACAAAGTCTTGTTGTGGGCACATTTACAGAAACACTTTTATATCTTGTGCCAAATGGAGAAACAATATCATCACATTTCACAGATAAACATGTTGTTGTATATATTGCAAATTTTATTGAAGCCTATGGTACTGTTTACAAACCTGGAATGTCACTAATAGCAGACATTAATGAACATGGAGAGCCAACTTTTATTTGTATAGACAAGATTGTGATAATGGACAAAAAAGCTCATTTGTTATGTCTTAATTTTAGGCTAATTCAGATTGATGAGCATCTTCACAGCTACACTGTAACTTGTGATGACACCAACACTGTCAGCTGTTACACACTTGATAGTTTGCATGATTATCATCCTGTTTTTTCAGGTACTTGTTACAATCCAAGCTGTCACTTTGTGCACATTTCATTGCGTCACACATTATGTGCAGATAACACATAAATATGATATAATATGGAAGTCAAATATTTTGATTTGTAGAATGTACATTATAAGATTATCAATTTTACTTAAATAATTTGTTTTTCTTGATACCATGTGTGTTTGTGTGCTTTGCTTTTGTATTGTATTATTTACTAGTGATACTTATGCTTTTTGAAATTACCAATTAATATAATTTGACCATTAATTATTTGATTTTGTTAATGTTAAATACTTTTTGTATATATATTCATATATAGATATGTATATATATATATATATATATGTGTGTGTGTATATATATATATATATATATATATATATATATATATATATATATATATATACAGTGCTCAAAGTGGAGAAAAAAAGTAACAGGATAGTATTCAGTAAATTAAAAATATCATCCCACCTCACCATCCTAATCATTGTTATATACAGAGATTTTAAAAAAGGTGGCCAAATGGTTTATACTTTAAAAAAAGGCGATGACATCATGCCCCACTTCAAGCACTGTATATGTAACTTTGAGATTTTTATTGATACTTGTCTCTAATATATCAACAATTATGTATAATTTTTTTATTAACTATTGGTATTGAAATATGTATCAGTATGTAAATCGCCCTCTATTATCTCAATATTTGGATGAAGACAAAGGTGTTAACTTACATTATTCTTAGCATATTTGTTTAATTACAGAATGTACAGCCTCCTTGTCTTATCAATACCAATGAAGCATATATACCTTTAGAAAGCTCTGCATCTACATATACTGATGTAAGACAGTCTATTGAACCAACAACAACAATCACAACAGATCAAATAAGTTTTAATGTTGTCAGCAGTTCTTCTAGTTCACATCAATGTCAATATAAGTTTGTGAGTGAAATTTATTTAATAAATAATATTAAATGAAAACTTTTGGCTTTTTTAATAAAATTGTTATATTTATTAATAAGCATAGTAAATAGTTATCTTTATTAGCTTGCATTTGCTAATAAAGATTTTTTTTTTTTCTATAATTTTTTTTTAAATTGCTATTGTGAGTTATGTTTGTTGTTCAATTTAATCATAAATGCATTTTATTTATAATTTTGTTAGAAACTTTTAAAAACTTTTCGAAATTATTTATAAAATTACGTATATTTTATTATTTGTAATATTGTAGAAGTGAATTTTAATTTTTGTTAAGGACATTGACTCTATGTTGAAAGATCACCCTAAAGGTGCATCAATCTTATCCGAATATGAGCGAACCGGGCAGTTAGTCTTGATGAAAGATCTTTTTGTGCGTATTATTGTTGGAAATCTTGTAAAAGATAGTAACTGGTTAGGAAACCTTTAATATTTTAATTTTGAAACTTGCATTTTTTGGTATTAGTATGTAAAATCAGTTAATAAAACTAAATTTAATTAATTTTATTTTAAATTTAAATTAAAATTTATAAATTAATGATTTACTGCAAAAATTAAATGAGGAAGTAGGTAAGTTATTAAACACAGCATAATTTTTTTTGTTGTTGTTGTTGCAGCTATTCCAATACAGACAAAAAAAAGGCTTTAGCACAAGAAGTGATAAACCGCTTTCCAACCTTAAGAAGTGGTAATGGTGATGGTTATGTAAGTATTGTTATAAGTCTAATTGAAACTTTTATTTGCATATTTTGGGAAATGGGATAATAGTTGAAATTTTTTTAGTTTAGTTTTACTAATCTTTATATTTTTACTTACTTATTTACTTAAGGATGCTTACTTCAGACAGTATGTTGAAGTATTACGAAACGGAAAAGTTAAAAAATATTCCCCATCAGGCTATATTGAAGAGCGTTTAAAAACGCTGAGAAAACAACTGCCAATTACTGACAAGCCACACAAGCCGCATCAGAAGCGCCTAAGAACAGATGCAGTTGATCTAGTCAATGGGCCCATAACAGGTTTTTGCTTTAACTGTATGTTTGTAGAATGAATATTTGCATTAAGTATATATTTAAAATATATATATATATATATATATATACATATAACACTATTGTTGCAAAAGTTTGTTATTAATAATGGTAGAGTGTAATAATTTAATTATATGTTTTAGATATTTTAAAATATATTATTTAAAATATATTTTTTTAATTTTCATTCTGATATATTAACAGTTTTATTGTATTTATATTTAACTAGCAAAAAGCAACCCGTAATACGGGTTTTGGTCGGTCTGCTACATAGTTAATTTATAGTGGCTGTTTTACAAAATTTAATGTTGCAAAACCTTAACTAATACCCTTTTAGAAAATTGCCTTCAGCTTGAAAAAATTAATCCATCTGTAAAATTAACATAAAAAGTATGAGGAGGGAAAATAATTTACCAACTACTACTAAACAATTACTACTTAACATTATTTAAGTAATTTACAAATGGCATAGGTCATAACAGTGAAAGGCAGAACCATTTTCATCAATCTTTCTAAGTTTAACACAATACGTTTTTAGTTACTGACACAAAATAATAACACTTGGTCATGCTTTAAATTGACGAAAGTGTCAACTAAATCCTTGTAATAATTTTTATAATACGAACCATTAAGATTAAAATGAAGTTAACTTATATTATACAGGAGTTATCAATTTTTTGGTATCCCCTTGATTAATTATTCTTTAAAAAAGAAAATTGTTAACTTAAAAATGTTAAATGCACACATTTAAATAAATTTATAAAAAATAACAAAGTTTATTATAAATAACTACGCAACTGAGTACAAATACCTTTCAAACAAAAAAAATTAAATTTACAATCAAACATGGGTATAACAAATTTTTTAATGCATAAATGCATCATATGACAAACCTAAAATAAAAATTATAAGAGATAAGTAGACATAAAAATTTGTAAACCAAGCTGACCCGACCCGAGTCTTGTTAAGTCTATTCAACACAGACCATTTCTATATTATTTGTTTGGCCTCTTTATTTCATTAATTTTAAGTAAACGGTAATTTGCCACCATTTACTAAAAATTCCTATTGTAACTCGAAATTTAATTTTCCTAAATATTTTGACTCTAATAAAGAGGTTCCTTCCCTCTTTTTGCTTTAATGGTGGCCAGGTGAATAAAATAATAAAATGTAAAACAATGATCTACATATATAAGAATGTTTTCTTTCTTTCCTCAAAAGTGTTGCAAATACAGACTAAGCTAACTAATTAGTTAAACACATAAAAAAAAACCTTAAGTAACTCGATATTAAATGCGCAAAACTACAATATTCTCCATGTTTTTAAAGGTTTTTAGTTACGACCCCCCATTTACAAAGATCCCCTTAAAATACGTACAGCAAATTATTAGGCATAAAATAAATAAAATATAAAATTAACTAATAGCATATATTTATATCTTTTTAACTAACAAAAATTTACAATAAAAAGAAATCAGGTTATTTTATTTTATAAATCTTATAAATGCGTCATAACGTAATTCTAAAATAAAAAAGTAATGAAATTATGATATCATAATTACAAAGAAAAAAAAAAAAAAAAAAACCACCACACAATTACCAAAAATCGATTTACCCATTTATAGTAACCTATTTTGAAATTGCAGTTAAAGATTTATCGAAAATGTAACTATAAAACCTGTTTCAAAGTATTCTTTCGAAGTAATTCTCCACGTTTTTAAAGGTTTTTAGTTACGACCCCCCATTTACAAAGATCCCCTTAAAATACGTACAACAAATTATTAGGCATAAAATTAATAAAATATAAAATTAACTAATAGCATAAATTTATATCTTTTTAACTAACAAAAATTTACAATAAAAAGAAATCAGGTTATTTTATTTTATAAATCTTATAAATGCGTCATAACGTAATTCTAAAATAAAAAAGTAATGAAATTATGATATCATAATTACAAAGAGAAAAAAAAAAAAAAAAAACCACCACACAATTACCAAAAATCGATTTACCCATTTATAGAAAAATGAAAAAAAAAAAAATAATGATAAAGTTACACATACAAAATGTGCTCACAACCTTTAACAATAAATTTTCGAAATGAAAATCTAAAGACTATAAATTAAGAACATTAAAAAATATAACAATATTTGTTACATTTTTTAACCTACTATACCTTGAAGTAACAATATTTGTTACCATTTTTTAACCTACTATACCTACTATAGATGTTTATCGATATTGAAAAACAAACTATTAAATGCTATAGTTCTTGAAAATGCAGCATATAGTTGACCATTAGAGAAACACGGTTTTGAGATATTTCTTTTGTCTATATGTTTAATTTCGCCTTACGTAATATATAGACGATCCCTAAGAGAAAATACTTGAGACTAAAAAGATTTTATTTATTACAATATTTGAACAACCAAGGGACAATTTAAAGAATTATATCTTTAAATAGTAAATTATCAATCGCAGTATTAAAAAATACGCAAGAGCTTAGTAATTACAGAGTTTAATAAATTCTCAATACTAATATTATTTAAGTCTCATCTAAGAAAGAGAGGAAGTGTTTTAAAAACAGCATGTTAGAAAAAGTAAAAAAGTCATGCAATAAATAACAGTAACTGGTTTTATTATGCTTCCAATAAAAAAAACTATTTTTACCTTGACTAAAAATTAATTTCCAGCATTTCTTGATTAAGTTCCAGCTTCTCTCTAACTGTTGACAAATGAATAATATTGTAAATTTCACATCATATTAAATTTACAAAATTAAAACCATGTTTCAACAGTAAGCAAAATAATCAAGTGATGACAAAGACAACTAAAAAAAAATGAACACAATTATGTTTAAGATAACAAAACAAAAAAAAAAAAACATTTAAAATTGAAGCTGTTATTATTTGTTACTATAAATAGTAAAATTCATACTTTGCTTTATTTTAAAGTGTCTAATGTAAAGTCAAATAATAGACATCAACACCGCTTGGCACTGAATTCTGTCAAGTAAGTTTTCGATTCATCAAGCAAAATTCCTTATATTTCAACGACAATTAATTTTATTACGCCTAGATTTATTTCTTTCATATGACAACAATTTCAAGTCACCTATAACCATTTACACTAATAACTTCTTCGAGCCTAATATTATACATCTGTTATCATTAAATATATATTACCAGTGATTATACTACTGTTACAACTGAATAAATGAACGTTTTATATTTTTACAACTGAAAAATATAAAAAGAAATTTATTGACATTTTAATTTAGCAAAGAATTTAGAACACAATGCAAAGTTATTTGCATTGTGTTCTAAATTCTTTGCTAAATTAAGAAAGCCTTCAGGCACAATCTTAATGCACAAAAATAATAAATGCAGAATCATATCATAATATAATATAATAAGCAATGTCAGTCTAAAGTAATATATATATGTATGTATATATATTCAAATTTTTTCTATTCTTAATTTTTTCTTTGAGATAATATTCATATAGATTCAGAGAAATATAAAATATTTTGATATATAGGCACATTCATGTATATAAACTAACCTGTCAAAAATTAGTCAGTTTTCCATGTTAAATACATAAATATAAAAAGAAGTTGACAATGCACAGTATCATTAAAATATAAAATAAAACAAAACATACTTACTCAAATCAGTAACAGTTCGACTGTCTAAATGTCTAAACTTACTCAAATCAGTAACAGTTCGATTGTCTAAATATTTTTATTATTAACCCTTCTATTTAAAAAAAGAAACAAATGATTAGAAGTGACTAAAAAGCACTTTAGCTCTTTCCAATTGCACTAAAAAATAAAATAAATCTTGCTTTGCTAAGTTGCCTAGTTCTAGAATCTGAAAACAAATAAGTAAAAAACCAAGAACAAACAAACATTTATTTACTAAAACTACTCTATTTAAACAAATTAAATTAAACAGAGAACAACATTGATACTTCTTGAAAGCTGAAAAACTTTTTATCTCAAATTTGCATGTAGACCTTGCTTATAAAACCACTTGAATAAGAAAAGCATCACAAAAGCCTAGAAGCTACTTAAAAATGATATATGCAACAATGAACTTTAAATGTTGATTGGAGTAGATTTTTTTTAAAAATTCAAAATGATTTGTTCTTCTATAGCAAATAAATACACCATAAATCTGAAGTTAAAAATGTAACAAAGAAAAACATCATATGTGAATTGGAAATTAATGTACCTGATAGAGATAAGCTGTGGTGATACCTGAGTAGTATCACCACATACACGTATTTATCAAAAAAAGTTGCTAAATATTATTTTTTTATGATAAACAAATTGTATTTATAGCGAAATGAATTTCAGTAAATAAATAAAAGCAGTGAGTTCTAATAATGAAACTACTTATTAATCATTTTTAACAGCTGACACCAACGTAAAGATAAACCAAAGGTAACAACATTACGCAAAAAATTATTAAAGGTAAAGCAATGTGTTTAAACAATAGTTATATTAAAGGCTAGGCAACACTTAGACCTAAAGCAGTAACATCGCTTGACTGGTAAGGTTGATAAATCTTGCTCTACACGTTTGCCAAGTCACTTCACTTTGAAATCATGGAAACAATATTATATAAACATATATACTAATTATAAAACAATATATTTTTTTAATGTTACTTAGCATATAAAAACACCCCATTTAACAATCTTGCAGAAATTAGATATAATACATTTCATACTATTATAAAAACACATTTATAAAACAACTATATAACATATATCACCACATACACGTATTTATCAAAAAAATTTTAACTTTGATCATAATATACATGCAAACATATATGCAAACTTTTAACAACTATAACACAACATTTATTAGCATCAATTATTTTAAATGTACAAAGAATGCAGACTATAATGCACGACATTGTTAATAAAAATGAAGTTATGTCAGTCAGTATATATTTATCTAAAGTAATGAAAAAGAATAAACCATTTAAAAACAAAATTAAAAATTTCTAATGAGTATATATTTAGATACCTTAAAATGAAGCATAACACAACACACTTTTGACAAATTCCAGAGCAATTTTTCTATTCCTTATCATTTTTCCCTAGAGAAAATATACATATAGATATAAAATATAAAATAGACTGAAATAAACGCAAACTTATGTATATAAACTTACATGACCACAAATAACAGTCTTATTTTATTTAGCATTTCATATTAAATACATAAATAAAATTTTATTCTCATTATTCTTTCTATATAAAAAAAATCTTAGCCTATGTATGAGAAAATGAAGTAAACTTACTAAAAAAGCGATCATTTCGTCTTAACTGCTCTAAAAATTAAAGCAAATACTTGCTTAAAATGTTTAAAAAAGACTAATGACAGAACTGAAACAGTTTAAAAAAGAAACATTGTGCTAATAAAACTATTTTACCAGTCAATTTAGTTCTAACTTCTTCTAAAAAATGAAAAATAAATACATAATTAGATACCTTAAAATGAAGCATAACACAACATTCTTTTGAGTCAAAAAAATTCTTCTGGAATTTGTCAAAATTGGATAAATTCCAGAAGAATTTTTTTTTCCAGAGTTTTTTTTATTTTTCTATTCTCAATAACTTTTGCTAAGAGAAAATATACATATAGTATAGATATAGAGAAATATAAAATAGACTAAAATAAACGCAAACTTATGTTTATAAGCTTACATGAACACAAATAACAGTCTTATTTTATTTAACTTTTCATATTAAATACATATATAAAACTTTATTTTATAATTCTTTTTGCAAAAAACAATCTTTATCTATAAATAAGAAAACGAATTGAACTTACTAAAAAAACCATCAGCTTCTCCTAACTGCTCTAAAAAATAAAACAATACTTGCTTAAAATGTTCTAAAAAGACTCACGACAAAATGAAACAGTTTACTAAAAAAGAAACATTTTACTAAAAAAACTATTTTACCAAACATTTTAGTTAACTTCTTCTAAAAAATAAAAACAGGCTATAAAAATGAGAAAGAAAAAATAAGCAACAACAAACTAACAATTATTTAAATTTTTATTTTAAAAAATAAACAATATCAATTCTTTTTGAAAATAAGTGCATCAGCTCCAATTTGGTTGCTGATTATACTCGTAAGACCGCGTGGAGCATTTAACTGCGCTTAGAAAAGTTTAAAAACTAAGAAATAGTGTATTTTACATAATGCAGAACCGTAATTAACAAAACGAACAATAGGCGTAACAATGCGTAACTATGCGCACTATTAATATTCATAGGCTATTCATTATAGGCGGATGGCGTATTTAAGTGCTGTATTCAAATATGCTGTTTAAAAATATAGTAAAGATGATAGTTTCTTTAAGTGCTGTATTATTATTTTATTATTATTTTCATTATTGTTTCTCATTAGAGTATTTTACAGAAGATGAAAGGGTGTTCACCCATGAACTTTTAAACGAGACACCTAACGAGAATCGCATAAAAATTATTATGGCATCAACTTATGAAAGTCGCAGTCTCTGGGTGAGGGAAGGAAGACCTCCAATAAAAACATTTTTTTCATCATTTCCCCCATTAAGAAATATTTACTCATCTGCGGTAAGCTTTTAATTTGCTTTCAGTAATCATTGTGTAGTTAGTTGATGATATTATGAGTTGTCACTGTTGATATTAGTGGTAAACTTATAAACTAATTAAATTATTTAATAACAATATACTTTATTTTATTGAATTAACAATTACTATGGCATTTAGTTTGAAGAGGAATTCTGCAGAAGTGCACCCAACAGCAAACGGTTAGTGGATGGGCTGGGAGTTTTTCACGGATCCTTTTGTATGCCAAAGGAAAACGTAAAGGGTTGTCAACCGATCTTACAATATTACTTGACGAAATAGCAGCTAACAACAACCTACTTGAAGGTTTGTTTAATTTATTCACGTTTAAATAAAAATAGTTTCTTATCACCAAATGAGTTAGAATTAACTTATTAATTAAGTTTTTAAAAATTATATTGTTTTAATAACTTTTTATATGTGTATCTAATGGTAATATATGTATTTAGCAATATTTTTATAGATACCAAAGAAGAATACGCTCTATTACTACTTCCACTTATGTTAACGGTTCCTATGCGAAATCGGCAACGTGCCTCAGTTGCTGAAGTTTGCAAGCGATTTATCCAGCTTCATCCTGTAAGCAATGGCTGCGTTTATTATATTGTGTATAATTTTTTAGCAGGGGTTTTAATTTTATGTTTAATTTGTTTAAAATGCGTAAACTATATTTATATTACCTTTTATTAGTATGGAACTTCAATGGAAAAAATTCTTTCTAAAATCAAAAGTGACAGTATTAAACAACCAATAATTATTGCATTGGGTGTAACTGGCAACATTAGCCAATCCTTTATTGTTGTAGAAAACGAAGTTATTGAATCGCGTTGTATGGTATCTGCTGTTGATAAGTGTTTCAAGCTACACTACATCGGTCAAATTGAGTACGACCAAAGTGTTAGCCATGTTTGGCAGTTTTTGCAAGTGCATTTTTATGAGATCTTAGATAATGTTTCTATCTCAGAATGTGTACGAGATCTTGTTACTTTTTTAAAAGCACGTTAAATATATTTGACACTCTTTTAAATAAGCAACATCTGCACACATTGTGATTTAGAAAATTTATTAATTGTTATTCAAATGCACGCATCAACAAAATCTTTTTTATTTTATTTGCAGTATATACTAAAAACTGTAATGTTTGTAATTATGATAATAACTTTTTTTAACTTAATTATTGTAATCATCTCTACCGGCAAATTATAACTAAATAACATGATTAATGAAATCAAAATGAATTCTATCAGCATAAATTTAAGTAACTGTAATCAAATACAGTTATGAATGTGAAATGTCCTGAATAATATAGTATAATATAAATTTTGAATCGCAACAGCATAACCATGTTAAAATAGGCGTGCCCAAAAACTTTACTTAACAAGATTAGGACGAGATTGTTTCATAATCAATTTTATCCACAACAAAAATGCCGACAATATAATATATATTATGTCGGTATAAAAAACCCGAGTTGACGAAAGTTTTTCCCTGAATATACAGTAATAGAATTCCTAAATTTCAGTGCATCAAAATCCCTGATTTTCAGAAGGCTTGGTTTCCCTGATTTCCAGAGAAAAAGAATTGGCTGAAATTCAGGCGATTACGCCTGAAAATCAATTGTGCCTAAACGCAATGATTAATTCAGTAAGTTTTCCCTGAATTTCAGTTGCGGATTCCTGATTTTGTTTAAGAGTGTAATGCTAAATTTAGTCGGCCTAAGAAAATGATTGAGTCAAAATTTGGACGCAATTTCTCATGATTTGAACCAATCTCCTCTTCATATTCTTTACTAAAATATCTGTATTTTAAATATCGCCATTCATAGCCTTTAAAACTGCAGAAAATATGGTCCCGGTATTATATTGTAGAATTTGTACTGCGTGATGATGTTGATAAGTATTTCTGCTCAGTGATGTTCATAAATATTTCCTTTTTTCCCATGATAATGTCTATTAAAAGTGCTCACAGCATCTAGCCAGTATTTGAATGGCTGAGAATAATAAATTTTTACATCTAGAAGCTTTTGAAGGGTATTTATATCCAAACAAAACACAACACAAACAAAATGCTCCATTTTCAGAAGGTGAGTATCTAAGCCATGAAAATTGTTTTAACCATAAAAGTTTGAAAGATTGCCCATTTGTTTTTGGAAAAGTATAAGTTTCATCAGGAAAAAAAACATTTCGAATTAAATCTTATATTTGTAAATCTTTCAAACTAGAAGCCTTTGAACGAAAACATGCAATATCATATTCACTACAGGCTTCACTTCATAATTTCTTTTAGCTAGTCTCTGCTCCCAAATTTTCAGTGGATAAGATTCTTTTGTCTTTAATTTTAGAACTATTTTCATTTAAAGATAATGTATTATTTGAATAAAATGATTATGAATCAATAAAAGAATTGCAAACACTATTTTTATGAGAGGAAGACATAAACTTTTTGTTGACAAGAGTACATGAAACAGTTTTATCATAAATGTTAGATATAGATGATACCCCATTCATATTACATTTTTCTGCAAACATATGAATTGTTGATTGATTGGTTAATTAGCATTTTACATATTTTACATTTCAAACATTTCTTACCTGGAATAAAAACTAGAAGCACGTAATGATTGTGTTTATATGGACATGGAGGGTTTATTCCTTCAAAACAAAACAACTAATTAACAATATCTAATGATGAACATAGAATACGAGGTTCAATATTAAGATTAAACATAATTTTATATTTTAGGAAAGAACCAATTGTTCTATAGTAACACTGAACTCTTTTAGAACACACAGTTAAAAAAGCAAAAACACAAAGAAATCCAGACCATACAAATTCTTGTATTGTCTGAGTTCATACAAATTGTTGTATGGAAGAAACAGTTCATTTGTGTAAATACACATATGAAACGTTTCTTCCTTAACAAGGTCATCTTTTAATTTTCCTGAGTCTATAGAATGTGTGGGTACAGACACTGCTAATAAATTATCAATTGATAAATTGATAACTTATTAGTGTCTGTACCATTTATTAGCAGTGTCTTTGGATACTAATAGCACAAACTTACAAACGATGAATGATTACTGTAAAAAGAGGCATTTGTATATTAATCAAATACTGTCAGTATTCTTAAATCCATTTGCCAGACTATTATCACCGCACAGATAAATCGAAAATGAACTAAATAAGCAATTGCTAGTTGATTCAGATCGGTAAAAAAGGCAATTAAAAATATTCAAAGTAAAAAAAATTTTACAATAAGCTCAATGGAAAATAAAATAGGATTTAATCATTTATTTACAATTAATCAGTTTGGTAAAAAGTTAAACCAATTAGATCAAGGAAAAAAATATATTTTATAATATTATTACTATATAAATTCACATCCCCAAATGAACGAACGCAGGGATAATATGTTTACAAATTTTAAATATAACTTTTTATTTTACTTGTTGGGATAAATAAAGTAATGCTTACTTCACCGTTATAGTTGTTGTTGATAATACATAGTCATAATATAATACATAAGAATAAATATTCTGGAAACACGGCCTGCAAACAGTAGTTTTTTTTTTTCTCAAGCAATAGCTCTGGTTTTCACGACGATACTTGATAAATTAAAATACATTGTTTATTATGAAATTATACCCGACTTTAGAGGACATTTAAAAGTACAAGTATGTGCCTCCTGCATGTTATGATGAAAGTTTGAACAAAGTTATTTAGGTATCTGAGATGGGTTTAATAGTGAGTTTATTGGACAGACTTTGTACCAAAATTAAAATATCATATTGGGATTTTAGTTTACATGAATAGACTAAGTATGGAGTTTTAATGTTGATTTATTTTATTTGTTAAAATTGATACACGGATAACTACAATGATCTGAATGTTTCGGATGAAAAAAACGGATGATTACGGAGAAAAGAAGAGAAAGAAAAAAAAAGAACGGATGATTACGGAGAAAAGAAAAGAAAGAAAAAAAAAAGAACGAATGATTACGGAGAAAATAAGAGAAAGAAAAAAAAACAACGAATGATTACGGAGAAAAGAAGAGAAAGAAAAAAAAAAGAACGGATGATTACGGTCTGAAAGTTTTTCTGAAAATGCAATTGAAAAAAAAGAAGCTATTTAAAGTAAACTAGTAAACATTGGTTCAAACGTTACCTAAACCACAGCTTAGTCTCTAAAGACCGTCATGAAAATATCTTTTCAGCGTTTAAAAAATTCTGCAACTAGGTGTGAAGATTATATTTATTTTACAATTTCATTACTCCTTCCCTCGCTGTTTTATCCAAAAATTATTGTGATTGGTTTTAACCTCCCGTTTTAACTAAGCAGTTTAAATAAATTCATGAAATAGATATAAATAAAGAACATATTTTCTAACACATTTCAACTAATTTTTTAAAAGTAATTACAGTTATGTTTAAACCATAGAAATGTCTTTCATAGTATTTCTATCATTTTAGATTAGTTGAGAATCAACAAAATGAAACTCTAAGAGATGTGACAAATGATCGGAAAGTAGTTGATTTCTAACAAAACGGGTTTTAAAAGGCTTTCATTTTTTCATTTCATTTTTGTTTCATACCAGGTTTTCATTACTTGTCACCCATCATCAAAAAAACTTGGCTGTAAAAAATACACTTGAAGATGAGTTAATTGTAGTAAGGCTTTTATTTTTCAGCTATATTGCTAGCTTTTTGCAATCATGTTTTAAAAAGATATTACTGAAAAAAGCTAGCGATATAGCGAAAACATTAGAATAAAATTTATTATCATAGTGAAGATTATCTCTAAAAAGTGACACCTTAATAAAATAAACAAATAAAATTAAAAAATATCACAAGACAAGGAAATAATATAGAGACTAAACTAGAATAAAAAGAGAAACGCAAAAAAGACATAAAAACAATAGTATTAAAAAAATCAGAATCTGTTTAAAAACATTAAAGATTTTCTCGTACATTTGTTCTCACTCATCTGATCTTACCCGTTCATTCTCATTATTTTTTTCGTTTTTTTAAGCCTTACTCCGTATTGCCTAAAAAGCGAAACAAAAAAAAAGGAGAATGAACAGGTTAGATAAGATGAGTGAGAACAAATGTTCTAGAAAACACAAATTAAATGACATAAGTTTAAAAAGATAGAGCGAGAGAAAAAAATTTCCATAGACATGTATAAAGAAAAGATATGAATGCAAATTAACAAAAAAATATATACACACACTGCTACAGACAGTATTAAGCTCTATATTCTATATTTTGTTTAGTTAATATATGCGTTGCATATATTAACTAAACGAACATAGAATAGGTTTCGTTTAGTTAATATATGCGTTGCATATATTAACTAAATGAAAGTAAACAGAAACTCAATCGACAGAGAAAAATGCAAATAAAAGTTAAATAAATATAATTTTTTTCATTTTTCTCTGTCGACTAAGTTGCTGTTTTCATTTGTAAACTTTTGTTTTGTGCTACTTTTTGTAAGTAACGAGTTACTAGAAAAAAAGAAAAGAGTTATAGAGAAAGAAAACGGTTGACAGAAGACTTAAAAGGTTGTAAGTTGTATAAGTCAGGAAAACTACTTCGAGCAGCAACCATAATAATATTTGTTAAAAGGAGAAAGATATGCAACTTTACGACAATTGAAAAGAGGCTCTTGCTTATAGAACGATTATTAATCGAAAAGAGGCTGTAGCTTATAGCAGATAGAGCGAGTCCAACTACGTTTACAATGCGTCTTTATATCTTGCCTCAAACAGAAAGCGAATCATTAGAAGAACCAGCCCGAATAAGACTACAGTGTTACAGGGACGAATAAAAGACTTATAGAGGTAAAGAATAGAATTAAGAGTGAGAAAATGGCAAGCGCGATAAAGAGAAGTAACCTTAGCAGGTGCTAATTTAGCAATTAATTTTAAATATAGTTTCTATAAGATGTCAGTAGTAAATAATAATCCAAGAAGACGTAAAGAAGAGAACTCAGTAAGAGGGTTGCCATTAGATATAGGAATGTCAACAGTATTGTGATAGTTGCTTGCAATAAATAACTGATTTTAATTTTGGAATTAAAATTCACAAGCCACTGCAAAACCCAATCTAATACAGAAGTGAGATCAGGTTTGAAATTGACTACCTGTTCCAATCAATAGAATAGAGAAAACGTTTTATCATGACAAGATTATTAGTTATCAGCAAAAAGATTTTAATTATAAAGTTGTGGGGGAGATTATTAACGTAGATAAGAAACAAAATAGAACCAAGGAAAGAACCTTAAGGTACCCTAGAAGTTACTGTAAATAAGTAAATGAAGAAGAGTATTGGCCTGCAAAGATAAATTTAATGAAGTGGTTAGAAAGAAATGATTTGATGATCTCAAACACTTTTCCTGAAACTTTGTCGAAAGCTAATAGCCTAAGTCTATTTATCTCGAAACAGCCGTAGAACAAGATCAAAAACCGTAATAGTTGTCTGACTGTAAGTTACTTTACTCAAGAAAAAAGACTCAAAAACCTTGCTAATAATATGAAGAAGAATGATCACAAGACAAAACTAATATTAGAATGGTCAGAATGTTCTTTTTTTTTTGTCATTTAGGTGCCCATAAAAAAACATAACGGTTTGAGCACCGCGAAAGCGCATTTAACTAAGAAGTTCACGCGTCCTTCCTTGCCGTGATGCGATAATATCTCCAGAGTTCGGTTATATGTCAGCGTTATATTACCTGATATAGATGACATGAATGACATAAAGCTAGGTATTGTCCAGTCAGATAAACTTCAAAGGTCATGACCATACAAGTCTGATATCATGCAACAAAACGCACTGTGGTGTTAAATATACCAATATTCTTTTAATTTAAAAGTTTTTCAAAAAACTTTTACCTTCTGCTGCAATTATTAGCTGTTACACAATGCAACAAAGACTTAAATTTTTATTCTTTCTTAATGTATTTTTTGCCATTGAATATAACAACCACATTTGTTTTGACGTAGCATTGATAGTTATTTATCTATACCTAATTTCATATTTTTTTTGATATCGGCAGACTTTCTTTTAGTTAGTATATTGTATCAGTTCATTCTAATATTTTTGTAATAGTATTTTTTTATATATTATTATATTTTATATTATTATTATAATAACATTATTATTATAATAACATAGCATATAAGATCTTTTTATATATTGAAAAGGTATGTTGTTAACTTAAAAGGGGCTCATATTTATACTACAAAATAATACCTCAAATATATAGAATTTACTAAATTAAATAATCTTATTGCCCTGAAGAAAAAACTAAAAGATTTCATAATTAACAAAACCAATTTTATTGATATGTATTAAAATGTAAAAATAAATAAATAAATAAAAAAATAAAATAAAAACATTGAAAAAAAGAACAAATGTATTTAGCAACTATACATAGTAAAATATTAATGAACAGTAGACCTCAAAAAGTTAGTGTGTTTCATAAATTTACTTTTTAAATTTTTAGTTTATTTTGTATTTTAGAGGTTTTCGATGAAAAGACTTCTCTTAGTCTTCTGCGAGTTTCCTTACAACTACATTGTATTATTATAATATATTAATATATATTTTCAACGACAACCACAAGCAAGACCCTAAAAGCCCTGTGGTGCGATGGGCTTGTGTATACTTTTTAAATGCATGGTTTAATAGACAGCCCTTTATATTATAAACGAAACTTTTAAATTTATTATTTTAACTCAATGTCAAACGCGCATGCGTAAAATGACATTATGTTAACGCTCTTTAGATATGATAAATATGAGTGGTGGACATATATATATAAACTGGAGACGTAAATATTATTTGTTTTTGAAATATATATTAATGATTGTTATAAAAAAAATAAAAACAAGATATGACTGCAGCAAGCATAAGACAATCATCTTACGATCATGCCTCTTTAAGTTTAATTATATATTCAAATCAATATTAATAAAATATAAAATAACCACAAAAATATAAAATATTTGAAATACATATATTATGTACTACCAATATAAATAAAATAGCCAAGTAAATGTATCATAACCAAAAGTTGTAAAAAGGTCTAACCAGATTTTGATATATTAAGACAAGACTCAATTTTAATATTCTCCAAAAATTTATATCAGCATCATTAACTTTATTTATTTCATTGATCTTTACCGACAAGAGAACATTATATAGGTATGCCGTTGTCCTTGATATCTACTTTCTATTTTTGCAATGACTCGATGAAACCTCTCACCATGCTCCTCACTGACCTTCAATCACCCTTGTTTTCGGGGAAAAAACCTTAGTGTGAAAACAACATATGAATCCTTATGGATATACAACAACCCAATTTCTTGAGGTTTTTTCATTAAACTTTGTAACCAGTTATTTGTAAACAGGGTCCTTGCGATTTCCTAAAAATCCCACTTAATACCCAAACCAAATAGTAACAAAGATGAGATGAGAATATTTCGTAATAGATATTACAAAGGGAATACTTTATCGATATATCTTGTTAATAATATTCATTTTTTATAACATCTTGTTAACGCGCATATACGACATAGTTGAATTACCTTATCGACCTTGTTTTATATCTTTTCAATAAAAGGTCTGAAAAATGCTATAGGTTGTCGAAAATGTAAAAAAAAATAAAACACTTTAATATTAATAAAACGTATTATTATTAACATCTTTTCGCAAAAATTACAAACATTGCGTTTTACACAAAAATGGCGTTTTACTTTTTTTTATAAATTAATTTATTTCGATATATAAAAATATTAAAAAATAAAATCCTATAAAAAGATAAAAACCGTAAACATCGTTTACCATAAACATCGTTTTATTTACAAGAACTGCATATTTTATAAAGAAATTTACAAAAATGTCATTAAAAAAGTTGACTTTAAAAAACAAGGTACTTTTGCCAAAAATTAAAAATTGCGCTAGACACAAAAAAAAAAAAAAAAAAAAAAAAATTAAAAAATAAATAAATGAAAAGCATTGTTGTTTTATTTAATGACAACAATAAAAAAAGTTTTTCTTTTTGGCTATCGTTTTTTTAATATCTCTATTTTTTCTTTTAGTTTATATTAAAAATGTATATATAATAATAAAACGTTTTAAAAAATAATCAACATTCAACTAAAGAATTTCATCATACACCTTGTTTTTAATAGGATATCAACGATTGACGCTGGTAATCAACTTGTGAGTTATCTGCCAATCAGAAAATCAGAAGTTAGTTAATTCCAATTTATCATTTTTCTTTAAACAAGTATTTTATAAAAATCATGTAATTAACTTTTTTTTCTTCTGTTCTTATTCTTTATTTCGTATATCATTTCCTATTCTCTTTAAATTAGCACATATAATTCCGGTCTTTTTTTTAATTTATTTTATTAAAAATCACTCACTTTAGTCGAAACCACTTTAATTTTCTATTGAGTCCTCATTTTGAGAAGAAACATAACCACGTCCTGACTTTAGAGCAAAAATCAAATCTTCAAACTCAGCTGACTCCAACTTGTCACTGGCATCATCATACTCATTATGATCATGATCGTTGTCACCACTATTATTGTCTTCATTTTCGAAATAAATATCGTTCATAACACCGCGAACCCTAGAAGAAGAAGGTGTCAACTGAACTCTAGGATCAACTGATCTGGTTTTTAAAATACTTGCAGAGGTTGAAACAGGTGTCATAGGCCTTAAATCAACAGTATCCCACTCATTCTAAATTTAAGAAAATAACTCAAAAACTAAAAAAAATCTATAAACAATTTAAAAATAGTATATACTTAGTATACATTTATATAAATCTATAAACAATTTAAAAATAGTATATACTTATATAAACTATAACTTATATTTAATAAATATTGCTTTATATTAAATATGTATAATAACTAATTAATAATAACATTTTTATATAACTACGATAACTATGTTTAACTATCTATAATTATGATAATTATAGTTATGATGTATATGATCTTCAGCTGTATTTTGTTCAATACTAGATTTCATAATTTTTAAAAAGACTGAAAAATCTTCGAGGTTATCTCATTCGTGAATTATTTAATAATTAAGTTTTCGGTAATTATTACAAGATAAACAACTGCTGAAAGAGTTTGACATTCAAGTTAAAAGATGCACTTGGATGTTTTTCGATAAGAGATGTACTTAGTTAAGAAATGTATTGTAAAATGAAGTATTTATAGATAGTACTTCTAGATAATTTTTTTTAGATGTTTCTTGGGTGATTCTAGATGTTTCTAGGGTAATTCTAGATGTTTCTTGGGTGATTCTAGACGTTTCTTGGGTGAAATATTTTATGTTGAAAGAGTTAAAAGAAAAAATATAAATAATTATATTTACTAAATCTAAGTAGTCTCGTTGAGCAAATTTATTCGTTTTTAATTCAGGTGATCTATAAATAATATTAGGTAGCTCCATATTATCTTCGGTTTGCTTCACATCATACTCTCCTTTAGTAATATGGCGCATTTGGTTTCGAAAAATTGCATAAACAAACAGAATATATAAGCCCTAAAAATAAGAAAAATAGAAAATCATTAAAAAATAACGATAATAAAAATATAAACAACAATAAAAAACAACAAAAATCCAAATTTAAACTAAACAAATGTAACAATTTGTTTACTCATGCAAGCCTCTTTTAGTCATGCAAGCCTCGTTTGGTCATGGTAACCTCGTTTGATCATGCAAGCCTCGTTTGGTCATCGAAAGACAATTTTTTCACATAAGCTAATATCAAAATAATATATACCGCTTCTAATAATAATATATACCGCTCCTAAAACTTAACAACCAAGAAAATCACCAAAAGGCAAACCAACACCCAATTCAGTTAAACAAGTCAATCAATTAATAATTATTACAAATTAATAAAATACATAACCACGCAACTATAGCAACATCAATAACATAAAAAATAAAAAAAAAAAGCTTATTTAATATTAAAGACATAATCAAGACAAAAAATCATTTAAGTATAAATAGTAAATAACAATCATAATAAAAAAAAAGGATAAAAAAAAAATTCTTACTGTAATAACATTAAAAAATGTAAAAGCTATTATCATCCACATATATCTGTATGCTAAATGTAATCCACCAAACAACCATGTTGTTGAAATTAAAGCAAAGAGAATCATGACATGACGCACTTCTAAACATAAATTAGATGTTTTAAACATACTGTATTATTTAAAACTATATTATTTATCTAATAATGTATCTTATATTCATCTTTTTTAAGTTAGTTTTAATTTATACTTTTGAAGACTAACAACTGTATCTGCGGTTTTGTTAAGTAATTAGCTGTAATTTGCCTAAACAAATCATTTAAATACACTACTACGGTCTTATAATGCTTCACTTTATATACTATCATGGTCTTACAAAGCTTAACATTATGAGAACATAGTTGTCTCTTTTAATTAAAAACAATTGTTATGAATTGGTAGGGAGCTCCATTCATAAGTGAGTAATAGCAAGCTTGATAGTTACTTGTTTCATGTAGCAGCGGTTTTGTTTGCTTTTAGTTTTAGAGTTAGAAAAATGAGATAGGAATGTAACAACAATTAAAAAGAAACCATTCATGACTGTAGTAATGTCCTCGTTCTTGGGGAGATAAAAAAAACAAAAAAATCAAACTATTATAAGATTACAGTTTTTTTAGTTTAAAGATCAACTACAGTATCATTAAACTAAACTATCGTCTGATCAAAACCAAATGTTGTAGATAATAAGAAATAAAAACTTAGAAGATACATTAAACCAAATATTTTAGATAATAAATAATAAAACCTAGAAGATGTATTAAAAAACCTTTTATATTATAACGTCCTCTGTACACATCGTCATAAGACTTCCATTGAGGAGTAAGTTGGTAGGCTTGCACAAAAACTATACTTGATGCTAATATAAGCAGCAAAACAGGAATAACAGCAACTGAAAAAGCTGCATAAGCTTGAGGAATGAAGCACCTGTCAAAAGAATTGTATGTTTATATAAAACTTAACTAAATGTTAAAAACACATTAAAATTTCTATAGCATAAAATTTAAATTTTAACTCAAAGTTAAAAATCCAATAAAAATTATATATATATGTGTATATACATATATATATATATATATATATATATACATATATATATATATATATATACTATATATATATATATATATATATATATATATATATATATATATATATATATATATATATATATATATATATATATATATATATATATATATATATATATATATATATATATATATATATATATATATATATATATATATATATATATATATATATATATATATATATATATATATATATATATAAGGGTTTGCCATCCCGGGATCCCAGCCCTTTATAGAATCCCGAAATCCGGGGATTGTCAAATATCTATCCTGAGATTCTCTATACAATCGAGCAAAACAAAAGGGAAATTAAAAAATATATAAAAATAACAAAAATTTATGCACATCATAATTGTTGTTATTTTTATATAACAATTTTTATTTAAAATGATATCATAGAAAGTGATTATATTTTCAGTTATTCTGTTCTGTAATTCTCCCAAATAAACTTTTTTAAACTGAAAAAAAAAAACGTGTATTTCTTACAAGGTTTACTCTTAAAATTAAAACTTAAATAAGCATGGCGTATGATGATTTTACAATTAAAAGTAACTCAGCTGTTTGGAAATATTTTTTACGAGAAGAGAAAGGACAAACAACAATGTGTAAATTGCCAAACTGCAAGAGGATTTTAAAAATCTATGGTATTTCAACAAAAGGTCTTCATATACACATGTTGTCAGTGCATAATGTGAAAGTCAAAAATCCAACCCAACCTAATATTACAGGAGAAAGCACATCAGATAAACCACCAAAAAAGAAATCTAAACAACTAACAGAATACTTTTTGATTTTTGAAAAGGAAGATAAAATACTTCACGCTAAACTTGCTTGTCTAACGGCATCTGAGGGACTTTCATTTAATGTGATTTGTTATTAAATAGATTTATGTGCTGCTCTAACTGCTATAGGATACAGAAATCTACCAACGCCAGTAAACACAATTTGTAATCATTTAGTAGAGTACAGCAAAATAGTAAGATTAGGTTTAGTTCAGCAAATTAAAGCACTTAAGAATACAGAATTCAGAGTAGGAGAGAAATTTTCTTACAAATTTTTTTACAAATGGACATCACTTCAATATCGTCGCTTTATGAATTATAACCTTCATGGAAAAAATTCTCAGTTTTAGAGTGCATTGAACTATTAGAAAAAAACTTAAAGACCATTGCCTTGATATAAACAATGACATTGTGGCTATAATGACCAACGGAGTTAGTGTTTTGAAAAAAGTTGGAAGGTTGCAGGCTGAAAATCAACAATTATGTTTTGCCAACAGCATACAACTTGCTGTAATTGATGTTCTTTATGAAAAAATGAGAATTTGATATAAATCAGCCAGAATTTGAAAAAGAATTATTTGATAGTGATTCATCCGAGAATGAAGATATTGAGGAAGATTTACTGGGCTACAATCATGAAACTTTAAGATCTAAAATTGAACTAAATGAAGTTTATTATGGACCAGTAATTAAAAAAGTGCACAAGTTGATAATAATATTTAGACGATCGTCTACCAAGAACAACATCTTACAAAAATATATTAAGGCTGAATTTGGAAAACAACTGTCTTTAATTATGGATTGCAAAACAAGATGGAGCAGCCTTCTGTTAATGCTTAAACGATTTTATAAAGTATAAAATTGTATACAAAAATCACTAAGTGATATTTACACCGTGCAAGATAATTCTATAGCTCTGTCGCATGATGATTTGACAATATCAGACATTATTACAACTTTAATTCCTATTAAAGCAATGGTTGAAGCACTTTGTCGCCGAGATTCTAACCTATTTACAGCTGATGTTGCTAATAATTTTATGCTTACAAAATTAAAAGATGTTGACAATAACACAAGCAAGGAAATGGGTACAGCTTTAAAGGCTCGTATACATGAACGCCAAACTCATATGAGTCAACTTTTGCAATACCTCTATAATGGTCAAAGCTCCGTTGAAGTTGATGAAGAAATAATTACAGTGCCTTCATTATTTAAATATCGAAAACATGGTTGGTAAAATTGCTGGAAAGATTAAACCCTTACAACCCTGCTTTAGTAAGAGCATCAGTCGAGTCTGATATGCTGGATTTTATTAAAGAACCTTAAACTGAAAATAACACTTTAAGTACTGAAGAGGAGCTTGAGAGTGTAATTAAAAAAGCACAATCACCAATGCAACCAGTTAGACATTAAAAATTGTTATCAAAAATTCAAAAAGAAATGATATTATTTTAAAACGGTGGTACATTTGGTGATTATTTAGAAAGAGTTTATTCATTTCTAATGATAGTGAAACCGACAAGTGTTGAGGCTGATCAGGCATTTTCTTCCACTGGACAGTTTAATAACAAAACTCATAACAGGTTGGGCAGTGAAACATTGGACACGTTGTGCTTCCTGAAATCACATTTCAAAGTACATGAAACATGATATATTTCCTTATTTCTAAAGAAATTTCTTAACATTAATTAACATGTTTTTCTTTTATGCATGTAACGATGTAATGCAAACAGCATCATTTATAAAACATATTTTTGTTTAAGAATGTACTGTTTTTATTCTACTTAATACTATATAGATGCTATATCTGTTTTTCAATTGCGGGATCCCAGGATTGATGTTTTATGAGTGTTTTAAGATTTACATTGCTTTAAACTAAAAAAAGTTATTCAGTTTAGGAAAATTTACAAAAAAAAAAAAATTGATATATATATATATATATATATATATATATATATATATATATATATATATATATATATATGTTAGGGTTTGCGATCCAGAAGGTCTTTCTCAATCCCAGGATTCCGGGATTGAGAAAGACCTTCTGGATCGCAAACCCTAACATATATATATATATATATATATATATATATATATATATATATTATATATATATATATATATATATATATATATATATATATATATATATATATATATATATATATATATATATATATATATATATATATATATGTTACAACCTATGTTTATAAATAAAGGATTAAAAAGTTTAAAATCACAATTACTCGGAAGGCCTTATGTTCCACATTTTTATTCAACACTCACACTACTGATTGCCACATTCAAACTTTTTAAAAATAGAAGTAAATAAACAACATAAAAGATAAACAGCTTTTAGAAATAATATTTTATACAAAATTTAGGAGAAAAACAAAATAAATTAACAAAATTTCAAAGCTATAGATCTTGTTTTTTTTTTTTGTTAATATTTTTTAAGGGTCATGTTTTATTTTTCAAATTCTTGCACAATTCTTCAACCAGACATGTTTTTCTTTACTATTGCAGTCATTCTCAATCTTTTTGAACACAATAAATAAACACAATAAACTAAATAAATAAATAAAATAAATAAATAAAAATATTTTATTGAATTCTAGTACAACAAACTTATCTAAACTGTTAAAAATTGTGTTAAAAAATTATATAAATAAAAACATGATATTTGTAACTATAAAAAAAGTAAAAGTTTAAGTAAATTAAATAAAATAACCAAAATATTTTTTAGAATATATTGTTTCAAAAAATATTAGTCATTTAAACCTATTCAACTATTCAAAGTTACAAGAGGAATAAAGAATTATAATGTATCATATAAACATAAAAAAATTACTTTACAACTGTGTCTGTTTATTATAAACAATAATTTAAAGTTTTTTGAGAAATTTTATTTTAACACAATTTACACAATGAAAAAGATCAAAGTACCAAAATTTAACTACAAACAATATGTAATTAAACTTTGAATATATGAGTTTGGTACTTTGATCTAATGCTATCTTTTTTGCTCTACAATTCTACACAAAAGGCCAGTGATAAATATGATAAATATGAATATAAATATGAAGGCATTTTTATCTCAATTTTAAATTATTTCAGCCTTTTTTTCTGCGCAATGGTTTTGCTCATTTAAAGTTTGCTTTTAAGAGTAAAAAAGTTGATAAAAGGTTGTAACAAGTTTCATTTAATTTTGTTCATTTAAGGTTTGCATTTAAGAGTAAAAGAGTCAAGAAAAATTGTATAATTGTAATCAAGTTTCCCCACAAAATAGTTTAAAAAAATAGTTTTTTATTTATATGTCTATCAGGGCCAGTATTATGTTTTATTAAGATACTTCATAACATAAACTTAAACTAAAGGTTTTTTAGTCAGCATTGACCTTTTTTTTTGGGGGGGAGGGGGACTGCTTTAACGAGGTGGTTTAGTCATGATATAAAATTATAAGTGTTATATAGATATGAGTACTGGTAAAATATAAATGAATAATAAATAAATAAATATATTTTACAATAGTTCAAATGCTTTTAAACAAAATAAAAATAAAATGCTTACATATCACCATCAATATGGACATCTGCGTACATTTTAACAAAACTCCATCCCCAAATAGCATATGTTATAAAAACATAGCAGATAATAATAACAAACGGAAAACCTGTAATGATGTAAACATACAACAAAG
>NC_061164.1:9246118-9273618 GCF_022113875.1 Hydra vulgaris | reverse complement strand
AATGCTCTGATTTGCAAAACTCTTTAGAACTTCATCAGACCAACTTTCTCCACCACCAATGCTCACAACCTCAACCTTTGAATCACTAAATGATCCACCTAATCTCTTAACTTCTATTTCTGCAAAACCTATATTTGATTCAAATACATCAAATGTTGAATTTGTAAATGAAAAAAATCCATATGGAAAATCATTATCTTCTATGAAAACAGTTGATGCATTATTGAAAGATAATCTTGGAGAACTATTTGTAAGTGAAGTTGTAATCAGGTGTACAGAAATTAATAAAAACTGAAAACACTTCCGGTCTTCTGGTAATGGGAATAAAATATCATCAATAGTGGATAATGGAATCTTTTTTATGATTTCCCCATCTTCTAAGTCAATAAATGAGCTAATTTCAATAAAATCAATACCAGGTAATGCTGGGTTCAAAATACAAGCTTTTGTTTCATAAAAAACTCTTACTTTGCCTTGTGCCCCAAGAATACGCTCTATAACAATTTCAATAAACCCTCCCTCTGCAACAGATATTTCAAGACAAGTCCTGCTAACTTGTACAATACCATGAGGATCAATCACTGACTCAGAATGAAGACCAAGAGTAGGCCAACCTAACTGATTTGGTTTTGGTTGTAAGTTGCTTATAAACATTTTGTAATTTAATGGTTCAGTAATTCTATCTGGAACTACAACATTAAATGATACTAGGACTTCTTTTGTACCATGAGGCATAGTTATTGATTGAAAAGAAGGTTTCAGAAGACCATCTATAAATTCATATTTATTTGTAAAAACAGATGTCTTTATATTTACAACAATTGATGAAAATAAACCAATTCTTGTTAAATAAACACAAACACTTCCATTGCTTAATAATGTAAAACTTGGAAAGATATTAACAACAGAGTTAGACATAATTTCCGGAATAGATAATTCTCTTCTTGAGGTTGTACAATTAATTTGAGGAGAAGTCAAAGTCAGTTTCTCGGTAATTAGGACAACATTTATTACCTCAATACTCAAAATAGAACCATTTGAAAAAAAGAGACTATTGTTAAACTTAATAACTTGATTTAAATAGGAGCATCCCTCTTGAAAATAAAGTTCAGCATTAAATATTGTATTGTTCATAAAGGTTATGAGAACAAATACTTTTACTTCATTAAATGTTCCTTTGTTCCGTTCAACTGCCAAGTCAATGAATCTTTCACCTGACTTAATTAACAATGTCACATATGAAAGTTTAAATACTCCAAAAGGATCATCGTTTTCACTAAAACAATAATCACATCATACATAATAATAATCACATCATAATCACATAACACATAATAATAATCCCATCATAATCACATAACAAACTGTAAACCTTATGCAAAAAATAAAAAAAAAAAAAAAAAAAAAATTAAAATCTTGATAATCAGTCATTGTTGACATTTATCTAAAACCTTAGCTTGTCAGGAATAAACCAATAATCAATAACTGCCAAAGTTTTATGTTCAATGATTATTGATTTGATTGACCAATTTAATTGATTACAACAACCTTACACAGTTGCCCACACAGTTTGTCAAATCATTTTGACAAATAATTTGTTGATAAATAATCAACAAGTTTAGACAGATCAATAACCAAAATGTGATGACAAAAAAATGTGTTGAAAATTGATCAATAATTAATTGGTAAGACTCGTCAATAAAATCTTAGCAAAAAATTATAATTTAATTTTATGCCAATTATAATTTAATTTAATGCCAATAATAGAAAGCAACAATTAGAGCTAATATAAACATTAAACAAAATCAGTTAATAAAAGTATGAAAAACAATGAAATTATTATCATTTAGTTTCTGATTATGTGTGTACAGTTTTCAACAAAAAAAAAAAAAAACAAAGCAAAATATTCCATTTTTTTCAAATATAAATAAGTAACTGATGCAACCTGAAGTAAAAATGTAACCATATATTCTATATATGCAAATTATTATATTGATTTCTGTTCAACTTTTTTCTCAATCCGATTGTTTCATATCAATTCATAATTATTTTAATAATATAAATGTTATTATAACAATTTCCTCTAAAAGAAGTAAATATATCCTTTTTGACATACAGAAATGGATTGAAAAGCAGTAAAAAAGTAAAAAAGTAAAAAGGCAAATAATAGGTATGAAAGAAATAATAGATAAGAAAGCTTATTATAACAGAAAATATGTCATCGAAAACTGAGAAATACCAATAGCTCTGTTACTAAAAACAGAGATATAGTAACTTACCTGTTTTCAGTAACAACAAGTTTTTAAAAGCAATACTTTTAATTAAAGCAAGTAATTAAAAGTAAGCGTATAATTAAAAGTGATGAAAGCAAATTTGAAGAAATAAATAAATAAAATAAGAAAAGTTAAAAACTAAAAAGTATAGTGTTTGATTGGTTGTAAGATGGTATGCAAGATGACAATGGAAGTGTTAATATTTAAAGCTTCACTTTTAATGGAGGGGTACATAACTCTAACTAGAGAACTTCAAAGGTTTATTCAGTAGACATTCTGACTGATTAAAATGAAAGGTGGCAGTTTCAACAACCGAAGCCCACACATTTTGAACAGTCAAAAGATGGATGAAAAAAAAACAAAGTAAATTTATTGCATTAGTCAAGCTTGATCACCAAATTTGAATCCAATCAAATTTTTTGTGTTTAAATAGATAAAGAGTTAGTAAAAAATCTGAATAAGATCCTTATATTGCCTAAAGCAAAAACTAGATACCATTTAATAAAACGAAACAAAACTTGGAACAATCTTGTTAAATCAATGCAAAAAAGATGTGTAGCTAGCAAAAAACATTAGAAAACAGTTTCGCGGGTTACTCATTTTCCTACACTTTTGATTGGTTATCATATTTCGAATGAGGTATCTATGACAGCGTTAGAGTTTATTTAAGGGTATTGTTTTGTTTATTAAAAAATTTTTTAATGAGGTATACTGCTTTCTGATTATCTTGGGCTTGTTTATGCTAATAATACCTATTTGGTTTTATTTCTTAAAATAAATTGATTAATATTTTTATGTTTCTATTAGAATTTTAATTTATTTTGTTTTCATGTTTTCTTTTGGTGGTACGGTAAGTGTTTTTATTTAGTTATTTTTATTTTTGTTTGTTCAGTAAATCTATACTTTTTATATCATATCATCAAAAGAAATATTGGTGCTTTACAAATTTGGGGTTGGTTGGGTTTTGGCTATTTGTAGTGAGTCCTTTTTTACTGCAGTATGGAATAGGCGTAAGTCGCGGGGTAAAGCATAAGTGGCAATGACGTTTGTCTGACGGGATAAACTAGTTATAAATGCTGATCCTCATCGAAACGCCAGTAATAATAGACGCGACTCTGAGGAGATGTTTATTACTTATCACTACACTAATTATGTTTACACATTAGCATTAATATTTTTTTTCCATTATTAGTCCTTTCATTGTTGTTAGCATATTTTTAATTTGTTGAATGGTTTTTTGTTTTACAAATTGTTGACTGGTTATGTATTTCTTGTATATTTTAGTTCATATTGGTATTTATAAAACAATTTTTTTATTTTTTATTTATATATATATATATATATATATTTTATTATTGTTTGTTTTTATTTTTTTTAATTTTTATTTTTATTATTTTTTTTTTTTATTGTTATTATGGTTGAGTACTGTTTTGGTTGTATAGCTTGTCTTACTTATTTTTAAATATTCCTCTATTAATCTTTATTTTTGTCTTGACAACTGTCAAAATATGCTTTGTCTAATAAATAATTCTCCTTTATTCTAATGTACTTCATTTCTTCCCTCAGGCGTTCACTGCTCGTGTGTGACCATTCGGCGAATTTTATATGCCAAAGTTTTTAAATACCATTTAATAAAACGAAACAAAATTTGGAACAATCTTGTTAAATCAATGCAAAAAAGATGTGTAGCTAGCAAAAAACAATAACGATGTGTAGCTAGCAAGAAAAAACAATAACAATATGTAGCTAGAAAAAAAAAAACAATAACAATGTGTAGCTAACAAAAAAAAAAAAAAATGCTTAGCTAGAAAAAAAACTACTTTAGAGTTATTTTAAATACTTGTTTAAATGTTTATTTTTGTTTCGCTATTTTTTCATTATATCACATTTTTTTATCAAGAATTTATGTAATTATGTTTGATAAAGTTTTTATAGAATTTTTAAAGAATTTGATAGTTATGAAACTTTAATAAGCTTTATGTAACGCAATTTTAATTTGCTGATTTTTTTGAAAACACTATGTATTCCATCTCATTAGAAATTTTACAAAAAATGACTACTGCATTTTTAGAGAGTTGTGTCCTAAAGTTGAAATGCAAAATTGATGCCCAAAAAATTAAAAATTTACACACTACTGTTTTCATTTGTTGCAAAAACAAATAACAACACAGCAACACAATTAAACAAAACAAATGAAAAATTAAAAACTCACACTATGTATTTATGTACAATATTATTTTTATTGTTATGTTAAATTTATTTATTTTACTTTTTATTTATTTATTTTACATTAAATAATGATCAATACAAAGAATAAAAAACATGTTAGGACTCACTAAAAGTTGGGATTTTTTTAAAGTACATATTTATTTAATAGTTTATAGAAGCCATTTATTATTCTATGAAAAGGTATAAAGTTAACTTAAAAGTTAAAGAAAAAATAAATCAAAATAATAATTACATACAGAATCACTAATTCCAACACACTAGCATTTTTTTGAATTTCTCCAAAATTAGTTGCGGATAACAACATTAGATAAAATGTCTCATTTATTTCTGGTATGTGATCAGATGTTATGTTTATATAAATAAATTTAGAACTCTCTCCATTTAAAAACTTTAATGAACTAGAATTGAATGTAAAATCATCAAAGCTGCTTCCATTAGAGACTGGAACTATTGACCATGACACCTAAAAGTTAAATTGTTACTATTATTATTGAAATAACTCTTAGACATAATATTATGAAACCTGAAGTTAAACATGAACAAAAAATAACAAATACAAAGTAATAAAAAAAAACAATATAAGAATGAAAATTTAAGATAAATTAATAAATATAAAATCATATAAAAGGTTTATAAATTTATTTCTTATTAAAGCTATATTCTGTCAAACCAAAAAAAGTTTTGTTGGAAAAAATCTCAAAAAATTTTTAATTAATAACAATATTTATTAAATTTATAATTTTATAGATTTATTTTTTATATTCAAAAATCTTTTTACTACAATGACAAATCACACCCAACCACAAAAAAACTACACCCATCCACAAACAAATTTCAACCAACTGCAGACAATTCACACCCAACTACAGGTAAATTACACCCAAACACAGATAGGGTATAATTTGGTTATATGCAGGTAAATATAATATTTCTGCATAAGGACACTTGCTTGCAGACTTTACCAGATTTTATTTGTTGATGTCAATAAGTTGGTTATAATTTTTAATTTTTTTGCCTTTTTTGTTTGTGGAAAAACTAATCTAGCCTTGATCATCATATTGGCCATCTACAAACCCTTTTGCTAGAAGTATGATTCATCTCTTGCTAGAAGTATGATTCATCTCTTGCTAGAAGTATGATCCATCTCTTGCTAGAAGTATGATTCATCTCTTGCTAGAAGTATGATTCATCTCTTGCTAGAAGTATGATCCATCTCTTGCTAGAAGTATGATTCATCTCTTGCTAGAAGTATGATTCATCTCTTGCTAGAAGTATGATTCATCTCTTGCTAGATTCAGATTAAGCTATCTCTTGAGAAGGGCGAATGATTTACTTTAACTGTTGGATACGTTTGTTGTTGTTTTTTTTTTTTTTTTTGAGATACTGGTGTTGTCTATTTTCCTAATATCAAAATGTTATTTTTATAACAATAATAACTAAGAAATAAATAATAACTTAATAGAGTTAACTAGTAGATGTAACGACTAGTTACATCTACTAGCTAACTATTTAAGTCAATAGAGTTAATAACTTAATAGAGTTAACTAGTCAGCTAGTTAAGTTTATTAGATTTAACTAATAGAAATTTAATGTAGCTACTAGATCTAATTTAAATATAATATTATTATGTATAGCGCACATAAATATATTTTGTAAACAAACTTATTTGTTCATCTTTTACATATAAATAACAGAACTTTATTTCAAATTTTTTTGAAATCATTTAAACTACTAACCATACACTTTTAATAAATCATTTTTTTCCTATTGAAGGGTGTCCACACTATTTTTTTCATTTAACTATATTTATAATTTTAATGCAACAAGTTAGTCCGTGCAAATAAGATAAAATAGCAAATTTTATTTAGCCTTCTAATTTGCTTTATTTAGTTGTTTTTGGCTCAAGCAGCAAATAAACATGATTGTTAGCAATAATAAAAAAATAACAGAAAAATAAATGCATACCTCAACCACATCTGTTAATCCTAATTCCCTCACCACTTTAATCTTAACAATATTGAAACCAGTTGTTGGTTCTTTAACTTCCATCAATGTTTGTATGAAAGAAAACAAACCATTAGGGTAACCCTTTTTTTTAACAACAATAATCAAAGAATCAGCTGTAGATTGAATTTTCCCTCCACCTGATATGTTCACCAAACGTAATACAAACTGTTCTTCAAGTTCATGATCGTCTTAAATATAAACAAAAACATTTTCTATATATTGATAACCCGTAAGTACAAGTAAAACATTTTAAAACCTTATAATTCATTTTATTAATCACTAAAGTGTTTATTTTTAATTTAGTAATCCATTACTGAATCAATAGATATTCTTTACCATTGTATATGCATAAAGAAATGGTATTCCAAAGTTGTTTTAAAACTTGCACTTGCATTTTTATGGTAAAGTATCTTTTTAAAATGTTGAGAAGACTGCAAAGGTTTATCAACAGCATCTAATGATTATCCTAAAGTTATAACAATAGATAAACTAAAACGAATGAATCAGGTTTTCCAGAGTGAAAATACAAATGAAGCATTTAAAAGTTTTCACCATTTAAGATTTGTTTTTTAATTCTCATTGAAATACATTTACAACCTATAAAAAACAGGGCATCATGAAAAGAACCAGCACAAATATTACAACAGTATCCATATAAGAACAAATTTGAGATTCAAAGAGTCAGAGAATTAAGTTAAGAGCAACAAAAGCACAATTAAGAGAGATTTAAACTTTGTTATGGATCAGATATATGATTTCTAAAGAAGGTCAATAGTGAAAGATATGAATAAAGATAAAGAGTAAAATACTCTAGAAGAGTGTTGCCATTATTCAGAAATATCAACAATATTACAATAGAAATTTTATATAGCAATACTGTTAAACACAATAAACACATTTAAGAATGGCTACTATTTTAACCAATCAAAAAGTATTGCAAAGACCAAACATATATATGTCATCAATAGAGCCAGTTAAAGGTAAAATTACCAGGGTTATTATAAATAAAGGTGAAAAGCAACACAGAGTCAAGAATTGACCATGTCCTTTCTCTTTACCTCTCTGCCAATATTGTTGTTATTAGTGACTTTAATGCTCATTGCACTGAATGGCTTGGCTCTAATGCCACTGAATCTGCGGGCACTAAAATCCATAACTTCTGATTTCTCAATCTCTTACTCAGATAGTTTACTTTGTGACTCGTTTTCCTGACAACCTCAATCACTTATCTTCACTTCTTGATTTATGTCTTGCCTCTAACCTAACTTGTGTTCAGTTTCTCCTTTTTTTACTTTTAAGTGCCTCTGACTATGCAATGATCTCCATAAATCTTTGATTCAGTGATCTCCATAAATCTTTGATGATGGTGCAAATCTGATATAGCAATGATCTCCATAAATCTTTGATGATGGTGCAAATCTGATATAGCAATGATCTCCATAAATCTTTGATTCAGATGGTGCAAATCTGATATAAAAGAAGTATGATAAAATTTTTAGCAAGAACATAGCATGGTCTGAACCACATAAAGAAAAAAAAGGCAGTTAGGTTGGCATACGGCAATGCCAACCTAACAGAGGACCTTTAAGTGTTTGAGGTCAGCAATTTTTGGCGACCTTGTTTCTATGTTTTGTGGTAACCCCTTTGTGTCAAACTTTTTTTGCCGACCTAATGCCGACCTCTAACAGTTTGAGGTCGGCAATTTATTGCTAATTTTTCCTAATTCCGAGGGTTGATACAGTATTGAAAGTTTTTATTCTTGAACAAGATATAAAAAATATATATATTTTTAAATATTATCAAGTATGGCAGCCACAATTCACAAATTTTGTAAAAAATATAGTCAGAATAGTAATTTAACTATTGCCTGTGAAAAAAGAAATTAAAAACTTCAATGACACAAGAAGTAAAGCTTAGTGACAATGTACAGAAAAGAAAGTTCATAAAATCAATAAATAGATGATAATTAAAAAATATATATATAACAATGGCATCTCTAAACATTGGCCCATATGTTGACCTAAAGAAATAAAAATTTAAAGTCGTGTTGTTTTAAAACAATGTCACATGTCATAAGGCCATTGAAATAATTCAAGTAGTGCATAAGATATTTCTAGGTTTGAAACTTCTTTGTTTTAGTGATTAGAATCAGCCCCTTAGACCATGTAATTTAAAATCATTTGATTTCTTTTTATGAGAAGTAAAAATGCTCATAACCATACATTGAGATTTAATGCAGCATAAACAAAAAATTTATGAAAAATGATCATGAAAAATTGAAAAAATCTAACACTAAAACCCACACAGACTATTTGCTCTATACGCTATTCCATACATGTACATTATATGTACATTATAATTTGATCAAAATAATTTAAAAAAATAACTGTTTTTCATTCAGCTAGCATTTTAGGCAATTTATCTACATCATTGTTGCTTTGACTAATTTTCCCAAACTTTTATATATATTTAAACTAAATTTAAATAAATATAAAATTTTTTCCTGATTCATAATCTTAAGAACTTAAATAAAAATGAAACATTTACCAAGATGAGGCAAAATTGAAATTTTCAGCTCTTTAGTTCCACTTTGTTTATCCTCAAACACTACAAAACCTCTGTCAGGTGAAACATCTTCTAACACAGGAGATTGATCTACATTTTCAACCATCCATTCAACCTAAAACATTAACAAAATGAAACAATCAATTAACTTATTAGCATTGAAAGTATTGTTAATGCTGGTTTAACATATTTATCAGTTTTTTGCTATAAACTGCAAGTTTTAAAGACGCAAGTCCCACTCAACTTTTTATAGCCCAATGTTAACCTGACACTTTAATGCCTGTTACAAAAAAAATTAAAACAATTATTCTTGTTGTTAAATGTTTTATGCATGTGATTATTTTTAAATTATCAGATTTTAAAAATCCTAACTATTGCCAAGGAAATATTTGACAGGCAATTTGGCCAAAATTTTAACCAGACATCCATGAGTTACTTAGGTAAGTGCATTTTAAAGCTCAAAGCATTAACTTTAAAGAAAAAGGGGTAAAATAGGCATTTTAAAAATTGAGGTAAGGCGTCTCGGATACTTTTGCCTGATAGTGAACTTTCCTTAAATTTTATAAATGTTTATGAAGTAAAAACAAGTTTTGCCAATCTACATTAAATAGTGTTCAAGACTTAAAAAAATAAAATCAATAAAAAACTGGTACAACACAGATATATGCATTAATAAATAAAATAAAAAAATTGTTTTTTATATCAAATTTTTTTTAAATTATTTTTTATACTTTTTCAGCAAATATACCATGTCATACAGTTTTTTACTGATTTTTAAAGTAAGAGCTTGAATACTATTTATTGCAGACTGGCAAGAATTTTTTTTCTTCATAAACACATAAAAATATCCAAGACACCTCAAGTAATATGGCCATTTATTGAATTGGTTTGATTTATCAATTTTTTTAATTTAACAGTTGCAATATGCCATGTACTCAATGGTTCTGGTTTTCTTTGGTTGTTTTGCCATAAAAATTTTTTACCCTTAAAAAAAACCTTTTTTGAATTTAGGTGACAATTTTTCGCTTATTAGAATACTTATCGAATGCATTATTGCTTCTTAGAATTTGCATAAACTCTTTTAACATCAACTCACCATGACTTATTGAATGACCAAGCTTTGTGCAACTTAAAGCCTATCAACTATTAAATTTTCCTAATTCTTTGTCATTACAGTTTTTACTCTGGTTTTTTGCTTGGCATTGACTTTTAAATGCCTTTTTAAAGTAGTCTCGGGTATATAGTTAGCCTTGGGTATCTTTTGAATGCCTAATTTTAAAGCCTTAATAGAACATTTTGTAAGACTTTTTTAAACTGTATTAGTTTTAGTACTTTCCATTTTATTTTCTACCATTTAAAAGAAAAAACTTAAAATTGTGTGTAATTTTAAGAAGCATATACTTCATTTTACTAGGGATGGGCTCATGCCAAATAGAATTATGAAAATGATATAAGAAGAATATATTAACTTTCTTATTTTAAATTTTATCTATTCACTTAAAAACAATTTTTTAAAAAGTAATAAATACAGCCACATAATAGATACAGCCATTTAATAAATCATTTACCCTAAATTTTGCTGTTGTTTTTATGTATTTATTTTATTTATCTATTGTTTAAAACAAAATCAACTTACTACAACTTTTCCTGCTATCCCATCTATTCTTGATAAATTAAAACACAACACAGTAACTTGTGATGGATTTTGTACATAAACAGTTTTTTGTAAATTGTAAAAACCAAATAGCCCATTTGGGTTATCACTTGATTCAATCACTACAAGAAGTTTGTCTTGATGACCTATTTTAGAAAAACCAACCACAGACAATAGCCTAATCTCAAATGCCTCCTGATCTTCTGGTTCATCATCATCAACTAACCACACCTCAATAAAAGATGAGTTTTGATTTTCATGAAACTGTAATATTGAGGAATTTATAAAAAAATCTAAATTTTCAGTAGCATTTAATGGCAAGTAGGTAAAACTAAGATTTGAGCCAGTAAACAAGCCAGCTCTTCTTACAACTGGTATTTTAACATGGTCACACTCACGCACAACAATTTTGTTAACAGGAAACTCTAAAACTCCATATGGATCATCATTTGCATTGATTTGAAAAGTTTGGCAGCAGCCAGTTATCAATGGTGGTATATTTAACTTATATCCTAGTACAACTTCATTGAAATTTATAAAGTGATCTAGTTCAGCGTATGTCAAATTAACCATAAACATTTCATCAAGTTCAGGAATAACATCATCATAGATAGTAATTTGGATGACCTCCGCTGTATCATGAGGTTGGAAAAATAAAACTAAAAAGTTTTAAAATTTGAAAATATTAACAATAAATAATCAACATTAAATTAATACATTATAAAAAAAAAAATTAATAAATGTAATTTAATTAAACAATCAATTTATAAAATTTTTGAAGAAAAAGAAGGGGAAAATCTTTTTGACAAAGCTTTTCCTCAGCCTTGCAATGGCTGACTGTAGACCAAAATAAGTAACTGCTAGCAAAAATAGGTAAACCTGGCTAATTATTCATAATTTTTAAATTTATAAATTACTATTTTTGTCAGCCTTAAATAATCTCTAATATTTGTAAAATTATTGAAGAAGTTTTGAAGAGGAAAAAGAAGAAAACAAACATTTTTTTTTAGTTGACTTTAAAAAGCACCTATTTAATATGACAAAAAAACCTGAGTTTCTGTTTATACCAGCTCAAACTTTTTATCATCTTGATTAGCTGCAACAATATTTATAAGCTGCATAGTTGCAACAGTATTTATTCGTGGCAACAAGGTCAACGTGCGCACAGTGGCTGACAACTTAAAAAAATTCAAATATTTTTTAAACTCTACTAGATTAGCTCAGACAATTTCAGCTTTACAAAGGACACTTTTTTGTTTCATTAACCAAGAGCTTTCAAAGTAACATTTACCAAAGACTAAATTTTTGTACTGTTAAATAAATGGTGGCAGGTTTATGGTTGAACAATGTTTTATGTAGAGAAAGAGAAAGTTCTAAAAATAAAAAACTTTGACAAAAAGAGATTATTATAAAAAAGAAAAATAATTACAATAACAATAAAAAAAAGATCAATATTACACTAAATGATATCTAAATGATAGCAACCATGACTAAATTTTCAGAGAATTAGTTGAAAATATTAACTTTAGAGGACTAATGCTGAATCTCATGAATTGCTGGGTCTATTGCGAAAAAGTGAATAAAAAGTTTGAAGAATGTTACAAAAATTTTTGATTTTCATTATATGAAAATATAACTGGCTCAATGATAGTTTTGCATACATTGAGTTTTTGATAATAACAATTGGTCAAAAAGCAACTTAATTTGCAGCATTTGTGTTGCACCCATTTAAGATTTGTTATTTTAAGACACCAAAATAATTTTAACACCCAACACCCTGAATTAAAAGTCTTATTTAACACACTATTTTTAAAAACTTTGACTTTAAAAATATTTAAAAATTAATAACGCCAAAGTACATAAAAAAATATTTATGCACTTTGGTTTTTTCTAAAAAAAAAAGTACAAAAAATATTTTTTTACATTGCAGTGGTCCAGAAAACCATTTTTGAAGCTAACACTTTTGGTGAATATTCATTACACCCTCGCCAATTATAACTATTATTGTAATGTCCCTCACAATGCCTTTGGCATAACAACAATGACATGAAATCAAGGACAAATGACAAAATAACTAATGGATGTGTAACACATGTGTAATTTCATGATTAATTTTCAATATTCTATTGATTATAAATAGCCACCAACATGTATGACACACTTTTGTTTGATTGATAAATATACATGTGCAGAAAAATCAAGAACACCTAACAAAACATTTGACACTTATTTTTCATATACTTATTTCAACAGACATATTTTTCTTAAAACCTTTTTACCTAAATAATCTCAGGACATATGGTACATCTATGACATTTTGCTACTTGTTTATGCTGTATAAACATGTAAAAAAGCACACTAAGAACAACACCAACAACACAAAGTAACAATAACACACAACCTAAGACATGTTGAATATCAATTATTTAAAATACTTTATTATTATTTTCATAGTAAATTAATAGTAAATTTAAGAATATATTCATAGTAAATTTATAAATTTTATTGTAAAGCATAAGCATATTCTAAAATAACACACCAAGGACACATTGCATGACATGTTTTTTTACAATAATATCTATTTTTGGACCAATATGTAGAAACCTATTTATACAACACACATTTGATTTGAATGCCTATACATATTTATACATATTATATATAAAGATACATTTTTTAGCGCATATACTTGCTCAGCAAGAATAGTCAATAAGAAAATGTGTGTGAAATATAGGTTTTACACCAAGATTTTAAAGAACAATAATTTTTTAGAATATTTATATATAAAAATATTTTCAAAAATATCAATATTTATATACATAAAACATTTTACTAAAATTATCTTTTAATATAATTTAAAAGGATTTAATAGTTAAAAATAAGGTCAAAATAGCAATCAAACATATGACCAATCATATGACATGATTGGACACATGTTTAATTGCTAAAAACATGTGACACATCTTAATAAAAAAAAAAGTACATTTTTTTTATAACCTGTTTTATATATTGTAAGTATGTGGGTTTTAAGAAATTCCTCCTAATAAAGTAAATCTATTTAGTACTCATACAATCAATACAACAATAATTTAAATATGAAAAATATAATACTATTAAAAAAATTACAAGAAAAGGTCAAAATATTCTTCTGGAAAAGCAAGCTCCTTCATTTATTTCAAACTTCATCTCATAGAAGTGTAGAAAGGATCTAAGCAGAGCAATTTTCTTAATACATCCTCATTTGTAAGCTTCTAAAAAATTTACTTGTAAAATGTTATTGAAAATTTTTAACATGTTGATATCTGCTCTCCTGAAGAACCATCTTTATTTTTGGTCAATCCAAAGAAGCTCTACTGAGCTTTTTCAAATAGGAAGTTGGAACCAAATTGTCATGTCCAAATAAGAGGTCAGAACTGAAATGTCTATTTTTGGTCTCCAAAGAAGCTCTCCTAAGCTTCTTCAAATAGTAGGTTGGAACCAAGTTGTCTCCTCCAAATAGGTGGTTGGAACCGAATTGTCAATTTTTGGCCTCTTAAGCTATAAAAAGATTCTTCAAATAGGTTATAACCAAATTGTCTCTTGCAACCTGGTGTGAGTGAACAACAATGTTGTGAACTCCAGCAGGCATTGGTTACTATTAAAAATGTAATACATGTCTTAAATGTATTTTTGCAATATACTTATAGTTAATCTCAATTAATTGGGTCACCATAGTAACTAACAAATTAATTAATTAATTAACAGAACAAGACACAAAAGATAATGTAGAATCTTTCAACTGTAAGAAATTTTTTTTTACAAGTTTACATTTATTACCTCTAAGTACTTTAGAAAATTTTTTGTGGCTTTTAAATGCCATACTTACTGAGTTTCAATCATTGGATGTACCAGAGCCACCACATGGAATATCTTGGAGCATCAAAAACAAGTCTATTTTTTTTTTTTACTTTCTACATGCAACTGATTATTTTTTTCAGCTGTACATGCAAAATCCAGAACCTTTATATTCTGGTCTTCTTCTTCAAAAAGCATAAGATAGAAATATAGAAAGAAAGCGTGGATTCCTAGGTCCAAATACATATGATTGGGATGTCTACTTTAGGCAACTTCAAAGTTATCTATTATTTGGATTTAATAAACAAATATTAAATACTTGATAAGAATTACTTAATGGAGAAAAAAGAGTAAAATATTTACCATTCTAACTAGTGCTTGACATGAAATGAGTCTATGGTTGTTGATCTAAGCTTAATTGACCCAAAAGAAATCAAATTCTGCATAAATAATTTGCTGATTTCCTTAACATATTTTATGCAAACGGAGAGGTAATATTGGATTAAGGATGATTCGGGGTTAGTCCATGGAATCTTTATAAACAGACTGTCTAGTTGAACCATCAAATCTGACTTTGCTAAGAAGAAAAGTATAATAAGACTCAAGCAATTTTATTTTATACATGATTTTCCAAATCATGTTTGCAGGGTAAACCATTATTCCTTGAAGATTTACTGAACCACTGTAGTTTGAGGTTACTATTCCAGAATCTTAAATGCAATCATTTTTAGCTTTAACAAAATAATTATAGGCAGGGTATAACATGCAACATGTTGTTATCTAAGGCTCTGCAATAAACAGTTTGATAGTTTGATATACTGTTGATTAAGTCCTATTTATTCAACATTATAAGATTAGAGCTAAAGTTTCTTCTCCTGAGCACATAATTCATCAAGTCGGGAATCTTTTTTTTTTTTTTAATCATTCTTTGTTGAGAATAACAACAAGTGCCTTTAGTGATCAACTTCTAATCTTTAGTGATCAACTCCTAATCTATAGTGATCAACTCCTAATCTTTAGTGATCAACTCCTAATCTTTAGTGATCAACTCCTAACCTTTAGTGATCAACTCCTAATCTTTAGTGATCAACTCCTAATCTTTCTGATCATCTTATTTTCTTAAATCTTGAGAAATCTTTAAATGATTTTGATAGTGCAAATTTTGATGGACCTTGTTGTAAACTTTTATTTGATTTTGTTGTTGAGGTTTATTTACAATAAATTATGTATATAAAATTTCTCATAACAAATTATAAAATTCGTTTTTTGTCTACTTATATCATCTTGTTTCTTTGTAAGTCTTTTATAAATTTTTAATAAATCAATCGGACTGTGGAGAATTAGGATTGTGCTTGAGATAGTATTGAGAAATCAAGATAGTAATTTTAATTTTTGATTCCTCACTAATTTAAACTCACATGCTTATTTTGATACTTTCTTTTAAACAAGTAATTAAAAATATTTTTGTTCTTCACATTAAAATATTTTCTATATTTCGTGTTGATCTTCTCTATACATCATGTTGATCTTCTCTATATTTCGTGTTGATCTTCTCTATACATCATGTTGATCTTCTCTATATTTCGTGTTGATCTTCTCTATACATCATGTTGATCTTTTCTATATTTCGTGTTGATCTTCTCTATACATCATGTTGATCTTCTCTATATTTCGTGTTGATCTTCTCTATACATCATGTTGATCTTCTCTATATTTCGTGTTGATCTTCTCTATACATCATGTTGATCTTCTCTATATTTCGTGTTGATCTTCTCTATACATCATGTTGATCTTCTCTATATTTCGTGTTGATCTTCTCTATACATCATGTTGATCTTCTCTATATTTCGTGTTGATCTTCTCTATATTTCATGTTGATCTTCTCTATATTTCCTATTGATCTTCTTTATATTTCATGTTGATCTTCTCTATATTTCGTGTTGATCTTCTCTATACATCATGTTGATCTTCTCTATATTTCATGTTGATCTTCTCTATATTTCGTGTTGATCTTCTCTATATTTCCTGTTGATCTTCTCTTTTTTTTTCTTCAGAGTTTTAAAAAGATTAGACTAAGATTCAGAAGTTTAAAAAGTTTATAAAATGATTTTTGCGGGTAAAAGATTTTTTTTAAGATTTTAAACTTCAAAGTCTTCTTAGATAACATTCAAAAAATTTAAAGACCTTAAAAATTCTAGTCTTGCTCAGCATATAATATCACAAAAATAATTCTTTCATATTTTATATCATGTAATATAATATCCTGAAAATGATTCTTTCATAATAACTGTGTATAAATAAACCTTACTTAAAACACATTTTCAAATGGTTTTAAGTAAAAGGTAAATAAAAATGACAATAGGAAAATAGCTAGAAAAAAAAAAGCAATAGCAATAAAGATTAATGTAAATATAGTAAATATATACTAAATATAATCTTAATAAAAAAAAAATATAAAAGAAAAACAACTTTTAGTTTATTTTCTTATCACTAAAATATATTTTAAACAAAAAAGTTTACAAGTAAGTTTATTACCTCCAGATTTTGGACTGTAATCTTCTCCGTGTATTGCACTTAAGCTAATAAGTTGATAACCAATATGGACACCTCCTATAAGTCCAGCAGATCTTAACACTGGAATATTGATTACTCCAACATTCTCCTCTACGTTCCATTGAACATTGGCAAATGCAAACAAACCATAGGGATTATCACTAGCAGCAACAAAAACATAAGAAATACTTGAATTTAAATCAGTTGAAAGCTCAGCTCCATCTGTAGGATTATAGAGTACTAATTCAAACATTTGCGCCTCTTCAGGTATGTCATCATCAAGGATCTAGCATAAATATTCCATTGAAAAAATTTAACAACTGAAAAATATTTTAACTACTACATTAAATTACATATGTCCAGATACAAAAAGTTATAGAAGTAGACTTGTAAAAATTTTTAAATTACTGAAAAAAGACATTTTAAATTAATAACCTAATTAATAAACCGGACCAGAATCTCCAGTTATCATGCGTGTATTTACTACATCTATTCATAAATGTCAAAGTAAAAATCAATTTTACTGATGCTTCATTATATATTAGATTTACTAAATTCTGAAATCATTTACCTCTAATGTAATTATCTTTTCCACTTCTCCTTTTTTGAAAGTAAGTGTCCCAAATGTTTCTTTAAATGTTTCTTTGCCTTTAGACTGTGATGAGGAATTAAATTTCCAAGATAATGTACTTAAGGTTGCTTGTCCAATTTCACGCAGAACACTGAAAACAAATTAAACAACAATTATAAACAAAAATTTTTATTTTATATCACAGTAGCATACATCTTATACCACAAAAAGCATCTGAAAATCAAAACAGCAAACTGTTAGCTGTTCTTTGATGGCTGAATCCTTGAGCCAACCTTATGTTTAGAATGCCATTACAATTAGCATCTTGGAATGACTCATAAAAATGCTTATTTTTTATTGAGAAACAAGAAAAATAACTAATTATGTAATTTATTCCAGTTTTTTAGTCAATTATTTAGCAACTTTTAAGCCACAATATTCATTTAAAATTACAAATGAAAAAGTTATATATAATACAAATATCAAAATTTTAAAATAAGAAATTAAAATCATCAGTATATATGTAGAGTTTTTTAGACAGTTAAGCAACAAGTTTTTTTAAATTTTACTGACTTATAAATTTCTTCTTTTTTTTCCTTTATATGCTAATTATCATTTGTTATTGTTATTCAAAAAAAAAACACAAGATAAATAAAAAGTTTGACATAAGTAGATCTAAAAGACAGTGGTCAGCTAGCAACGCGCAAAAAAGCTTTTTTCTAATCTAAATTTTGAATTAATTTATTCTTAAATTATTATTTATACTTTCATAAATCTTTTTTTTCTTAATTAACAATTATTTTGTCTAAGTTTTATTTATAAAACTTTTTAAATATAATAATAAGTCAGAAAAAAGTTTTTTAAAAACCAAGTCAGCTACGCAGCTACACAACATGCTAATTTTTATTATAATTTAGATTAAAACATAAAACAAATTTCATACTGTAAATATAGCTTTTATTTAAAAATGATAAAAACTATTTCTACAGTTTATAAAGGTCATTTTTAAGATACCTGGTCACTTCTGAACTGTTTAGACACTAAATGTAAATTTATAAGTTTTTGTTTTCTTAAAAAAGGTGCTCAAACCAAGAGAGTTGTTTATTTCTAGCTTTTCTTTTTCATTCAGTAATATAATAGTAATTTTTAAATTGTTTGTAGCAATTGCTAAGTTGCTAGCACAAAAAATTATATATTTTTCTGTTAAAACATTTTTTCTGGCAACATGTTTTACAGTGATTTCTATTTTTATATGTGCCAAACTGCACATATAAAAATAAAAATATGATTTGAACTGCTTGCATTTCGTTTTGGAAAAAAAAAAATTTTTTTCTGCCCAGTCAACTTAAATTACAGCTTTATTTGAGTCTTTTTGAATCCCTGATTCTACATTTAATTTAAATATGGATGATTGACTGCTATTGACATTACTATGAATAATAAACTTTGCACCCATTTCTTTAATATGTGATAATAAAACTGCAATAAAAATGCAATTGTTCCTTCTTTGTTAACCTTTTCTATTTTAATATAAGATTTGTTTGAGTTTTCTGCTACTGATTTTATGAAACGTCTAAATCAAATTGTTCAAACTGAAATAATAATTTATCAAAAAGACTATAAGCAATACATTTCTTGCAAATGGCTTTGAAACATTGTTTTGTTGGTTTTTCACAAACAAATTTTAAAACACTGTTTCCCATTTTAATGGTAGAAAATAAATCTGAAACCCGCAAAAGTGCAAAATAAATCTGAAACCCGCATAATGCATGTTTTCCTGTAACATGCAAACACATATGTTATGAGGAATTGATGATACACATTAAATGTAAATTGGTCTTAAAAGACAAAACTTTGACAGACTTAATTGAATATCTGTATGGTTTAGTCTAAACTCTTCAAAAGCTTCTTTTAGCATATATAACATGTGTTGGAATTGAACACGCACCTTTTTTTCTCCTATCACTACAGAAGTATAATCTGTGGTTCTGGGGGAAAGTTGACTAATTTCATTATTTCAATAAAAAATTTTAATAACAACCAGTCTTTCTCTCTGAGATTGTTTGTTGATTTTTGAATTGAGTAAGTTAATGGTCGAGTTATATTGAGTAAGCAACACAAAAGTTTCTACTTATGAACAGGACTTTTAGGAAGAGAGAACCAATTTTTTCATATACTTTCCTTTAACTTGCACTTTTGCAAATGATGAGTGATTTGATTCTACAGATGAAGATATGTCTTTTTGATGCAGTAGAGATTTTCTCATTCTTTCTAAACTTTTTATTCTTTCAGCTGCAACTTTTCAAAAAAAAATTTTGACTTTATTGTCTTTGAAGTCTAGCATTTTCTTTAGCTTTGTATTTTTTTCGTCATGATTTCTACTCATGTAATTCCTTTGATTTAGTGCTTTCCTATTATTTATTTTGATGGCTGTAATAAAAAAAGTAAACTACAAATAATTTTAAAATACAAATGCAAATAAATTTTAAAATAATTTAAAAGTTATACAATGTTTACACAATGCACAACTTTTTTATTTTCATTAGATGCGCAAGCAACTGGGCTTTGGAATGATTCCATATTTTTAAATTGACTATATAGCTGTGTTTTGAAGTTTTAAATAATTTCTATTTATCATACAGTGGGATGCAAAAAAAAAGCCACACTAACTTTTTTTTTTTATATTTTAAGCATAAAATGTATAATGAAAATATAGTGGCAGTGAAAATATAGGGCAGAAAAGGTATGTTTATATATAAACTAATATTTATATAAATAAAATCTTTAAAAAACAGATTATTATGGACACATTTAATATTTTAGAAAACATCTTACAGATGTAGAAATTGGACAAATTATTGAAGCTGCTGACCAAGGAGAGTCTCACAGAAGCATTGTAAAGCATTTTAAACAAGAAAACTCGACTATTAGAAGATTGGTAAAAAAATATAAACACACTGGTAAAACTGAAAGAGCTGTTGGATCTGGGAGAAAACCGAAAACTTCAAAAAAGGAAGATCGCTACATTCTTAATGCTGTCAAAAAAATCGCAAAATCACTCGTTCTAAGATAAAACTAGATTTGAACCTTACTAATATCTCAAAGTGGACAATATCTGGCAGGATTAAAGCATCAAGTAATTTTTTTTCTGGAAAGCAAATTAAAAAACCTTTTGTTAGTGAAATCAATCGAAAAAAGCGTGTAAAGTGGTGCATTAAGCACAAAGATTGGACATGTGAACAATGAGCTAACGTTATCTGGAGCAATGAGTCTCCATTTGCTTTGTATTATAATGGTCGATCTCACTGTAGGAAATTAATTGGGGAAAAATTCAATCCTCAAACATGCAAGGCAACTAATAAACATAACAAAAAGATCAATGTCTGGGGTTGTTTTACTGCACACAAAGTTGGAAAATTTAGTGCACACAAAGTTGGAAAGTATAAAAGAACTTTTTTCCTAATGGTGACTATATCTTTCAACAGGATAATGACCCCGAACATAAAGCACGGTTGAATAAAAGATATCTAGAATCTAAATTGATTCCAGTTATGTCTTGGCCAGCACAGTCTCCTGATTTAAATCCAATAGAAAACCTTTGATCTATATTGGATATAAAATTGCAAGATTGTAGAGCAACAAATGAAGATGATCTGTTCCAAATTCTTCTTGATGGTTGGAATGCTATGCTAAATGACTTATTAAAAAGGCTTGTAGATAGTAGGCCTTCTAGATGTGCGGAAGTCATAAGAAACAAAGAATGGCCAATTAAATACTAAACAGATTTAACCTAAAAAATACTTTACAAATCCTAATTTCTTTTTATTATATGTAATATACAAATATATTATAAACATTTTTATCAATATTGGCTGTAATAGAAGTAACATTATATGAGTTTTAGACATTAGTTGTTGTTGTTTTTATAAAAAAATTGAGTGTGGCTTTTTTTTTGCACCCCACTATAAATGTTTTGAAGTTAAAAATATATTTTGTAAAACATTTTGTTGCATTGAAAAAAAACTTGCAGCATTTAACAATTTAGTTTCGGCAGTCAGCTACGCAACAAGAAGGTTACTGGATTTTTATAACTATTTGATGCCATTATTTTCTTATAACAACAAAACTTTAAAATGGCCAATTAGTTTAAGTAAATAGTTGACAAGGACTAAAAAAAATAAATTAAAATTGTTGGAAAAAACAATCTTTTCCTTTCCAGCATTCAGCTACGCAATGTGATTATTTAAGACACTAATTAGCTTATATTGCGCGAAATATATCAAATTTAAATGTTGATGCTTTTAAATACTAAACTAGCTTAGCAGTTGACCCATTTAAAACTAATTGCTAAAATTTTGGATTGCTACAAGGTATTAAAGAAAAAATGATAGTTAAGCACTTTTTCGTAAATCAAATTATACGCTTTTCCTCTCATTTTAAAATCTATAAATAGCTTGTTTTATTTGTTTTTTTAAGACATTTAAGAATATATACTAATTGTTAAAAAAAAGTTCCTAATTGTAATTTTTTTAAAAGAGATTTATTTTATTAACCGCGTAGAACTCTGCATATTAAGAAAAAAACTATGAACACAAAATATAAAAAGAAAAAAACTATGAACACAAAATATAAAAACTACAGATAGTTTTTTACATAACAATTTGGTACAAAGTTTTTAACATTTAACATTTTTTTTTTACATAAGTTTATCAAAAATAATACAAAAAACAACAAACATGTTTTCTTTATCTTTAAGAATCTTTAAGGAGAGAAACCTAATTAATAATAATAAATACCTAATATTAATTTTTCCTCCTATTCCATTACTTGGTTCAAAACCAATATGAACTCGAGACAATGGATTTACAATATAAATACCATATGGTTTGTCACTTGCTTTAATAATAAAAAAAATTTTACTAGAATTACTAAGCACTGCAGGATCTGAAACTGAAGTAATTTCACATAAAACTATTTGACTTAATTCTGGTATATCATCATCGATGACTACAAAACTAATGTTTTTTGAAGTTTCGCCCTGCAAAAAAAAAAAAAAAAATAGAATAAAATTAATGTCAAAATCAAAATGGCAACTAACAAAATAATAAATATAAACAAAACTAGAAAATATATAATTAAATTGATTTAAATTTACTTCTAAAAAATAAATAGTTCCTTCTTGCAATGATATCATTGTGTTAGTTCCATTACATTTCCATTTAATTTTTATATCTCCTATTATGCCATAGGCTCGAAAAACCAAAAGCATTACTTTATCACCTTCTTCTACTTCAATATTATGATCATGTTTTTTCAAACTTAAAAAAAAATGATTATAAACAGCTATTTTCTATATAAGATTTAACATTAAAAAGCGGTTTCAGTAAGATATAGTTGAATACAAGTAAGAGCTAACAAAAATAAAAAGCTGACAGCAAGGTAGGTTACAGCAAAATAAAGAGTTGATAGAAAGAAAGTAGAAAAATAAATAGAATTGATACATACATAAAGTCAAATTGGTAGTGATGGCATTTTCAGACTTCATAAAAATTTCATAAACATTTAATATTTATTACATACAGATTTTAGCTATTTATGACTTAACTTACCTAGATAAACCATTACTTAACTTACCTAAACAAACCATTACTAAACTTATCTGAATAAAATATTTCTTAACTTACCTAAACAAGCCATATGGATAATCATTTTCTTTTATTATTACAGAGCGATTGTTAATAGCACCAATTTTAGCTCCACCAAACGGCTTTGTTAAAACTATTGTAAAGTTTTCATCAAATTCTGGAATGTTATCATTCTCAACTTTTATTAGAATAAATCCACTTTTTTGATTGTCACCTAAACTTACTGTTCCGTATGCAGGTGTGATATCATAATTGCTAGCAGTGCCAAATACAACTTCAAAGTAAACACCAACCGATCCATTAAAACCAGCATTTCGTGAAACCATAACTTCTAAAGTACCAATATTTTCATCAGCTAATAATTCAAGTGAAGAACTAAATTCTATTATTCCATTTTGCTGAATTAACTCAGTAATTACAACCTGTGTAAGACTGGATAGAATACTTGCAGAAGTATGCTTATCAACCGTTAAATAAGCCTCAGTAATATTTACAAAAAAGACTTCATTATAATCATAAAGTCCATCCTAAATTCAATATAAAATAAATTTAAAAACATCAATTTACATACATACACACACACACACACTAACTCATGCACAAATATAAATACACACACACACACAACTTTTTAATGTTTGAATATTTAGTTAATATTAACTATACAATTATTGTTTCTTATATAATATTTAAAAAACTAGTTTTTTATTACAATATTCATAACGAAAAAAATACCTACAAAATTTTTGTAGCTACCAGTTAGTTAAAGGTAAAAGAATTAATTAATTATATGTTAGTTAATAGTAAAACAATTATTCACAATCAATTAGTAAACGGTGAAATAATTATTAAACTATGTTCTAACTAATCAAGTAAAAATTAATTAATATTAGTTAACAGTGGAAAAAATACTCAGTTAAGAGTTAGATAAAAGTAACACATTTATCTAGTTATCAGTTCTTGAACAATAATCTATATCAAAAGTTAACCATCTAAAAGATTTTTTTTTTTTTTTTTTAACATCTTCACTTCCAAAAAAGCTGCAAGCAAACACTATTAGAGTTAGAAATTACTGGAAGAGAAAAGATGAAGATTGTAGAGCAAGATAACGATTGACAGAGGACTTAAAAGATTGCAAATTATATGAATCAGGAAAGCAAGATGAAGGAAGGGAATTCCAAAAAACTGATGTTTGAGGAAAAAAACTAGAGGAATAAGAGTTTTTGGAGCATTTAAAAACAGTCACAGAAAAAGGATGAGACCTAACTGAATGATGAGTAACAAGAGAATGAATTTTAGTAGATGGTACAAGAGACGCTAGCTCTTTAGAGCAGTGCCCATTATAGTATTTGTAGAAAGGAAAAAGAGAAGCAACATTACGATGATGTGATAATGGTTGGAGGTTGGCTGCAAGAGCAGGTCCAACTATGTTTACAATGCCTTTTTGCACCTTTGTCTAAAAGAGAAAGGGCGTAATTAGTAGATCCGCCCTAGATATAACAACAGTACTCCATACAAGAACGGATTTGAGATTTATAAAGATAGAGAATAGAATCCGGTGTAAAAAAGTGTTGAACTCAATAAAGAGATGCAACATTAGCAGATGCTAATTTTGCTACAGATTTGATATATGGTATCCAATAAAGATTGGAAGTAAGAGTTCTATCTTAGAAGATGAAGGGTAGATGACTCATCGAGTACATTACTGTTCATAAATATAGAAAGATCTAAATTATTGCGATAATGATTGGCTGAATAAAATTGAGTTTTATCTGAACTAAAGTTCACCAGTCACTGTGAAAACTATGAGCAGTAGCAGAAGTGAGATCCTTTTCAAGCTCTGTCTCCTCCAAGCAACCAGAGAGTGTTGGCTTCTTATCATGACAAGAATAAATGGTAGTAATATCAGCGAACAATGCCTGGAAGATCATTAATGTAAATTAAAGAGTACAAGGCCAAGGATTGAACCTTGAGGAACCCCTGAAGTTACAGAGTATAAAGAAGAGTGCTGTCCATCGAGGACAACTTTTATACTACGATTAGAAGGGAAGGATTTAATAATCTTAAAGATGTTATCTGATATAGAGTAAGAAAAAAGCTTATATTGAAGACCAGCATGCCAAACCTTATCAAAAGCTTTAGAAATGTCAAGAGCGATAGCCTTAACCTCTCCATCTTTATCTGATGTACGACAAAACCTATCGATTATTAATTTTAGCAAATTAGCTGTAGAACAACAAAATCGAAATCCATATTGATGATCAGAACATAAGTTATTAGATTCAAGATAAAAGATTAAGTGTTTGTTAATTAAAGATTCAAAAACCTTGCTTATGACAGAAGGAAGACTAATGGGAAGGTAGTTAGATGAATCAGATCACTTTCCAGAATTTTTGAAAATAGAGATAACAGATGCTGCTTTCCAGCAGGCTGGAAAAAAAGACTCTAATAAGCACTTGTTAAACAATTTTGAAAGTATAAACGACAGCTCAAGAGAATACTTGCTAGACTATAACAGGTATGTTGTCCAGACTACAAGATGTAGAAGAGTTTCACCAGGAAACCGCTTTAGATACAGAAGCTGGAGTGACATGAATGTCAATCATTAGATCAACCTGTTTGACAACAAAATCTAGTAGAACACTACTAGTGGAGTCAAGAAATGATATTGATGAAAAGTTAATGGTAAACAATTCAGCTTTATCTTTATGTGAGGTAACAAAGTCTGAGCCATACAAGAGAGGTGGAATAACAGATTTGCCCTTTTTATTGGTACTATTAAAGATTCTCTAGAAATCAAGAGAGCCTAATTTTTGTGATAAATTACGAGATTTCATGACCTGAGAATAGGAAGCTTTGGCATTAGACAAAACCTTTATACAATGGTTTCCAGCAGTAATAAGCAGACGTCTGTTTTCTGGAGAATTTTTTTGCTGATAGATATAGAAGTAATGGTTTCCATTAAAAATTGCAGCAGCACAATGTGAGGAAAACCATGGAGAAGAGTGAGGCTTGACCTGGAATCGTTAAGGGGGAATAAAAGGTTCCATGCCAGCCTGAATCCACAAAATTATGTAAGAAGCACATTTGTCAGCAGGAAGATGAAAGATTTCTACCCAAGGGCCATCACAAAGAAAATCACGGAAAGAGTCTCAGTCAGCTTTAATGTAGTTGTTAAAGGTACAATGATAGGGGGATTCAGATGATGAAGAAGAATAAATTAACAGTTTTAGAGAGATTAAACCATGATCAGAAGCACCTAAGGTTGAATGTGGAGAAACTGAGCACTGACTAGGATCAGAAACAAGACATAAGTCCAGTAGAGAAAGTAAATGATTTGGGTTGTCTGGAAAGTGAGTTGGAAAGTTGACTATTTGAATTTGGGATTGAAAAAGGCAAAAGTTGAGAGCTTTAACAATAGCAGAGTCACTGATAATAGAGCCAAGCCATTCAGAGTGATGAGCACTAAAGCCACCAACAATAACCATATTGGCTGATGGATAAAGAGAGAGGGTGGAGAGGGCTTGGTCAATTTGATCAGAAATAACATCAAAAAGCCTTGAGATAAAAGAGAGCAATATAGAACAAAGAGAAAGGTGATAGAGTGAAGTGGTGCTAAACGAAAACACATAAAAGAATAGTCTGTGGATTCAAACCTAGTTTCCTTACAAATGGGTGAGTTCTTATGAATGTAAATGCTAAGGCCAAGCATGTGACTATTGGAGTCTTTACAAATTAAAGGAAGATAGCCATCAACACTAAGATCACAAGATAAGACAGCTGAACTCAAATTAGTCTCCCAAAGAGCAAGTAGGTCTGGTGAACTTTGCAAGAAATAAGACTCAACAGAAGAAAAGTTACTTCAAAGACCACGAATATTAGTAAATGATAGGTTTAGAGAACTTGGTGATGACAATAATTTTTTGTATTTTATAGTTTTTGTTACTTTATTCTTTTTAAATTTGTTAAAGAACTTGACTCAAAGCATAGACAGTACTCAGTACACTGTTTAATAGCCCAAGCAATTGCCTCATTACTATTAATAAGCCCTATGCTATAACAAAGGGCTACAAATGTGGCTTTGACAATGCACACCAAAAATATGAACAGGGACAACATCCATGCACAATATGGCACTGTAAATACTTTGATATTTTTCAGCTGTTGAT
>NC_061164.1:9241118-9243618 GCF_022113875.1 Hydra vulgaris | reverse complement strand
AAAAAACTAATTTTATAACTGTACTCTTTTTCTTATTTGAAGCTTTGTTCTATTTCTTATACAATTACTTCAAAATGATTCTCAAAAAAAACTTCAAAACAAAAATAAAAAGCTATACGAGGAGGATACTAATTATATTTCAATATTCAATTTTTTGAAGATATATATAATTTCAATAAATTCTACAATTTTTAACAATATTGCCATTATAAAATAGATTGGATATTTAAATTAGTAATAATATAAGATTTTTCAGTGTAGTATGATTTTCTTTTTACTGTGTAATGTAATATAAAGATAAGGTAAAAAAAAGCAAAATTTCTTACATGAATTACTTCAACAAAAACAAAGGCTTCTCTCTGATCTTCTGAAAAAGTTACATTGCTTTTGATAGGTATAAAATCAACAAATGGTCTGGCTGGTCTCTCTCTTGGACCAACATTTAAAGGAATTACAGTTTCAAACAGAATAGTTACAGAACCAAATGCCCCTTTATCTCGTTTTAAAACTAATAATGAACTGACATTATTATCCTTTGTAATTACATAAGTTGAACTTTTCCAAGTAAAAACACCATTTGGATCGTCATTTGCAGGAATTATTATAGATGCAATATTTTTGTTGTAGTTTATGGTAGCCTTACTATTGCTTGTGCCATTGATTGTCTCAATATCTGTTAGCCTAAAAACAAAATAAATTTAAAAAAGAATAATTTTTTATCTAAGGTTAAAATAGGAAACTGGAAATTAAAATTACTTTTTAACTTTTTTTAAATTTTCTAATTTAATTTTAATTTACATAAATAATTAAACAAGATGATATTTTGAAAAAATAAAATGTAAACAAATAAATTAATCTAAAGCCATAGCATTGAGTTACATTTTTATGGCTTCAACAAAAAAACAAAAGCAAGGTGATAATTCAAAAAAATTATGGTTTAACCATTAACAGAGGTGTTAGACAGGTTTTGCATAATGGCACTTGGTTATTTAAATTTTTAAAAGTTCTAAGTCCATGCTCAAATTTTTTTTATTCAAAGTTCAAATTATAAAAGTCTAAAGGCCATGATCCCGCTCTTTTGTGGTTTGAAAAGATTCCATAATGGCAATTTCTTATTTATTTAATTGAATTAACTTCATTACTAAATAACTCTTATGTAATAATAAAGTAAAAATAAAACTACAATAATAATAAAACTACAATAAGAATAGTCTGAAGAAAACAAGTTAAGAAACCCCACAACAACATTTCATAAAAAATATTTTAAATTGCAGACAGTGAATGTAAATTTAATATGTGGTCAGGAAGTGAGTTCCATACATTAATAATTTTTTCACTATGAAAAAATATTCTTGTATTAATGTATTTATTATATGGAGTACATTTTTGTAAATTTAATTTTTTTTTTAATCAATATCAATTAAAACTAATTTTTATAATTAATATTTTTCAACACAAAATACTAAAATTAATAATTTGAGTTAAAAAAAGTAAAAAAAATCAGGAAATCAACAAAATTATGCACAATTTTTTCTTGAAAAAAAGGAATTCAAGTTGGAAGATAATAAGTCTGAATAAGTAATCAGTGTATGTAATATGACATCTTTTGCAGACAAACCTGGTAAAAAATTTTTGGACTTTTTCTATGCAACTTATATCTGTAAGGTGAATGCTTCAAACCTGAGTATAAGATTCTAGTACAGGCCGCACTTAAATTTTGTAGGCTTTTAACAAAAGTTGAGAATTACTAGTGATAAAGGAAAAATTGTTTTAAATATTTCTATAGTTCAATCAAAGGCAACCCTTTATAATTTTCGTTTTAGATAATAATTTTTTAATTAGTACAGGCCACACTTAAATTTTGTAGGCTTTTAACAAAAGTCGAGAATTGCTAGTGATAAAGGAAAATTTGTAAATATTTTTAAATATTTAGTTTAATTGTAAAAATTTTTAAATATAGTTTAATTTAAATATAAGATTATAGATGATTTAAAACAAGCATTCAGATGCCATTCCTGACAAAAAAATATTTGTGATATATATATATATATATATATATATATAGAATATATTTGTGATATATTTTATAAATATTTGTGAAGCCGAAGCATATTTTTATTGTAATAGTCATAAAAACTGCCATTCATGTTGCTATTTTAAGCTTACATACAATAAAGTAGCAGAGTTTTCTAGTAAGAAAACTTATTTCACTTATGCTTATGAACTTGCCCAATATTTATTCACTTAAAATTCTACCAATAAATTTAAATTTTAAAAATATGTTTTATAAGTAAGTTAATGCCATTTGTGTTAATATTTGCAGTATTGTGGATGATGATTTTATAAACCTATTATTAGGTATTTTAATTTAATAGAACGTTTCACACGTCATTAAAGCAATTAAAATTGTATTTAAAAAATTTAAAGTTAAACAAAATCATAAAAAACCTATATGCGTAAAAAATTCCACCTAGAATTTGTACATATAAATAAATTCACA
>NC_061164.1:9213618-9231118 GCF_022113875.1 Hydra vulgaris | reverse complement strand
TGTCATAAAAAAGGTGTGTCATTGCAACAATTGTTATTTGAAATATATTATAGAAATATTTATAACTACCTCAGCCAACTATATTTATTATTTATACTTTCCTCCAATAGCTACCTTCTATGCCTACCAATCATGATGTACATCACATAATTAAATCATGGTGTATATCACACAATAAAATTGCCTGATTTAAAGCCTATTTCTCTAACTTTTATTAATAATGAAAAAATACTTTACAACATTATCAGGTATATTTATTAGCATTTTTTTGATCATTTTTTGAATTAAAGTAATTTCTGAAAATCAATTTTTTTTACTACTACAACTGTAATGCAATGTCATTAAATTTTATAAACATTAATTTTCAAACTATAAATATTAAAAAAATTATATAAACTTATGATAAAAAATAGTGAAAAAATCAAAATAAATACCATATAAAACATTTAATTCAAGTAAGAATACTTCCTCTAATTCAGGAAGGTCATCAGGTGAAACATATACTCGGAATGTTCCAAATCTTTGATACTCCTCAAACTGTAAAACTCCGCTTATTGGTGAAATGTCATTTATTGCTGTTGAATTATATGCTCTCCATTCCAAAATAACTTTGCCAAATAAACCTTGTAAACGCTCCACTTCAAAGTCATAGTAAATCAATTCAAAGCTCTCTGGTTCAGAAAGTACAATGTTTCTAGAATTGGATGAAAACAAAAAGACCCCATTAGCATCATCATTTGCTAATATAGTTATAGATGTACGGCTAGGTACACCAGTTTCTACACCTCCATTATTAATTGCATTTTGAGTGGTTAATCCTAATTCAAAAAACTCATTGTTTTCAGTAATGTTGTCATCATTGATGTAGACAGTAATATTTGCTTCGCTTTGACCATCCAGAAACAAAAGTTTTACAGGACCACCATTCATTACATCACCATTTATATAAAAATCATTTGAGTTAGCCGTAAAATAGTTTAAAAAATAAAAACAGTAAACATCACCAAACAAGCCAAATGAGCGAATTACAGTTAAGTTGAATGTTGTGTTTTCTTCTTTGACCACCAAACTTTAAAAACAAAATTTAATATTGTATTTTTAAAAACGTTAAATAAAATTATAGTAATAGTACAATAAATATAATAAATAAAAATATAATATTTATTTTTTATCATTTATTTAGTATTTTTTTGTTAAAAAATAATATAATTATTATACTTATTAATTTAAAAAATATTTTTGTGTTGTTATTAAAAACTCAAAGTTTTTAAATGGTAATATATAAAATTAACTATTAACTATGAACTAACAATATTTAAAACATAAATTGAATTGAACATATTAAACTGTGTATAAACTTTCTGGAAGCAACAAATAGCGCTCGCTAGTTTCATTACGAGAGTAAAAAATCACGCTCATCTGAAGTACTTGCGTGTGAGAAAATATAAGATGATTTAAAAGAAAATATTTTCAGTAAAATTTTTTTGTTGAATTCAAAATATGTTTAAATCATTGTCATAAAAAGAATTCTTATGACTATGTTTAAACAGTAGGGTTTGCATATTGTTAAATAAAGAAGTCATATTTGTAATAAAGTACATCATTTATAATTTATGAGTAAAAAATTTATTAAACCAAAATTTCACTTATAGCTTCAATTTCATGCAGGTTCGATCACAATCTATTAATTAATGACTATTACATTTAAAATTCAAAAACATCTAAATGTTGGAATCAAATATTTTTTGTCAAATATAAATTAATAAACTAAATATTTTCACTAATATCTATACATATATATTATATATATATATATATATATATATATATATATATATATATATATATATATATATATATATATATATATATATATATATATATATATATATATATATATATATATATACTTAGATTAATATATACTATTATTAGTTAAAGTCTATTATATATTTATTCAGTATATAAAAAATTATTCACTTGATAATAATTAAACCGCGCCTTCAGTTTAAATTAGAATGCAGTTTTCTGTTTTGTACAAACAATGAATAGAAAGTTATGAAGTCATAACTGCTACAAGTTCAGGGTCATTAAAGCGAAAAATGTTAAAGCGAAAAAGTCTCTGGTTTCTATTAGCAAAGTTTAACTATTAGAAAAAAAGTTTTAATAAAAACAAATTTTTTATATATTTTTAAATACTTGAAGTAGTAAAATTAATAATATAAAATCGTTGACAAAAATATTTATATTATTAAAAAGTTATTTAAATACAACTTTTAAAAAAACAAAGATAAAAACCAGGCTGCATTATTAAAAAAAAAAGTACAAAGGAAAAATCGATTTAAAATCTTTTCTCTTTTAAACATTTTGCTTTAACAACCTGCTACCCAGATAACAGATAGAATGGAATGTTTACTATTTTCAAAATGTTTTATCCCAATGAGAATATAAAATTTAAATCAAAAATTCCACAAAATTTTGTAAATACATAAGATTCTTTTGCTTAATTCTTTTTAATTTTTCACAAATCTTTTTTAAATAAATATTTTTATTTTAAATTAAACTTAAATCGTTTCTGTTGTTTAGAATGTCCGCAATTAAGCATGTTAGTTCAACTCCAATAGGAAACTATGCTGTCATATTATGTTATGTCATCTTTTAGTAAATGGCGATATTTCATTACTTTTATTTAATATTAAAACTGCAGTAACCTATTTTTCTGCTAGATAGACAAATGCATTAAACAGACAATTGCAACTAAAAGTTCTGCTAGATAGACAAACGCAACTAAAAACCAAAGTTTTTTGATCTGATTTCTTGGACTTCACATGAAAAAAATTCAAACAAAAAATTGTCCACCATTTCCTTGTACGCACTGGTATACTTTTAAGTGACCCCGTCCTCATACTTGCATACGTAATTTATGGCAACCAATTTCTAACTCTTAATATCACTCTTGAAAGACGCACCCGTTGATAACATGTTTCAGTATTATAAGAACAAAATATGCGCTGGGCGATTTTACTTATCACATGCAATGCATATACATATATATACAAAGCACAGCAAGTAGAGTACTAAAAAAGGATGTGTTTTAATGCATTTATCAGCTAAAAAATAAGTAGTATCATGGTAAGAGGTATCATTAACTAAAATATATAGGAAATCTCACAACAGCAGTATCAAAAGAATTTATGCGATCAGATCAGTGCTTTGTTTTTAAGTTTTATTATTGCCTTGGAAGAGATCTGAAAAAATTTCAATGTTAGTTTACCATTATTTATTAAAAAAAAAAACATAATTATTTTAAAAAAACAAGAAGTTACTAAAATTTAAAATGCATTTTCAATGACTTTAAAAGAAACCATGCTTCGTTACTTTTAAGTATGCAACTTAAAAAATAATAATAATGCTTTAGCATGGTTTTTACATGCGTTTAAAAAAACATGGGAACTTTCAGCTAAAATAAGTGCATTTGCAATTACCTTAAAAGAAACCATGATAAAACATGTTTTTTTAATTTTATTGTTATTGTTAAATTAATGTTTGCTTGCCTTTTATAAAGTTTTGAAGATTTTTTTTAAGATTTGCATTATTATGTTTATTATAGTATGCAAGATTGCACTATTATGTTTATTATAGTTTTCATTTTTTACTGTGCGTTTAACAACACTAATCATTTGATATTTTTTTATTATTTATTTAGTATTATTATAAATATAGTAATATCATATTTAATAATAACTTAATATAATAACTTATTAAATACTTAATATTATATTATTATTTTTAAATTAAAAAAGGTATATAAAATATATGTCTCAAAACAACTTTTATTTTATATTTAGTTTAACTAATAAAAAATTGATAAAATTCAATAAGCATCTTTGATATATCTAATAATTATACATCTTATTAACTAAAATAAGAGTTATTTAAAATAAAAATCACCTATATTTAATCAAAAATTATTTGAATTTAAAAAATTAAAATTGAAAGAATGGAAAATAAAACTGGCATATTCATGGCCGACAACATGGATTTTGAAGTGGAGGTACACAACCATCTATATCTAGAGTTTTTCTTGAAAAAAAAAAAAGGCCTTTAGAAAAAAAAAAGGGGAGTTGCCCCCTTCCCCACGTTGTTGGTCCTTTTATTTGACATAAACTAGACGTTTGTCAATAAAAAAAGAAACATCAACATTTATTTTAAAAAATGATTTGTCGTGCCCTGTATGCAATTATGTTATGTTAATTGTAAAGACAGAAGTAGAAATAATAATAAAGTTTATTCTTGTAAAACTTTGAAAGCAAAAGGGCTTAAAACAAACTTGAAAAGTTTTGGATGATAAAGTCAGGAATGAGCAACCAAAAAATACAAGGAAGTAGTCATGAGTGTGTAAAAAAAAAGTTGAATTGACCTCTATTGTAGAATACAAGGTGCTTATCTTTTGTGGCTAGAAGAATTACACAATACAAATAAAAAACAGAATTAAAGATTACAATTTTATTTTAATATTAAAGTTTTATTGATAAATTAAATTTAGGAGTATATATTTAATTTTATCAAAACTAAATTTAAACAAAAATTGAAAATGTTTGTCTAAATTTTACTACTAAAAAAGTTACTACAAGTTTAAAATTTAATAAGTTTTAAAAAAGTATAATGTAGATCAGATATCAAATGGAAATGATAGAATTAAGTTTTTTTAATTCATTTTTTTCTATAAAATCTAAACTTAATTATAAACAATCTTTTGAATTTGTTTTATAATCAAAAACACAATCAATTTACATACACAGAAAAGTAAAAGTAAAAAGTATACCAAAAAAAATATTATCAAAAAAATAAATATACCAAAAGGTTATAAATAAATAAAAAAGTGTAAATATAAGAAAATTAGTTTCAATAAGTAATAAGCTATTAAACAAAGAAATTAATTATCTAATAAACATCATTTGATTTTATAAATAAATTAAGAATTTATTAATCAACTAAACCGTTTTCATTTATTATAATTAAAAATTTAAAATTAAAGCTCCTTAATTAAAAGATCTAAAAAAAAAAAGATTCTTACTTTAAAGATGTGGAAGCAAATGTCAAAACACCATGTGGTGCATCATTTGCTGTTATAATAATACGCTTTTGTTTGTTGACACCCAATAAAGACGATGAATTTTTGAAAGTCCCACTTATACTGACGGACATTAATTCAACTTTAAACTCTTCATCAAGTTCAGGTATATTATCATTAACAATTTCAATTGAAATAATACCAGAATCTTCTCCATCAGGGATAGTCAACATTGTATTTGGCTTGTGAAGATCACTTTGTACAGAAGCTTGATTTATGGTTTTGTTATTTAGTGCAGTAATCACATTGTAAGATATGTTTAATTTACCTATAAAAAAATAAACAGGTGTTTATAATTATGTATTTAATTTATTTTTTATATCATTATTATATCCACTTATTAAAATTTTTTAATTATAAAAACTGATAAAATAAGCTGTAGTATTATCTGGTCTTTCTTTTTATTTATTCATCATCACCACCTAACTTGAAGGACTTTCTTTTTATTTATTCATCATCACCACCTAACTTGAAGGACTTTCTTTTTATTTATTCATCATCACCGCCTAACTTGAAGAACTTTCTTTTTATTTATTCATCATCACCACCTAACTTGAAGGACTTTCTTTTTGTTTATTCATCATCACTACCTAACTTGAAGGACTTTCTTTTTATTTATTCATCATCACCACCTAACTTGATGGTCTTTCTTTTTATTTATTTAAACATCATCACCTAACTTAAAACAATCATAGAATCATAAAATGTCAAAATTTTATTGGCATACAAAATTCTATATAACCTATACTAAATTTTGGGTATAACTGGGTACAAATTCTATTGATAGCTTGTCAATAATCTTCTGTTAATCTCTGTTATATATAAATAAACCTCTGTTTATCGTTATGTTAATTCATTTTTTTTCTTCAAATAACTTTCAACTCTAATAGTGGTTGCTTTCAGCCTTGTTGGAACTAAAGATGTTTAAAAAAAAATTATAGTTTTTAATTGACAATAACTATATTTATATATATATATATATTTAATTTATATATTTATTTAACTATATTTATATAAATATATTTAATTTACATATTTATTTAACTATATTTATATATATATATTTAATTTACATCTTTATTTAACTATATTTATATATATATTTAATTTATATATTTACTTAACTATATTTATATATATATTTAATTTATACATAAATATAGTTATAGTCAATCAAAAACTTCATAATAGTGAAAGCAAAAAAATATGAGTTGAAATTTTCATCTATCCATCAATAGACATTAATCATGTTTGTTTTGTTTGTCTAATATTTCAAGATTTGCAGAAGATTTTATTTATATTAAGTATAGCAGAGGTTTTGATAAAGTTTGACATGACGGACATAACCATAAGCTCTCTTCTTAGGGTAAATTAGGTAGCATTTTTAGAATTATTGAATCCTTTCTTACCAATCATAGTATAAAAGCTATCCTTGATGGACAACTTTTTCATTTCTAGTAACTTCAGGGGTTTCTCAAGATTCTATCCTTAGCCCTATACTTTTTTTAATTTACATTAATGGTGTTTTAGAAATTCTCCCATCTAAGGTGGAGTTGTTGGATGATGATACTACCATTTATTCTTGTCTTGATAAGAAGCCAACACTCTCTGATTGCTTGGAGGGGACATTTTAGCTTAAAAAAGATCTCACTTCTTCTATAGCAAGGGGTTCTCAGTGGCTGGTGAACTTTAACTCAGATAAAACTAAACTTTTTTCAGCTAATCGTTATCGCAACAACTTGGATCTTCCTTTATTTATGAATGGTAATGTACTTGAAGATTCATGTACCATGAATGTATATATGTCTTCAAGGAATAATTCTTACTTTTATTCTTTCTCGGAAACTACATGTCAAATAAAAAATTAGCTGAGGTTGCATCTCTTTATCGTGCTCGCCACTATCTTACTACAGATTCTATTTGTTATATCTATAAGTCTCAAATCTGTCCATGTAATACTGTTGCCATATCTGGGGCGGATCTTCCAATGATGCCTTTCCTCCTTTAGATAAGGTACAAAAATACATTGTAAACATAGTTGGACCTGCTCTTGCAGCTAAACTTCAACGATTATCACATCATCATAATGGTTTCTTTGTTTTCTATAAATACTAAAATGGGCACTGCTCTAAAGAGCTAGTGTTTAAGTGAAAATGAAAAAAAAAAAAATTATATAATTTTGCACTTGCAGCATTGGGTTGCATACATAGGATCAACATTGATCCATATATATTGAATCAATGTTGGGTTATATACACTGGATCAAAGTTGATTCATATACATTGTCAATTTATATGAATCAACTTTGATCCAGTGTATATAACCCAACATTAATTCAATATACTCAATTTGAGTTAAGGTTGGATTACACAAATTGGATCAATGTTGGGTTTAGATTGTAAAAACAATCAGTTTTACACACCCTTGGCCAATTTAATTTGTTTTCATCATAGAGTTGAGTCAGCCACATAATGATCCTTAACCTTCTTTATGTTTACTAAAAAGTTTTTTGCACAGTCTTCACAACTGTTTTTAACTGCTGTCCTGTTGCATAAAAATCTGATTAGTTACAAAAATTTTATGTTTTTTCTATCATAAAGAATTTCACTTACCCTGTGCAATAGAAAAATACCCTTCAATGAGAAGGCTCTCCATATAACTTCCATGTTTAACAGTTCTAGTAATGAGGCTGGGCAAATTCTGAACAATTAAAACAGAACTTTTGCAAATTCTGCAATAATTGTTTGAGTGTTTGAAAACATTTTACTAGCACTGTATTTATATTAATAATAAAAAATAGACGTGATAATAAAAAAAATTCTTTAGTACAAAAAAACTAAGTTAACAAGAATTTTTGTATAATCTTTAACTAGATAAAAGAAAAATTATAAGTTACCAATCTTTCCAAACTGACGAATAACAAGGATTTTCAGTGTTTTACCCTCATCCACATACAATGGAATGTCATTTGCAAACTCTACTATTCCATTAGGAAAATCACTTTCTGCAATTGTAAGAAAAGATTCTCGATAAGTTTCATCTAAAACAGCAGCACCTGAAATTGAAACACCAGCTGTTTTGACTGCAACTAAACGTACAACAAAATACTCATCAGTTTCAGGAGCCTGATCCAAAATACTTTCCAGATTGATTGTTGTGATTGTCTGCCCCTATTTTTTAAATTATTGCAAAACACAGATTTTATTTTAAATTATTTATTATCATAAACTATCATAAATTAAAGTACTTAATAGTGAATATAATGGTTAATAGATGTTATCAAAAACAAATGCATATGATAAAAAATAAAAAGTAAATATTGATAAAAAAATTATAAAAAAATAAATATATTTGAAACTTAAACTAATAATAATAATTAATAACAAACCGTTGAAAAATTAGCAAAGCCTTGATCAGATACAAAATCTTGAGTGACATTATCACCAATAATTTTCCATGTAACAACAGCATCTCCAAATGCAGGTAATGATCTCTGCAGACAAAGGCTAAACTTTTCCCCTTCTTTAACTGATAACACAATGGATTTGTTGCAAAACTGAATGATGCCTCCAAAGTTATCGTTAGCAAGTATGATAACTTTTATATAAGAGTTGTTACCATCAACAATTGATCCATCAGTTGAATTTAAAAGGTAAACTGAGAACTCTTCATCATTTTCAGGAATGAGATCTGGAAGTACAGATATGGAAAAAAACTTCAATCTTTCATCCTGCTCAAAAACAATAACTTCTCCATTACAACATATATCATCTTTTGATATCTCTGTACTATTCACTTGCCATGATACAGATACTCTCTTAAAAGCACCTCAAAATAAAAAGTAATAATAAAGTAAAGTAAAGTTGAAAAAAAAAAAAGTTTGAAACATTGTTAAATATTTTTTTTACCTTTTTTGCGACTTATATAAAATTCCAGTGTTAAGTTAGTATTTTCAGGTTCAAATACAGAATAATTATTTTTAGATATTCCAAATCCATGAAGTGCAAACATGCCATATGGTTCATCATTTTCAAGTATTGTAATATTTACATACTTTTTATCATCAATAACATGCATGTCCTGTACTAAAACATTGTCATCAACAACTTCAACACCTAAAAGTTCAACTTGAAACATTTCGTCAAGTTCAGGAACTTCGTCACTATAAATAAGAACTTGTATTTCTGATTGGCTTGAGGCATTTGAAATAACAAAAAACTGGTTTGGTATGAATCCAAAATCAGCACCAGGTGTGGCTTTTTCTTTGAAACTAATTAAGTGATTTGTCCTACAATGATATATATATATATATATATATATATATATATATATATATATATATATATATATATATATATATATATATATATATATGTATATATATATATATATATATATATATATATATATATATATATATATATATATATATATATATATATATATATATATATATATATATATATATATATGATATATATATATATATATATATATATATATATATATATATATATATATATATATATATATATATATATATATATATATATATATATATATATATATATATATATATATATCAAAAAAACTGTTAGACAAACCTCCAAAAAACTCGTAAGTCACCAAACATTCCATTAACTCGATTGACGCGCAGTGTTACATTATAATCGCTCTCTCCTTCTAACACATCAACAGCTGAATCCATAAATTTAACAGTGCCATAAGGATTATCATTTAATAAAATTATCAGACGCAATGATGATTTTACATCATTAATAACTGCATTTCCGGCAGAAACTTCTTTTAATAAAATTATGTATGTCTACAAATAATACAAAGAGTGACTGTATTATGTATCACATATAAATGTATTTTTAGCAAAAAAAGCTCAGAAAATGCATGAAAAAAAGTTATTGTATTTATAATTTTGTTTAGAAATATTATCTAAACAATAAATGTATAATAAAAAATAAATTACAAACTGTAATAAAATATAATAAATAAAACTTGATAAAAACATTGGTAAAAACAAATAGTTTAGTCTTTCAATTATACCTCATTAATTTCAGGTATACTGTCAGGCATGATATTGATGATGATGTTTTGTGAGGTTTCCCCAGTTAAAAAAGTCACAAAACCTTTTAAAGGAGCTATATCATTATCCCCAAACCATGGCACTGTTGGATAACCTACCCAGCGTATTTGTGAATAACCATAGCTGCCTCCTTCCCTAACAACTTTTATAAATACTTTTTGATCTGTAATTCCTGACTCCAAGATTTCTGGTTCTGAAGCAATCACATCATCTAGTTTACTAAAGCCTAAAAAATAACTTTATATATTATAATTAAAGCAAAAAAAAAAGTTAAACTTAGTGCAATTGTTCTAAAAATACAAGTTTGCTAAATTATTTATACAAATTTAAAATTTAAATTTTAAATACTTAAAATTAGGTTTGTTTAAAAATTATGTTTCAAATTTAAATGAATTTTAAGTTTAAATGAATTTTCTTTTGTAAAATCTGAAGTTGTAGATTAAAGTAAACTATATTAAAAGATATAAAACTTTTTAAAAAGAGGTTTCACTAAAAATTATAGTCCATTTCACTAAAAATTATACTCTAATACATTGTGTATATATTAAGTCAAAGTATCTCCTATTACACAAATGAAAAGTGAAAAAAAAAGTATTGTGGTGGCCCTTGTGAGAGGTAATGTTAACAAATTCAAGCACTTTCAGACAGGTCACAAATAAAGCAGAATCCCTCATACCAAATGTAAATGTATGTAAAGAAATGTAAATTTATGTGAAGAAATGTAAATTTATGTGAAAAAATCTAAATTTATGTGAAGAAATGTAAATTTATGTGAAGAAATGTAAATTTATGTGAAGAAATCTAAATTAATGTGAAAAAATCTAAATTTATGTGAAGAAATGTAAATTTACGTGAAGAAATCTAAATTTATGTGAAGAACTAAATTTATTTTTTGTAAATTAAATAAAACATTTTTATTTTATAATTTTTTTTAGGATGAAGGTGAATAGCAACCAAAAAATAGTTCCTCAAGTACAACTTAGTTAAACTCCCAAGTTTTGCTATAGAACCAATTAGAAGCGAGTGTTCGCCAACGTAGGTGCAGCTCTTGCTTTATGGCATTAGGTGCTTTTGACGTAGGTGCAGCTCTTACTTTATGGCATTAAACATTTTTTAAAAAATGATAATTATATCAAACTCCCATATCAAGAGTAAATGTTGATAGTGAAAATGTTGACTTAAAACAAAAAAATCAGTTAATTTTTTTTGGAGTTGATTGGAAAGTTGATCAGATAACTGGAACAAATCAAATAATAAAATCACCTCAAGGAAAAAAAAAAAAAGGAAAATAAAGCTCAAAAAAAGCATGGAACTTGAACATCACCTAAAATTTACTTATGAAGGTGGAAATTCTACTGACACATAGGACAATTCCTATTACTGGTGCTAAATATATATATATATATATATATATATATATATATATATATATATATATATATATATATATATATATAATACACATTTATATAAATGTAATTACGTATTATAGATTACGTGAAATAATCTTTGCTAATGTAAATAAAATGTAATTCATTCTAATTACATTTTATTTAAATTATCAAAGAAAATTATACAAATTATTTTTAATTATTGTAAATGCTCATTAAAATTGATTTGTTACTTTATTTAATAAAGTAATAAGTAAGCATAAAAACTTTTGTATTTAATATATTTTTAATTTATAATAATTTACAATGCATTTTGCATAGTATAGTAATTTTTAAAAAATGTAGTATAAATAAATTTTCCTTTTCTAATTTTAGTTTATTGAGCTAAGAATTTATCTTTTTCTTTTAGATTTTTTATTTTTTTATGGATGTCTACCAAATTTGAGTATTTATCAGACAATTTGTCAGGAAAAAAATGTTCGCTATTTCAAGCCTTGTATATATATATAGAAAATCTTATGGCTTTAAAAAATTTTAAAATATTTTACCTACCTAAACCCAAACCCACAGTCAATGTATAATATCTTTATAGCATTATAAATATCATTTTATAAAAAATCTAATCCAATATCAGCAGATTCCTGTATGTTTTTGTCAGTCTATTTAAGTCAGACAAACAATAAATTTTAAAAATGTACAAAAACGGTATAAAAAAATAAAAAACAAAAATATAACTTTTTTAAAATCTTTCTAGTCATAATTTTTGCTGTTTTTGAAAAACAACAACTTTAAATTACTTTAAAAAATAATATATAAACAGTTAAGTAACAATTAAAAGTCATTTAAATGTTTAAGGTTGCTTAAATTTTAAAAATAAACATTGAAAGAGTTTTTTACCTAAAAATTTCTTTTGCTTTTATATATATATATATATATATATATATATATATATATATATATATATATATATATATATATATATATATATATATATATATATATATATATACATATATATATATATATATATATATATATATATATATATATATATATATATATATATATATATATATATATATATATATATATATATATATATATATATATATATATATATATATATATATATATATATATATATATATATATATATATATATATATAGAAAAACAATAGTGTACATACCTATCTTACCATAAGGGAAATCGTTTTCAAGTATAGTAACCTCACTTGTATTCAATAGGCCCATGACAAGTCCACCCAAAAATGTATCAGGAAGTAATCGCACTATAAAAGTCTCATTAAACTCTGGTAACTCATCAAATATTGTAAATATTGGTAACATGATACTGCTTTGATTTTCTTCAATAATCATAGTAAATGATGAAACAGAAAAATCTAATCCGATTTCAGCAGATATAGTTTCTATTGAATAGCCAAATGACACCTGAAAATATTATTTTGTGTTTAAAATGTATTTATTCCTTAATTTATTATAATATCTCTTTTAAATTTATTATTTAACTCATAATGCTAATTTCAAAAATAATAAAGTTTTAAAGAATAATTTCTATAATAAAAATCAAACACCCTACAACACAACACAACACCCTACAATACAACACCCTAAAAAACAACCTACTCTGCCAAATAAACCTTCTGAGCGTATAACAGATAAAAAAGTGTCATTATAGTCTTCTGAAACATGAACTTTAGCATATTGAAAGTTTAAAATACCATTTGGGTTATCATTGGGTAATATATTGATAGTAATCATATTAGGGGTGCTTGCAAAAACATTTTCAAGATCTATAACAAAATAAATTTCTTTATTTCAACAAACTTTTCTAAAAGAGCATGTGATAATAGAAAAACTTTTATTTATAAAGGAACAAGAGATAATAAACATAACTTTTATTTATAAAAAAACAAGTTATTAAGAAAATTTTTATTTATTTTATTTTACTGAAATAACTGAATAAAAAAACATAGAACTGTTTATAATTTTACAGTAAAAAGTCTAATAAAAATAATATATATATATGACAACTTATAATTATTGTTTATGATTGTTATATATATATTGCATAAATATTTTTTTATATATATTTTATTTTTTACTCAAAGTTAAATATAATACTTAATCTTTTTGTATTATTTTCAGAAATTATCTCTACATCTGTTAAGTTAAGTAGAAATGTTTCAAGCATCTCAGGTTCATTGTCATCTATAATAGTGATATTAATAACAGCAGACTTCTGACCATCTACAAAATCGAGATAACACCCATTTAGACTGAAGTCTTCACCCATTGTAGCACTAGACTGATTATTTAAGCCCTTAATGGTATTATAATAAAGACGTATGTGCCCAAAAGTACCTTTACTTCGATTTACTTGGATAAAAGCATTGTGGGTTATTTTTTCTTCGATTTCAATAGATTTTTTCTCAAATTCAATCAAACCATAAGGATAATCACTACTGAGTAATTTTAAACTAGCAGTTTGGTTGATAGAAGATATTGACCCACCACTAACATTTAACAGCTGAATAAGATATACTTCAGTCAGTTCAGGTCTCTATGTAAAGTATATATAAATAAATAAAAATACTATTTACATTATTTACAAATATTTACAGATATTTCATTTTCAAAAACAAATTTAAAAAGTATTTAATTTCAAAACAAGGTTACCATAAAAACAGTTATTTAAATTAAACATGTAACACAATTTTCGTTTCTAAATTTAAAGTGGTATATTCAATTGCTTATGCCAAAAGATTGTTGAAAAACAGCTACATGAAGCGCAAACTTTAAATGACCACAGCATGAAAAAAATTTTTTTTTGGAAACAAAACAAGATATATTTCACATTTTTGTTCATTCCGGTAAGAAAAAACGCATCGAATAGACTTGAAAAACCAATCAAAAAGCTTTAAAAACAAGTAGATTTACTAGATTCGCAAGTGTAATGTAAATCATTTTTACAAAGTAGAACTAAATACTGCCTACATCATATTTTTGATAAAAAATATGATGTAGGACAAAACCCAACAAAACACACTTTCAACATTAAGATATAACAAAACAAAAAAATTGTTACATTGTGTTATTTAAATTCCAATTTTAAAATACATAGTGTTATAACATAGTGTTACATAGTACATTACATATATTACATTACATATATGTTACATAGTGTTATTTAAATTCTTGTTATTAGTAAACCTTGACTACTATATTAATTTGAAAATAATATAATAGTCGAGATTATTTTAAATAACATAATACAAACACATATATATGTATAAACTTATTTAGATCTGCAATCAAAAGTGCTGATAAAATAGGGAGTTGGGTAGGAGTTGCTCTACATTTAATTGGAGTTTTTTTATTATCCTTTATATTTCTGTTCTTTTCCTAAAAAATTGCATGGATATAGGTTGGCAAAAAAAGTTTTTTTTTTTTTTTTTTAATTAATCACCTACCCAAGGCCCGAGGGGGCAACTACAGTCGAGGAGGCTACTTATTTTTTTTTTTTTTTTATTTTTTTTTTTGTTGAAAAACCGTGGTACAACACTCTCATAACTCTTTAACTCCGAAACACGAACCTTGACAAGCAAGGCGGCTGCGCGGAGAAATTAAGTTGAGCGTGGTACTTTCAGGGACATGGTGGGAGTCGAACTCTGAGCCTCTCGCTTACAAAGGGAGCGCTCTTACCACTACACCACTACCGCAGTGGCATAGTATAATTAGCATACGGTTATACATTATAGTATATATATATATATATACATATATATATATATATATATATATATACATATATATATATATATATATATATACACACACATATATATATACATATATATATACATATATATATATATATATATATATATATATATATATATATATATATATATATATATATATATATATATATATATATATATATATATATTTCCGAGTTCGATCCCCACCACGTCCCTGGTAGTACCGCGCTCAACTCGTTTCTCCGCGCAGCGGCCTTGTTCGTCAAGGCTCGTGTTTTGGAGTTATAGAGTTGAGAGAGGGTTATAGCCACAAATAAGTAGCCTCCTTGTCTGTAGTGGCCTTCTCGGCTTTGAGGAGATGAATTAAAATAAAAAAAAATATATATATATATATATATATATATATATATATATATATATATATATATATATATATATATATATATATATATATATATATATATATACATATATATATATATATATATATATATATATATATATATATATATATATATATATATATATATATATATATATATATATATATATATATACATGTATATATTAGGGCTGTACCAAATTTCGGCTCCGGCTCCTGCTCCGGCTGAAATCCGGCCATTTTTACAAATCCGGCCCAAATCCGGCTTTGGCAAAATGTTAGCTAATCCGGCATAATTTTGGCCGGATTTCTGAATTTTGGTCAGATATTTATTACATCTTTCTTGCCCGTGATAAGATGTATACATAATACTTAATTTTTGAACTTCATGTTAGTTTTGGTATCTGTATTTACATTTCTTTACAATTTAATTAGCTAAGCCTAATTTCAAACAACAACGCAACAAAAAATTCTGAAGAAAAGACACACGATATTCTGCAATAATGCAGGTGTAAAGACTATGAAGTCATTCCTAATCAAGTCATTAGATGAGCGATTCAAAGGCATTGAGGAGAAACCTTTTTAGATTAAAAAAACTAAAGAAAATCCAGCAAAACAATCCCGGCTGGATAATTCTTATACATTATCATCATTACAATGGCAATATATATAGATGAAATTATTCAGTCTATGCCCGCTTGTAGCACAGCACATAAACAACAATTACCAACAGGCATTGACACTCAGCTAAGCCAATATCTGGAAGAATCAGAAATATATAGACACGCTGATTCACTACAGTGGCGGAGTGACAACATCCTGGCAAAAAAATATCTATAGAATTTCTCTAAATTTTTGAAACATATGGCCTATAGAAACTATAAAATTTATATAAAATGTCTATTAATTTCTATAGAAATTGCTATAAAACTTTTAAACAACAAAAATGATGTTTAATAGAAAACAACTGTCACTTGGTGATCTAAATAGTCAACATTGTTGACTATTTTCAGCAAAAAGTAGGGATGTACAGGATTTTGGTTCCTGTAGTTTTGCTTCGAAATCCGGCTCTGGCTCTGATTCCGATTCCGGATCTGTTAGTAGGAATCCGGCAAATCCGGCTCCGGCCAGATTTGGAATATATATATATATATATATATATATATATATATATATATATATATATATGTGTGTGTATGTATATATATATATATATATATATATATATATATATATATATATATATATTCCGGCCAGATTTGGATATATATATATATATATATATATATACATATACACACACATATATATATATACATATATATTTTTATATATATACAAACACACACACACATATATATATATATATATATATATATATATATATATATATATATATATATATATATATATATATATATATATATATATACATGTATATATATATATATATATAGACAGGTCATTAATGTTTAAAAAAAAAACGTTTTTCTAAAGTATGTCAACCTGGGACTCAAAAGAAGCGAAATTATATAAAAACTTCAAAAATAGTAATCAATTTACATGAAAAACATGCCTAAAAAAACCTTTAAAAAACTTGAAAATGTTAACTTTTTTTATATTCAGCTCAAAATCAATAGTTTTTATGCATTTAAACTTGAAAAAATTATTTTTAGCAAAAATGATTTTCATTTTTAAAATTTTTATATAAT
>NC_061164.1:9206118-9208618 GCF_022113875.1 Hydra vulgaris | reverse complement strand
AGAAAGTTGCCAAGCAATGAGTAACAAGTAAGTCCCCAAGTAAAGTAAATTTTAAAATTATTTGCTTAAGAAATTTTACCTTTTTGTTCTCATTTTCCATGAAAGCAACTGTTCCATTTGATATCAAGAAGTCATCATTAGCAATACTACCATTTTGACTTGTGATATTCCATTCAATTTCAATATTACCAAATAAAGCATGGACTCTGTTTATAGTAATGTTTATTCCATGTGATTTTTCAGATATAACTTGGTTACAAGTAGCTTTATCCAATAAAAAAATTCCATTTGCAAAATCACTCTTTAAGACTAAACAAACATATATAATATTAAATATAAATAGCTTATTTTAGGTTTTTTAACAATTTTAATTTTTTGGCAATAAGCTTTTTAAATTAAGAACACTTAAGCAAAAAATCATAAACATAATCAAAGAAATTAATTAAATTGAACCCTTTTTTTAAAAATACATTTGTACTGTCTAGAAGGTTTTTCTTTATTGTTTTTTTTAAGAATGGTTGAAAATTTTTCTTGACATTTGTTTAATCATTTGAAATATTTAGTAATAGTTGCAGGAAGCGTATATATGTATGAGTGTATATATCAACTGATCTAACTAGCCTTAGGCATCACAAACTGTACATATACCATATAAAATACCTATGCGCAATCAAAACCTTATTTTTTAAACTAAATTTAACCAAAATCAATTCTGTATAACAACCTTTAATTTTTTTACTGATTATTCCATTTGTTATTAAAAATAAAAGTGAAATAAAAAATAGTAAATACCATTAATCGCAATCTTAGACTTTTCACTGTTGATAATAGCTTTGTCTTTAAAAACTAAATCATCATTAACATCAATAATACCAACATCATAAAGTTGATCTGCTTCTGGCATGGTGTCATCAACACTTTGAATATAAACAACTTTTTTTGTCTCTCCAACATCAAAAAAAAGCTCTCCATTTGATGGAGAGATGACTGGATAAATGTGATGAACTGCTCTGATATCCCTAGAAAATAGTTATTACTACTAATAATAATTTATCATATACATTAATTATTATTTATTACATATACTAATTATTAGTAGTAATATTAAGTTGAGTTTTAGTTTAGATTTAGATCAAAGATGAATTTACAAAAATCTTAACAAAAAGTGAACAATTTAGATTGATTTAATTTACTAATTTAAAAATATGATTAAGATAATGGATAATTGAGTGAAAACTCTCTCATTAAGAGAGTATCTATATAAACTTAAAAAAGTAATTTCTTCCTTGATGCTCACATTCAACGGTTTTGATAACAATAAGAGATTTTTTTCTTCAGGTAAAAAATTCAGAAGATCTGGAGACAAAGTAGTAGGTAGAAGATGCCTCAATTCATTCCCATAAATCTACAATATTTAAGTTTATAGCTAACTTTGTAAATTTTGTTTTGAGTATGAGTGTCCATTCATTAACTGTGATCATCTATGTTTGATAATTGAAAAATTATATTTTAGATCTGTTCTGATCAAGTTTTGTTTACAATAAGCCTTATTTTTACTTAATCATTGCACCAAATTCTATTTTAAGTTAATGTTACTTTTTTTTTTTTATATATACACTTGTTTGTTAACCACTATATTTGGACACAGCTTTATAATCAGATATCAAAATTTGCAGTATGGCCTCAATCACTGTAATAATTAAAGCTCTCTTTTTCAGAAAAGAAAAGTCAACAATGATTTTGATGTTGTCAAGGACAACATCAAAAAACTGCTTTTTATTGTTTTAACGAATTTGTTTTTAAAATGCAAGTTAAGTAATAAATACATAAAAAAGAGACAACCATGGTTTCCATGGTTTCCAAACCATTACAAATGCTGGTTTTCAAACAGATATAATGTATAATTTCCATGAGAAATATCAAAACTGTAGTAAGAATCTGATTGGATAAAAATTATTGCAATAATGATTGGTCAAAAATTAAAAATGATGAAAACCATGGTTAAAATTAAAAAACTGGAATTTATAGTTAATAAAAAACAATGTAAGACCTAAATAGAACCATGTATTACCTTTGAGGTTACTGGGAATAAAAAAGACACTTGTCTATCGCAGATCATTTTATTGTAGCAATCGGAGAAAAACCAATGATTTTGTATTATTTATTAATTTTGAATATAACTTTTAATTGAAAAAAAATCAATAATTTTGTACTTGTTTTCAGATACCCTATACAAAACATACAAAAAAATATATATATATTTATTTTCTTGTCTGTCATTTACTTACTTATTGTCTATTATTTATTCTGTATATAGCTTTAAACTTTTTTATTTACTCTGAACATTTTATTCTAACACAACATTTTCCACCATATAACTGTCATACCTGTCAGTTTTTTACCCTGTTTGATTGGTTATTGTTAAAAACCATTCACTTTGATTGGTTAATGTTAATAACCATTCACTTTGATTGGTCAATGAAAATCAAATGAAAAAAAT
>NC_061164.1:9198618-9201118 GCF_022113875.1 Hydra vulgaris | reverse complement strand
TTATTTTTAGGTTAAAAAAGATCATTTTTCTGCAAAAAACTCTAAAATAATAATTTCTTTATAAAATAACTATTTTTAAAATTTTTATATAATTTCGCTTTTTTTGAGACCCAACATGACAATTTTTTTTTTTTACTAATTATCGAAAAAATACACTTTTTTTATTTTTAGGTTAAAAAAGATCATTTTTCTGCAAAAAACTCTAAAATAATAATTTCTTTATAAAATAATTGTTATTTTTAAAATTTTTATATAATTTCGCTTTTTTTGAGACCCAACATGACATACTTTTAAGAAAAAAATTTTTTTAATATTATTAGGACCCGGTAAGTGTTCAAGGGTCTTGTGCTCCCCCTAAATCCAATAAAATTTTGAAAAAATTTAACAGAGTTGCTTGTGAGAATCAATAGAAAGTTTTAAGAATATGAACAGATCATTTTTAGAATATAAGGGTCGGCTGGGACACCCTAATATATATATATACTATTGGTCAAAAGTTTAGTTTTATATATATACTATCGGTCAAAAGTTTAGGTTCACTTGCTTTATTTTTCAATTCTACATAATTTTCTTCGAAAATTGAAACTTTTTCCACTTAAAACTAGCGCTGCATTAATTAGAAGTATTTATTTTGACATTTTGTTTATACAGAGACTACACAACTATTTGTGTATAGAAAATGTAGGTTTATTATCATTCCAACAATGAATACTGTGGATATATTTTGCTGTAGTTTGTGGGTATATTTTGCTGTAACAACTTGATATATTTTGCTGTAAAACTAACTTAATTAACTTTTTTTCACTGTTGTTCTTTATAGTTATACAGAAAGGTAATCAAAAATATTTTACTCGAATTGCTATCAAAATTTGCCAAGAACTTAATTCCATGCAAGAAAAACCAGTATTTGTTTTAACTGTAAAACAGTGTCTTGGCAATTACGGTTTGAACGGAAACATTGCTGCCAAAAAACCATTTCTTTGCAAGCTAAATAAAGTTAAATGATTGAGATGGGTAAAAAAAAATTAAGATTGGGAACTACAATAATATTCAATATGGGCGCAAGTCTTGTTCACTGATGAATCAAAGTTAAAAATTTTCTGAGGAAATCATTGTTCGCCATTTATTTGGTAAATGTGTGATAAAACAGTGTGATTCCAAAAGAATCATGGTTGAGGGTCAGCCATGGTCTGGTGATGCTTTGCTGGAAAAAAAATTGGTGATTTTTTGCGAAATAAGGGTACCATGGATAAAAATAATTTAAAAAAAAGGCAGAAATATCTTTTAAAATGTCATTTCATTCTTTCATTTTCTTGAAAAATTCATTAATTAATTGAAAACAATGAGTATGAAGGTTATTAGAAAAATCTATTTATTTGTTTTTTAAAAGTGAAAATATACTGCATGATGTTCAAAATAAACTGTTCCCAATCTCCTATTCCCAATCTCCTATTCCCAATCTCCTATATTGCTAAAAATATTATTATTTTATTATAAACAGTATAAATAAATGCTATGATGAGAAAAATCTTTATACTTTTTGTTTATTATTAAATTTATCAAGTGAACCCAAACTTTTTACCGGTAGTGTGTGTATATATATATATATATATATATATATATATATATATATATATATATATATATATATATATATATATATATATATATATATAAAGCAACTTTTTTTCAAAAAATGCTTTTAAACTTACCAAACATCAAGGAATCCTTGATAAAGTCTGAAATCCTGAAGAAAACCATCAAATGGTGATAATCGTCCACATCCTATTGAAATTTGATCTGTGAGTTTCAGTGTAACTTCAGGTAAAGAGCTAAATATTCAATACATTAATATATTAAAATAATATATTAAAATAAATAAACCAGTAATTTAAACAATAAAGTGGAAATTAACTAATAAATAAATTAAGTCAAAATTTAACTGAAAATTTAAAAGTAAATTTTAACTTTAATTAAGAAAATTTAAATACTTTTAGAATAAAATTATCAGGAAATATCTAAGTAATTAATCCATGTTCTATGGGAGTCATTCATAAAACAAAATTTAAAAACTTACTTGCCAGTAATTTTTCAAAATTTACAAGTAAATTTATAAATATATTTTACTTTTTATTTTACCAACACTAGTTTGAATACAAATAACATTGAAAACATTTAAAATATTCTTATACAATCTTGTTTTATGCAATCTTGTATTATCAATAAATGTGCATTTTTATTTTATATATTTCTGCAAAAATGTAAAACAAAAATTACCTATTAATAACTTAGCATCAAATAAATAAATATAAACAGCCAACAAATAAAATAATACTCTATAAATTCTTTGTAAATATTATTTTACACATTTTATAAAAAATTATAAATTTTTGAGTTTTCATTTTAATAAAATTTTATTATTTTTTTGTTATTTTTAAATAGAATAGATTTAAAATTTTATAATATTTTAATATAATTTTTTTTTTTTTTTTCAATGTAT
>NC_061164.1:9161118-9193618 GCF_022113875.1 Hydra vulgaris | reverse complement strand
ATAGGCATTTACAGTTAAAATTCATAAATATGTAAGGTTAGGGAAAATAAAATAGCCTTAAGTCATTTTAGAAATTGCTGCACTTTTATGAAGTTATGTTAAAATGATTATTGATCACTGATCACTTGATCATTAATTCATTCTATTCACTTTAAATTTAAATACTTTCAAATTTAGAATATTTGACTTATTTTAGGTCCCTGTTCTGGAAAGAGAATATTTAAAGGACCAAAGATGCAAGATAGGACCAAAAGGAAGTTGGCAGTGAGGCAATGTAGAACAAAACAAAGGAACAAGGCAACAAGAAACGCCAAAAAGTATATTAGAGAGGAAAATGAGGCCACTAGAAAGTTAATTATACAAAAAAATCTTCAAAAAACATCAGAAGTTGATTCGATTAGTAGTTTTAATGCTGAACTTTTAAGTTTAGATACAACTGAAAGTGAAGAGTTTGAGGAGCAAATAATTAGTGAAAGAAATTACACAGAATTAACTAATTTAGCCAAGGCTGCAATAAGATAGCAATAGCAACAGCTGTATTAATTGACTAAGGAATAGTAAGTAAGAGTAAAAAATCTCAGATAATTACAGAATATAAAGTATTTTGTGAAAAAGCACGAGTAGCTAAATCAACTGACACTAAGCATTGTCAAGAGGTTTCACAAATAAAGGTAATTGATGTTGATAGCAAAAAAGACAAAAATTCATTAGTTCATGTGATGTACAAGAGTACATGGGGACCTTTTCTTTTATTGAACCACCAATGATGAACATCACCTCACTTTTACTTGTGAAAATGATCCTTTCTCTGGAAATTATCTAACACTTGTAATAATAGAAAATGGTAAAGGTAGCACTATGGCTTTAGCAACGTCTAAGTTGAAAAGTCTATTCAAATTAAGATGAGTAAAATACATTTATTAGTATCTTCAAAAGTGATTAAATTATGAAAGTCTTGCATTAATTTAACTGCTCTTTCTGCCGTATCATTAACTACTCTCAGTGTCAATAGCTTCCTTTTAGCTTGTTGGAACAGATTAGCAACCATTTTTACTCTAGTTTCTTGATCAACATCATAAAATACAAGTTAAAACTGACACTTTATCTGTCAAATTTGTCAAATTTGTCAAAAAAAAAAGCTGGCAAAACTTTAGTAAGGCTCCCCTGGAAATGCTTTTGTCTATTGTTTTGTAAGTTTTTGTGGACTTTAAAAAGTTAAAGCCCAGGTGCTTTTACTGCTTAAATGCATTGGAGCAAGAGTTTGATGTAGAATGTCATGATAAACAGACATCCAACAGAGCTGCCTCATCTTTGTTTGATATTCTGAATTGGGAGCTTAGTTATTCTTTTAACGAATAAATGGCTCTCGACATCCACCAAGGTTGGTGCATAACACCTGGTGGCTGAATCTTAAATTTTTTCTCTTTATCTCCACCAAGGAATATTATTGAAAGTTCAATTAATTCACAGTAGTCATCTATGCTATTTCTTTAGTCAAATCAAATCGGCTGAATTCTAGCAGCCTATCAATTTCTGAAACATCTAAACAAGATAAATTTTCTGTACAGATTTGTGTTTTTTTAACATCAACATTTTTTCAGTTTTCGGAACTTTTTAAACTACAGAACTTTTTAAACTAACACATCTGGGCTTGTTGTTACTTGGCTGATTTTTGCTTCTAATACACTTTATAATACTAGTTCATAGACGTGATGACAAATCACGTCTATGAACTAAAAGTCTATGAATTTGGCATTAACGCAATGACACTTGTTGGGCATTTAATTTCAATAAAACCTTTACTATGGCAACTGCATTCAATTTTAAGATCTTGTGCTGCTCTTATAAAATCCAAATTCTCATGTATAAGTATACCAGGTGGAAATGATTTGAAATTTTTATGAAGGCCTTGATTGTCAAACTCATACCTTTTATTGCATGGTACTTAAAGCTCAAGCCATACTTCATAGAAATGTTTGAGTTGGTTGACTATACCCCATCTTCTAGTAGTGATGCACTCTCACCTTTTGTAGAAAAATCTTTTAAAATTTGAAGCAGTTAATCTTCTTTTTCGATTAATTTTCCTTTTTATTGTATTTTTTTAGATTATCTTAGTACCATTCACTTATTAAAGATCTATTTATTTTGGATAAAGTATTAAGATACCTTGCAGCTAAAATCTCATCTGAGTCTTCTACTCTCTTGTTTCTCAGTATGAGAAATTTAACCAATGCTGTGTGGCTCCACAACTTGACCTCATTCAAAATAAGCTTATTTAACTCCAATAAAGCCATAATGTTTTAAATTTGATAAACTATTTATAAAGCCATTTTTAGAAAAAAATCAGTATATTTTAAATATTTTGCCCTAGTTTTAAAAACAAATTTTCAAAAATTGCTAAATTGTTATAAGGTATCTTAATAACTAATTTGTTTATCTTATCATTTATTTCCACTTTTGTATTCTTTTCATCTATTTTTTCATGTAAAAATGCAAGGAAAAATATTTCTCGCCTTTTAAAATTAATTTCTAGTATTGTATACTACTCAATAAATTTTTAGCAAAAAATAACAATATATATAAATAAAAAATAGTAATAACATGATAAATAAAAATAACAAATAATAACATGACAAATGAAAATAACAAATGATAACATGACAAATACAAAGTTAAATACTGCTCAAAATGTAGAAAAACATAAAAAAATAGTTGCTTCAAAACATACAAATGTTTATATAAACCCATTGTTATTTAAGTGGGAGTTAGAAATTTCATGGAATTAGAAAATAAAAAAATGCATCCTCTGTGTAGTTAAGGCAGTTTTAAATTATTATAGCCTCTGTATGATACTTTGTTGACTATGACATATTTCTGTTAAATGATCAGGTCTGTGAATTATAAAAAGACGAAAAAAATTAAAATGATAAATTTTGCAGTATCATAAAATATAAATGTTTATAGCAAAAAAACCCAAACCGAAGACTCTTTTTTTTAAAAAAAAATCTTCCTAAAATCCCAATCGCTTATCCAAATTTGAATAAGATTTTAAATAAATATGTATTTAAGGTAAAATGAACATCATAGTTTAATTGTATGATCTGTTCTGATTGTTTATTGGCGCCTTTTTTTTAAAATTATAAGCTCTTTCTTAGTCAGAATTCTAGTATTTTTTGTGAAAATTGATAGAAATATTGTATTTTGACAAATATATAGTTTATATATGATGGAACCGATTAGAACCAATTAGTAAATTAAGGCACTTTTTCAAAAGATTTTTACTAAATTCATGTTAACGCCAATGAGCGAAAGTGATCTAAAGAATCCAAAATGGTGTTCTTTAGATTCATATTTAGGGGTAGTAAAAAAATTTCAAAAATTATATAAAAAAAAAGAAAAGTTTTTTCAAATATTAAAAAAAAAACCTAATGCAAAAAAAGTATAACATCTATAGATTTTGTTTGGACATAATAGGCTTCTAAAATCATGCTAATTTCAAATAAAAGATTTTGAATAATTTGTAAATTGCCTTAACTACACCAAGTGGCTAAAAAAGGCTAACTAATCTATTAAATTTTAACATAAAAAATTATATCATGTTATTAAAATTGAATTAAATAATGAAAAAAATTTTACTCAACTTAATTATAATAATTGTTTTAAATTAAAATTTATTTTAAAGTTAAATTACCATTTTTAAAGTAGTATGCTGCTGTTGAAGAATGCATTCTGACACTTTGAGTTTTTAAAACATTTTTTTTATTTCTTGCATGAAACAACAAATCCCAAGCAACATATCCTGTTGTTTGCTTATTATAAGTAGCATAAACTTGCCAGATTATCTAAAGTATATAATTGCATAAATATAAATCTGGAAGAAAATATATTGCACTATTCATACAATATTTAGTGCAGTATTTTTAAAAGTAAATTAATAAATTATTTTAAATGTAAATTATTCTTTTATTTAAATTTTAAATGTAAAATACTTAATCATTGAATTTAATTTACATTTTATTATTACTTATATTTATAGACAAATATATATTTATCAGTATACAATACTGTTTTTCATAAACATCCTTAACATTTTTCATAAACATCCATAACAATAAGTCTAACATAACAAAATCTAGTATAATAAAATAAAATGAGTACTTATATAAATATATAAAATCAATTATTAAAAAAATGTGTTTTGCTAACTCAATTCATTTAGGATGAAATAAAAACCTTTGCTGAAAAAAAACTCCCATATTTGCGCTCGAATATAATTTGTCCATTTAAAGGTGAATCCTCTTTATCCTCAGCAAGTAAGCTAGTAGAAAGATTTGAATTGATTTCAAAAACACCATTTGGATAGTCACTGTTTTGAATATTTACTTTTAAAGTTTTGTTCATTCCAAGTTGTGCATTTGCTTAATTAAAAAAATAATTCTTTTTAAAAAAGAAATATCATTTTTTTATTTAATAAATTATATAAATTTATATACAAAATACAAGAAACCTTTCAATTAAAGAAAAAAAAAACATAATATACCCCCTGTAACACCTAAAAGCTGAACAATAAAACTCTCTTCCAACTCGGGTATATTATCGTCTATGACAAAAATACTGATTGTATTTTCCTTTTGGCCATTCTCAAAAAATAATGTCCCACTTGAGTTTCCTAAATCCAACTCTAAAAACAAATCTGTGCTTACTTTTTCAGTACTCCAATGAACAGTTACATTTTTGAATAAACCCATCTGACGAATAACTCTAAAATAATCAATAATAATAATAACATTAAATATAATAATAATCATTATAATAAACAACATTATAATTATTAAGAAATCATATCATATAACAGTAAAATTTATTTACAAATAGTTTAAGGACAAAAAACATCATTTTCAAATATATAAAAACATATATGGGTTACTATTATTAATGTTTGTCATGTGTGAATATCAATTAAAGGTATCATTCTATCAATTAAATATCGTATAATATTCTATACCATTCATGAACGACAACATTTACTGATATGGTTTTTCTTTCAGTTATGCAAGCAATTAATTCACCATCAAACATATATATATATATATATATATATATATATATATATATATATATATATATATATATATATATATATATATATATATATATATATATATATATATATATATATATATATATATGCAATGCCACTTAGACAATAAAATAGTCTCAAGTGACAAAATGCTAAAAAAATTTGTTAGTCTTCCTTTCTTTTCCTCATTCAATATAGATATTTTTTAACTTAGAAAAATTCTTTTCTGGGTATTTATTCTTGATTCTCACTTAACAATCTACAATCTGTTTTTAGAATTAATATTCCATTGTCTACCTAACTAGGCTGCTCTGCTGGCTACCTGTATGCAATCATTTTTGCAAAAACAAATAATTCATAATTTTATATATTATTATTATATTTAATATTATATTAAATTATAAAATAATAAAAAAACATAATAGTAAAAGATATTTAAAAACACAAAGTTTAACAATATTTTTCAAGCTTTTTTTTAAATTAATTTATAGTTCTAATATATATTCAAGAATAGTTCAAACGCAACCACATATAAAGTTCAAACGCCACTACATATGAAGTTCGAACCTCACCACATATGAAGTTCAAATGCCACCAAATATGAAGTTCACCCAATGCTAGTAGCACCACTAGTAGCACACTCACCTTGTTTCTTATTTTCCAAGGTTCATTTTTCATAGTCATGTGGTAAAAAAAAGGTTGTCAATAACAAATCATCATTCAGCAATTTCAAGGTAAAAACAGACCTATCAACCATTACTACAACATATATGCATTAACATTGATCTCTAAAAGTAGAAAGCCAAATTAAATCATTTAAGCTTTCATTTATTAAGTTTTAGTGGTTTTTTAAAATATAATACTTGTAAATACATTAATTTTATTCTGTATAATTATTTGTGTTCAGTTTTAATTTTTATTTATTTTATCATTTAAAACTATTACTTAAAAATATTTTTCATTTTTACTGAAAAAATTTTTCTTTAAAGGAGAAAGTAAGAAAATTTTAAAATATGAAAGTTTTTGTAAAATTAAGAACATTAATTATACTGATTTTACAAAAAAATATTTTTTACATAAGTAACTGAAATATGGAATACTATAGTCGTACATTTTTTTAAATAGTATTGAAGAGTGTTTTGGAAATTTTTTAAGATATATAAGATGGTAACAGGAATGTGACAGTGTTCTGAAGAATACTTTTGTAAAATTGTGATAGAAACGTTATCTAGAGCTGTAGAAGAGTTTAAGTAAGGAACTTTACCAACAAAAGCCTAGATTGTCTAACAATAGATCAAACTGCTTCTTTGTGATGACAGGAAGAAAATGTGGTCATTAGATTCAAGAAAAACGTTAGAGAATAGATTCTTTGTAAATAGTTCTGCCTTACCCATGGAAGAAATGGTAAGATTAGATCTATGGATGAGAAATGTTGTAACATTAGATTTGTCTTTATTAATGACATTGTTGAAGATTTTTCAAATGTCTTTAGAACTTCTGAGATAAAAAATTAAATTTAGCAATCTGAAAATAATGGTCCTAAGTGCAAACAAAATTGATTTTTGTTTTTTGAAGTTTTTTTTCTAGAGAGAATAAACATCTTTTTATTATTTGCAACTTGTAAAAAAGATGAAAAAAATAAAACTAATTCAATAAAATTGATTAAAAATAGCAGCTGCACAAGAAGGAGAATAGGGTAGAAGGGGGAAGGACTTTTTTTTTATTGTGGTTATTAAGACAATTCAAGAAGTCTTTATGGTCCTATAACAGAAGCACCACTGAAGACCATTTAACTAGGAGGGTCACTTCTCCTTTATTACCAGTGTCACTTATCTAGCCAGACACAGGCATTGAACCTTGAACCTCTTGGTTCTGAGCCAGAACTTAAACCACTGCACCACAAGTGGTTACTTAAAACTTAAAAATTTAAAACCAATAAAAAGGAATAAAAACTAATATAAACTATGTTTGACTATATCCAGGATTTTTATTTTTTTGCCACAATTTTAGTAGAGAGACATAAGACATCACCTCAAGAACCATCAAAAAGAAAATTACAAATGAACCCAGTCAGTCAGTCTTACAGTACAGCCAGTCAGTCTTAAAGTAGTAGTAAGAAGTGCAATGAGCAAATCTGGTGTAAAAGAAGTATTAGATAAAAGTCATAATTTGAACCACCTAAAGGAGATTAAAGAGAAACAGAGCACAAGCTAGTTTCAGATATAAATCAAGAAGTGAAGTGATTAGAATGGTTAGAAAAATGAATCAAAAAGTTAAATATCTGAGTAAAAGATTGATAAATGCAGAAGTTATGGGCTATAGAGCCACATAGGTTAGTCACCAATAATAAGAATACCAGGTGAGGGATAAAGAGCTTGGTCATTTTGATCAGAGACAACATGGAAAAGAGTCTTGAAAGAAGAAGAGTAATAAAGAGCAAAACCAATGTGAATGTGACCAATGTAAATGTGACCAATGTGAATGTGACCAATGTGACAAAAAAATGTGACCAATGTGACAAAATGTGACCAATGTGAATGTGACCAATGTGACAAAATGTGACCAATGTGACAAAAAAAAAAGAGTGAAAGCAGATAAAAGAATAGTCAGAGGATTTAAATCTGATTTTGAAACAAATAAGAGATTTGTTCGGAATCTTTGTCAAATGATTATAACTATCTTAGTCAAAGGATTATATAACCCTCGTCTAAAGATGAAACAGATAGTTTCAATTCAACAAATAGTAATAAAATGCAGTAATAAACATATAATATTATAAATTCATAAAATAACAAAAAAAAATTTCACCAAGGATAAGGGGGCCACTGCAGTATAGAAAGCTTTATTTTTTTATTTATAAATTTTTTTATTACAATTACATGCCTTTCTCTACTCTTAAACTTCAAAACACTGCAGTCAAGGAGGCTTCATTTTTTATTAATATTATTATTTTTTAATTAAGATTACATGCCTTTCTCTACACTTCAAAACACAAATTTTGACAAACAAGGCCATTGTACAGAGAAGTAAGTTGAGCTTGGAACTACTAGAGACGTGGTAGGAACCAAATATGAAACATTTGGTTACAAAGCCAAGGTTCTACCATTACAACAATTCCGCATATAAAACAATAATTTTATTCTTTTATGAATAATATTTATTATGATAATAGTCTTACTGTATAATATAATTTTTAGGAGGATTTTAGACTGATTTATTTTTATGTTGGAATTTTCTACTGAATGATGAAACAGCTTCATATGATGAACTATTGTTGCCACAAAGTAAGGTGATTTGTTGCACTAGCCATAGGTTTTATAAAAACTAGGTATTACATTGCGGTGCATAAATTATATGATATAGTTGTTAAGTCCAAGGATTTTGACAATGCCTACTTAAACTCACATTGTGACAAAAAATTTCAAATCTGCAGCCAGTGCAGCACTTTTGTCCCAATTTTTTTTGATTTTGAGTTGTTTGTAAGAAATAAATGAGTTGCCTCTAAAGCTGCAGTGCCCTATTATTTTGTTTTGACCCTATTGTTATTAGTTTTTTTGCAATTTTCTTGGAAACCTAGAAACCAATCTTCCAGGATAACATCCCATTTTGAGAACTACTAATGGAACTACTTAAATAATATTATTACCTTATATTTACGATTTTCCCTTCTTCAGTGTAAATTGGATTTATATCACTGAAGCAAAATACCCCATATGGATCATCATTTTCTAAAATTGTGACTTCACTAGAAAAGTTTAAGTATAATACAGTATCACCAGTAGTGGAAGCAAGAAAGAATATACACGTTTCATTCAACTCTGGAACGCCATCTGTTATTGCTTGTAGTGTAATAGATTTTTCTGTCTCAAAAGGCAAAAATGTTATGGTTTTTTTTATAGGAGAAAAATCATTTTCTGACGCATTTATAAAGTTTATTTTTATACCAACATATACAGCTTCAGAAAACATTTTACTAAGGTGAATGCTTAAATTTGTATTGCTTCCTTCGATCAGGTTGATTGTAGAAGGTGTAACTGTAACGGGAAAATCATTTGCAGGAACCTTCAAAACTGCCTGTAATGGATGTTTAATAGTAGCTCCGCCTTTAACACTTTCTATTATAACAAAAAATGTTTCATCTTCTTCTGGTTCCTAAAAGAAATTTAAAGTTCTTTAAATTAATAAAGATTCTTAAAAAATTTTATAATGGTGAAGATATTATCAATTCATAATATTATATAACTGAATAAAACTAAACTAACAAAAAATTTTCTTAAAATATCTCAAAAAATATATTCAAAAATATCTCTTAAAATATCTCTTAAAATATATCATGATATTTTTATTTATTTTTCTAAGATTATTGTTTATTATGATATTTTATTTATTTTTTTTATTTTATTGTTTTTGGTTCCATAGATTGAATTTTCTTATTTAAATATAATATTGAAAAACCAAAGTATTTTTTTACATTCGGATGCCTTTTCCGGCATTAAATTATTTAAAAGTGTGAAGTTGGTGCATGCAATAGACTGCTTTTTCTGCCTAACAATCAATCTCTCTCTGTATATTAGGATGGGGTGAAAAAGTAAATTATTATTAGATGAAAAACTAGTTTTTGGGGCAACTGAACATGGCAAACAATCCTATAACAAAAAAATATATGCGCAAGATATAAGTGCCCCACTTTTTTATAGTTATATATATATATATATATATATATATATATATATATATATATATATATATATATATATATATATATATATATATATATATATATATATATATATATATATATATATATATATATATATATATATATATATATATATATAATTTTAACACTTAACCGGGGTAAAACTCAATATGTATATAGTTATATAAAGAAAATGTAAGCTTCAAAAACAGAAAATTTGCTTATATTTTAATTAATTACAAATGTTTCTCTGTACCAAATGAAGGAAGTATGGTTCTTGACAAAATTCTCCATCTATCTCTTTTAATCTAATAATAGCAATTAACACTTTGTGTGTGTGTTTTGGGTAAACTTTAATTGTTAGAGTTACATAAATGACTGACTCTGTTCAGTAGTTTGGGACATAAGTTATGGTTATGTGATTTGAAAAATGTTTATGATTATTGCCATCTTAAGAACATTCAATTTTTGTGAGAAAAGTCAATTTTTGAAGAGTTGGTTTCTTAATTTGAGAACAATATTTGTAGCATTACCACACTTATTTTTGTCAAGGTCAGACATTGTTGATAAAAAAAATTTTCAGGATAAGCAAAGTACACATTCCTTAAATGTAAAGTTTGAAAAATTTAAACAACTTTTAAAGATAAATGTATCAATAACTATAAAGCCATTATATCAAAGTTCAAATTTTAATAGTCAATAATATTGTAGCAGAGAAGAACAATGGATTGAGTAATTAACATTAGGCTTTAGTTCGGTTACATTTTCTACTCTTATACATATACATGTACTGCTAATCTTTAATAAAATTCAGAAGTGCTACTTTTGATAATATAGATAATTCACTTTCACCTATAATAAATTAAAGTTTTACAAAAGTCAATTCTTTGTCTATCTGAGCGACTTTACCAATTGGTCCTTTAAAGAACCAACTGGTAAAGTCATTCAGATATATGAATTCTGCCTGATGTTGAACCATAGTTATCTAAAGAAATATCTTGATATTAGTTTATTTATTTACAGTAGAAAAACAATTGTAGCAGACCTCTTAATGCTTTCTCAAAGTACTGTATTACTCTGCCCTTAGAACCTGTGTTTAGATTGGTGCTATCATAACTGACAACTTGTATATTGAATATTGTATATTGTATAAAATATGCAATCTGCAATGTCTTTAGTTTTACTAGATTTTGGTAAAACATGATATTTGTTTCCAAGTTCTGCAACCAGAATGTCAAGCATTTCTTTCTTAGTATTCCCATACTAATTATGTGTTTTTTTTCTCTTTCTGGTTAATCATTATTTCTGCTATTAAAATACAGTGAAAAAATCTTATTAGTACATGTATTATCATTTTTTTTAAACTATTTATTTAATTTTATCCTCCCTTTTCTATATTTATTTTTATCAATTACTTTACTTTGGTCTGCATTAGTCACAATACCAAAATTCATCAATATAGCTGTGGTGTGAGGCTACAACACTATTTAGTATGCCATTCCAATTAGCCTCTCTTTTTTTTTTTTTTTCTGATTTACTCCTAACAAGGCTGCAAGCAACAACTCTTGAGTTGGGAGTAACTAGAAAACAAAAAATAGAGTTAAAATAAAGTTTAAAGAATTGACTTGAAAAGTCGTAGGTTTTATGAGTAAGGAAAACATGAAGAGGGAAAAGAGTTGTAAAGGGTTGAAGTGCGGGGAAAAGAACTAGACAAATAAAAGTTTTCGAACATGGAAGGACAGATACAGCAAAACAATGATACTTTGCTGAATGACAAATCAAGCAAGAATGAGTTTTTGTTGGTGAAACTAGAGATGATGGTTCCTATGAGCAGTGACCATGATAATAACAGCAATAGTATTTGCAGAAAAGAGAAAGGAGACACGACCTTACAATGATGGTAGAGAGGCACAAGCTTGGTAGTTAGAGTAGGTCTAACTACGTTTACAACATGTTTTTGGACCTTGTCTTGAAGAAAAAGAGCATCATTAAGAGAACCAGCTCAAATAAGACAACAGTATTCCATATGGGGGGTGTAAGAGATCTAATTTGAGATTAGCTGTCTGTTCTAAGTGATTAAAAAGAGAAGACTTTTTGTCAAGACAGAAGTGTAAGTTGAGTCATTAGCAAACAGATCCATTTTAGATTTAAAGTTTTCAGATAGATCATTAATGCAGATACCAAATAGAACCGAAAATATAACCTTAAGGTACACAAGAAATTACTGGAAATAAAGAAGAGTGTTAATCTTCGAGGAACAAAAAATGACAAAATAACCCCTAATAATAAAATTTTCCCATCATATGAAGCAGGCTTACGGAGGACTAACATGCTAAACATCATCAAAAGTTTTAGATATGTCAAGAGCAATAGCCCTACACTTGCCACCTTCATACAAAGCACAACAATATCTCTCAACAATTAGCATGCCAGCAGTAGAGTAAGAAGATAGAAAACCATATTGATTGCTTGACAGTAAGTTATTTGACTCAAGATGAGATGTCAGAAATTTGTTGATCATATACTTAAAGACATTGCAAATAATATAAAAATAAATGTAAATAGAAGACTGAGGAGGTGTCTGAAGAGGTAAAGACTGAGGAGGTGTCTGAAGAGGTAAAGACTGACAGTTGGAGGAAATCTTGCTGTATAATATTCATTTAACAAATATTCATAAAACTTCATTTGCTGAAAATACCCTGATCTATTTTCTATTTTTATAACTTGAATAGCCTATATGAGTGACACCATCCAAATAAATCATAATTTATCATTATAAATAATTTTATGCTTATAACTACCATTATAATATTTATTTATTTTTTCTTTGTATTTATTGTGAGCATACTTATTATTACTTTTACTATAATTTGTATAAATTTATTTATTTATATTATTATATACTATTTATATTTTATTATATACTATTGTTATTATTATTATTATTATTGTTATTACTATTATTTTTATTATTATCAATATTATTGTAAAAATGATTTATGGAAAATAAATAGCTTATTTTTGTTGTTGCTGTTGTAGCTTTTTTAAAACTATTTTTTAAAGCAACTTTTGAATTTGTTGTCATATTTGATCATCATTCTCAGTTTCATATGGTTATTCATGACCACATGATTATTCTTTGTCTAAATTGTCTACTTTCAGGTATAGTCAAACAAGCATTGTAGTGGTACAATTAATTGGACAATAAAAGGTTGTGCTACAATTAATTAGACAAACAACTTTTGTTATGCCTAATAAATATGCATGTAAGATTCACGAAGCAATTGAGATATACAGTGTTTACAATGCTCAAAGTTGCAGGATAAAGTCTTAAATTGCAAAAATGGTAATTTAGTAATGACACGCCATTGGAGACCACTTTTTATTAAACTTAACAAGTCTAAATCTGTTACAATGCAATGATATCATTTTTGTTTTAATGTTATGAATTTTTTTTATTTTTTTTTATTTTGATAATGGCCAATACTAATTTAGCCAAAATATCACTATTAAATAATAAAAATAATATATAAACGAACATGAGATTATTTTTTATCATATTTTATATTTATGAGACCCTTCAACATTTAAAGAATCGCTAATAAGTTGCTAATACTATAAAAATAAAAGTTTCAAATGTGTATCATGTAGACCCAACATAAAGCAAAATTTTATGAAATTTGAAAACTGAATTCAATTTAACTTGTGGTTAACCAGTGGCTTTAATTATATTTGTATTTATAAACCAACATACCACAAGGACCTTCTAAACCAACAATATATATATATATATTTTTTAAACATCTTCGCTTCCAACAAGGCTGCTAGCAACCACAAATTAGTGTTGGAAGTTACTGGAAGAGAAAAGATGAAGATTGTAGAGCAAGATAACGATTGACAGACAACTTAAAAGATTGCAAACTATATGAATCAAGAAAGCAAGATGAAGGAAGTGAATTCCAAAGAACTGATGTTCGAGGAAAAAAACTAGATGAGTTTTTGGAGCACTTAGGAACAGTAACAGAAAAAGTATGAAACTTAATTGAATGATGAGTAACACAAGAGTGAATTTTAGTAGATGGCACAAGAGACGCTAGCTCTTTAGAGCAGTGCCCATTATAGTATTTGTAGAAAAGGGAAAGAGACGCAACATTACCGCGATGTGATAATGGTTGAAGGTTGGCTGCAAGAGCAGGTCCAACTATGTTTACAATGCATTTTTGCACCTTGTCTAAAAGAGAAAGAGCATCATTAGAAGATCCGCCCTAGATATGGAAACAGTATTCCATACAAGGCCGGATTTAATATTCATAGAGAAAGAATAGAATCCAGAGTAAGAAAATGTCTAGCTCGATAAAGAGATGCAACTTTAGCAGATGTTAATTTTGCAACAGATTTAATATAAGGTTTCCAAGAAAGATCAGAAGTAAGAGTTAATCCTAGAAGATGAAGGGTAGATGTACATCGAGTACATTATCGTTCATAAATATAGGAAGGTCTAAATTATTGCGATAACGATTGGCTGAAGAAAATTGAGTTTTATCTTAGTTAAAGTTCACCAGCCACTGTGAGCCCCATGCTATAGCAAAAGTGAGATCCTTTTCAAGCTCGAATGGTCCCTGCAAGCAATCAGAGGGGGTTAGCTTCTTATTGTGACAAGAATAAATGGTAGTATCATCAGCGAACAATGCCACCTTAGATGTGAGAATATCTGGGAGATTGTTAATGTAAATTAAAAAGAGTATAGGGCCAAGGATTGAACCTTGAGGAACCCCTGAGGTTACAGAATAAGAAGAGTGCTGTCCATCAAGGACAACTTTTATACTACGAATGGAAAGGAATGATTCAATAACTTTAAGGATGTTTCCAGATACACTGTAAGTTGATAGCTTATGGAGTAGACCAGCGTGCCAAACTTTATCAAACGCTTTAGAAATGTCAAGAGCGATGGCCTTAAACTCTCCACCGATATCTAATGCATGATAGAACCTATTGATTATTACTGTTAGCAAATCAGCCGTAGAACAAGAAGATTGAAATTCATATTGATGATCAGAAAGTAAGTTATTAGATTCAAGATGAGAGATTAAGTGTTTGTTAATTAAAGATTCAAAAACCTTGCTTATGATAGGAAGAAGACTAATGGGACGGTAGTTAAATCCGACAAATCGGATCGCTCTCCGAAAAGGATATACTATATACATACCACAAAGGTTAAACACTAAGTTAATAAAATACATAACTTAAAAGTAAAAGTAAAAAAAAAAATTTAACCTCATCCATCTGTATAAAAATAGTAATAGAAGCAGAATCTTTTCCTTCTTCTATTGTCAAAACACCAGACACAGGTAAGATATCTTTTTCTGCTGACATTGTATTATTTATGTTATTTACTTCATATACTATCCACGTGACTTGCAACTTTCCAAACAAACCTTTATTTCTCATCACAAGAAAAGAAACTGGAACAGACTGAATTTTATTTTCACCTAATAACAAAATAATTATCCAATACAATAATAATAACAATATTAAATTATCTAATAAATATAAACTTATGCTATACTATTATTATAATAGAATTGTTTTCACATTTTTCTTTAAATAATAAAAAAATAATTCAGAATTCACAAATTCTAACTGAGGTGTTTAATTCACATGTTATGAACAATTTTCAAAAAAAAATTTGTATCAAACAGTAATATTCTAAATTTATTTTAAAATTTTTTATATCGAAATAGAATTATTCCAACAAAAATAAAAACAGAATTATGACAACTCTCAAACTTGATAGAATGGTTGTGTTTAAAATTTAGATATATGTTGTAAATTTCAATTTGAAATGATCTGAGTCTTAATTAGAACTAGATGGGTAAAATCTTTACACTCAGACCTTTTACACTCAGACCTTTACACTCAGACCTTTACACTCAGACCTTTACACTCAGACCTTTTACACTCGGACTCAAAGTATGAACAGGAACTTGCATAAATGGGTATATATGTTTATTTACATACATAAAATACATATTACTAATATAATACTTTAAGTATAACAATAAAAATAATACAATATAATTGATAGTATTATACTTATATAATACATTAAAAGAAAAAAAAAAGTTAAAAAAAAATAATCTAAAAAAAATCTACACTTACAAACTTCTCTATTTATGTTTTCATAATTACTTTTAAATGAAATCAATCCATAAGGGTCATCACTAGGTAAAATGGTAATATTAAAAGTAGAGTTCATTCCAAGAACCGATCCAGATATTGAAGTTAATGTAACAGTAAATGTTTCATTGAGCTATTTTGGAAGAATAAGATGTTTGCATAACAATAATTATATTCATGTCTTTTAGAAAAAATACAATACAAAAGAAAACAAAAAAGAATTACAAAGATAATAATTAGATAGAAAAAGGTCTGGTAACAAGTACCTCTGGCAAATCATCATCCTTAGGAATCAAAAGTTGTTTTTTCATAGATATACCAACTGGAAAGGTTATTATTACTTTATATTGTTGAAAATCCATGCTACCTTAAAGTTCGTAAAAAAAAAGTTTAACTTTTTAATATTTAACATTTTTTTAGTAAGTTTCACCATTTAACAAAAAACTTTAAATATTTTATTTATAAAAATGAAGATTTTATTAATAAACATAATATAAAATTAAAATAAATTAAAAATAAACATTATATAAAATTAAAAATTACGTAATTTATAATCTTTGACAGAAAATTTATACCTAATACTACTTCAAAAAATACTTGTTGAAGCAACAACAATCCACCAGTTCTAATTATCTCAATTTCTGTAAATGAATTTTCCTAAAGCAACATTTAAAGTAACATTAATTTCCTATATGATTGAATTTAAGCTTTGAAACAATTTTGAAAATTTATAATTAAAAAAGTATAAACTATGCATATACCTAAAAGTAAAGGCATCTTCAAAAATAAATTATAATAAACAAAAAGAACAAAGAATAAAGAAGAGGTAAGTAGTACGCAAGTGGTTAGAAAATATCCCTAATTACAAAACTAGATGAGAAAACTCTAATAGAAAGTTTTTTGTTGCTTTTCAATAATAAACTTTCATAATCTTTAGTTGCCTTTACTTATATTATAACATATTATATTATAATATACATATTATATTATATTATAACATTATATTTAATTGCTATTTGTAATCTTTACCAATTTAAATATTCAGAAATATATAAAATGAAAATTTTGAAATATAATATAATATTTTGAAAGATAACATTGTAATATTTTTTAAAGTTTTTATGTTATACTTGATGCAGGTTTTCTTCATTGTTATTTTTGTCTAAATAACAGTACTGAACCAATTAATCAATAATAATAAAATATTTAATAATATCAGCATTTTAAAATTATTAAAAACAAAATTGACGATACATTATAACTTAAAATTTTTATATATTAAAATTTTTTGCACTTTTTGTTGTATTTTTTTCAGTTGTTTGTTATTGTTATCTTTTATTTATTTTTTTAGTTCATCTTTAATTGTTAATTTTTTATTTTATTTTTTAGTTCTGCCTTTGTCATTTAATATTTTTTATTTTTTTCCCCTATACATTTATAAATTAAATATTTGTAATATACAAAATGTCAGTTTTAGATGCTATTGATAATATTTAGACACAATTTATTTTATATCGACAATGGTTATTAAATCTTATACAATTCCTCCAATGTTTACAATCAAACATCGAAGCTAAATCACTAAATCCAAAAATATTTTTTAGTCAAAGATATTGTTTTTCTAAACTGAATATTTTATTAAATCTAATCTTTATTAAGTCTAGTTAAACAATACAAACAGAAAAACCAAACAAACATACATACATAAACAGCATAGTTAAAAAAAAAAAAACAGATTAAAAAATAAATTATAAGCAGTTTAAAAAATAAATTAAAAAGAAAAGTAGGATTTTTCTAATGTTATTCGATTTTTTTCTTTATTCAATGTTTTTTTTTTGTTTAGTTTCCCTGAAATTATTGAAAAAACAAGTAAAGTAATTACAGATATCAAAGGTTTATACATTTCTTAAATATATAAGTTTTAAATTCATTAGATTTTATGCTTAAAATTTTTCTTTTTAATTTTTTTTTTTTTAATATTACATATACTTTTTTATATATACACATATAAATTATTATATAAAATTTAATGATAAGATTTAATGTGACTTTGTTTTAATGTGGGAAGTTTAAATTAGAAAAAAAAATGTTATTAAAATAACAACATCGACATCAATTGATTAATTCATCTAGTATATAAACTTACACAATATCTTTTTTATATATATATACAAAAATATTTTTTTTGTATAATTTTTTATTTTTTTCTAATATTATATTTAAACCTGAATTATTTTAATAAAATTTTCATTATATCAACATTTATGTTAAAAAAATTATCATAATTAAAAAAAATTAAAAAATCAAATAAGTTTATTTATATTTACCTCTAATAAGATTGGATCTACATTAGAGAAGCTAATTATTCCTCCAGGATCATCATTTTGAAAAATAGTTACTTGAGCCACATTCTTTGAAAAAAAAAAATATTTATATATAGCAAAATGCCTTGATAATTATTTTTGCAACATTTTATGGCATCAGTTTTGATAGTAAAATCTTAAATTATCTTACGACCTAATAATCATGCAACTTAAACACCAAACCACCTAATAATCATATAACTTAATGATAATCTTACAACTATCATTTTATTATACTTTATCATACAATTTTATAACTTATCATGCTAAAACTATGGATTTTGATGAAGATTTTATTATCTTTCCATGCAAATCTATTACTTCAAAAGAAACAACATAAAAAGTGTAAAAGAATGATTCAATTGGTTAATATTGCTGAACTTTAAACAAATAATAAAACTTTTTTAACTTCTATTTTAACTCCTCCTCTCAATCTATCATTTCTTGCTCCTACTCTAAATACATTTTTTAACTAACCATTAGTCCTAGTAATTTTCATTTATAGCTCATCCTATATATTTATCACTTAACACTGCAACTCTCAATCTATCACTTTTTGCTCCTCCTCTTAATATATCACTTACCACTCCTCATGCAAAAATACAATCTATTATTTACGGATCCTCCTCTAAATTTATCACTTACTGCTCCTCCTCTCAATCTATCACTGATACCAATGAGTTCAACTAGTTCTACAGTAAATTCTTCATCTAATTCAGGAACATTATCTGCCAATATATGAATAGTGAGATTCACTCGATCCATTCCTATAAAATTAGAAGCTATATTATTATTATAAGTAAACAAAAATTATTATTATTACTGTTATAAGTAAACTATATATATATATATATATATATATATATATATATATATATATATATATATATATATATATATATATATATATATATATATATATATATATATATATATATATATATATATATATATATATATATATAATATATATATATATATATATATATATATATATATATATATATATATATATATATATATATATATATATATATATATATATATATATATATATATATATATATATATATATATATATATATGGATACATACATATATAATCAGGATTAAATTAGATACAGCATTTTGATGAAATTGGGAATTGGTCAAAATTTTTCCCAAAAATCCCCCCCCCAACCCCTCTAATTTAAATGTGTACTGGGAATGCGTGGGGTCCTTTTTTAGTATTTTTCTTCTACTCCGCTTCAGCACTGCATACATTGATTGGAAAGCGCATAAAAAAAAAAACAAAATACTGTCTGTAACATTAATTAAAGATGAATATAAAATCAACACAAAAATAAACTTTGTTTCACAACGACATGACAAATTAAGCTCTGATTTCAATTATATATTTTTTTATTATAATTTTTATATTATAAAATAATCATAATCAGTCTATATTGTTATTAAAAATATTTTATTTCTTTTTAATCCTAATATATTGTTGCCACTTTCATGTTAAGAGTACTTTTTTTGAACATATTTTTTTTTTTTCACTGGTGGGCATTAAAAGGCGCTTTTAAAGTAATATAGTGATTTATGTTCAATAAAAATCTTTGCGGAAGAGAGCTAGTTATCTTCTACTTTTAATTATTATTAAAATTCTGTTTGCTGTCTATTTATTTTTTAGCCAAAAAGGGCAAAACTTTTTAAGAAGTAGCATTTGTGGGTTAAACCAATTAAATTTGTTAAACCAATCAAATTTGTTATTTTTTCAGATTATACTTTATTTCTAGCTGATTTTTTTAATTATTATATTCTGTTGTTGGAACGCATTGCAAAAAAAAATTTACAAACTTTGAGAAATGAATTTTACAACAAGTTGCCCAGAGAACCCCTAAAATTGCTTAGAAAATCCCAATTCTCAAAAAGTTTTTCCCAAGAGACATTTTTGCAGTTATGCAATCATGTAGTTATACCTATAACAGCAACTTTATTACAAGTTTTACACAACAAATTAGTTTTTTATGCCATTTTTCTACTAGTTCTTAATAATAATTAATTTTCAATTATTTTTTGAATTATTATTAAACTATAATTTGGCAAACTTTTTTTTGGAAAATTGGATTTTTTCAACTTTAAATTAGGAATTTTAATTTTATGAGCATTTGGGAATACCGCATTTGACGGAGCCCCACAGGGCTAGTTTACACCTTTTATACATACATCCATGCATGTATACATACATACAACATACATATATACATACATACATATATACATACATACATACATACATACATACATACATACATACATACATACATACATACATACATACATACATACATACATACATACATACATACATACATACATACATACATACATACATACATACATACATACATACATACATACATACATACATACATACATACATACATACATACATACATACATACATACATACATACATACAATTTGTTTCATGAACCTTATGCATATAATTATTAGGAGTAATAGAAAGTATTTTTGGTTTATTCCAAGTTAATTGTACCACCACAATGTTGCATGTGTTCGACTATATCTTGTGTGTCCCATTTGCTTTTCATTACCAACAAGCAATATAGCAAAAAAAAGCAGTGTCAAACCTCTCCATTAAATTATTATATAAATTGATCAAATCTTGTGTTTTAAAGCACAAAAATGTGTTTTAAATTCAGAAAAAAATGTTGATAAAGCTGAATTGTTGCAACAAAATCTAAGCAAAATAATAAACAAGTATTAAGTGCAAAAATAGCTAGCTATTTTTACACTTAATACTTCTTATAACCTCTCCTCCTTAAACTCAATATCTAGCTTTAAAATGAGCTCCAAAAGTCAAATGAAATAAAGGTATACCCTTTTGATAAAAGATATGGATTTGATATTTTAGATTCAGAATCAGCAATACAATAAATTAAAAAACAACTTAACAACTACACTACACAAAACTTCCTTTGTCTAATTCAACAAACACTCAGTAAGCTAAGAAAAGATTAAAATTTGATAAAAAAAACTTATTATAATATATATCCTTCTGATGCTGTTCCACCAAGATTATACAAATATGGATTATATGGATTTAGTGTAATAAAGCACATAAAAGTGATAAAGGTTATTGGCAAATCAGCTCATAAACTTTTGCAACATCTTGTTAAAAAAATAACAAATGCAAGTTATAAAATTCATTTTCATTTGTATCTGCGACTAAAAAATCATTAAGTTTTAATACTACCCCAATAACTAATAAAAGGTACATTGATAATAGTCATGCTCGATTTTTTAATATTGACAAGGCAAACTCTTCTTTAGATATTTTAAATTCACAAGATACAGCTATTCAGTATGAGTTTCAGTATACTTCGGCAGCGACTTCAAGACTTGAATACTATTGAATACTAAAGTTCTCAATCATCTCAAAATCTCAAAATCAATAAAATCTCAAATCTCAAAATCAATAAAATTTTGTAGATTTTGTATTTGTATGAATATAAATACAAACATCTACAAATATGAACTTTCAATATATCGTAAGCAAGCAATTACTAATATATTAATTAAACCACAATCTTTAATTTTACCTAATATAGCATTAAGTATTTTTAAAGGTTTTCTTTCAAAAGAATAAAATATGTTCAGAACAGATTATTCAGAATGAAAATGAGTTTTTTGTTAATGTGTTTTCCCAAAATGGATGCTGACAACTTTCAGATATAGATAAAAATTATAAACAATTGCATAAAAAAATCAGAAGGAAATCATACTGCTGTGGATATTGCAACTAAGCATTATATTTAAAAGTGAGTTTCATAGAGTGGGTATAAAAACCATTTTTTGCTTTGGTAACTCTTTACTTAACTTTTTTTCATAACAAATCCATGTTGCATCCACAGTTATCCAGGTTTTTTTTTTCAGTAAGATTGCATATGTGATTTGAGTTACATTAGTGAAACAAAAAAAAATGATATCTACATGCATTAATGAATATGAGAGAAAAATAACTAGAGGCAACTAGGACTCATCAGGTATAGTCAAACACATGCAACAATATGGTGGTACAATTAACTAGACTATATGCATAAGATTAACATAGCAATTGAGATACAGTGTTTCCAAAGGCTTAAGATCACGGGATCACAACAATCACAACAATCGTAATATAGTGATGACAAGTCATTAAATCTGATAGGTTGCAATGACATCATTTCTGAACTTGATAGGTTGCAATGACATCATTTTCATATTAATTTTATAAAATATGTATAACAATTTTTTCAGTTTGAAAATGACTTAAACAATATTAGCCGAAATACCACAACAAAATAGTAGAAATATTAAATGAGAAAATATGATGTAATTTTTTAACTATAAATTTTATATATTTTCCATTTAAATATAAATAATATATTATTAACGATGTCACTTAAACAATATATATATATACATATATATATATATATATATATATATATATATATATATATATATATATATATATATATATATATATATATATATATATATATATATATATATATATATATATATATATATATATATATATATATATATATATATATATATATATATATATATATGTATACACACACTTTATAAAATATATATATATATATATATACACACTTTATAAAATATATATATATATATATATATATATATATATATATATAAATACACTCTATAAAATACATATATACACTTTAATATATATATATATATATATATTTATTTATATATATATATATATATATATATATATATATATATATATATATATATATATATATATATATATATATATATATATATACTCATAATATATATATACATATATACACTTTAATATATATATATATATATATATATATATATATATATATATATATATATATATATATATATATATATATATATATTAAATAACAAAAATTTCAACATAAGGAAATTTTTTGATGAAAAGCAAAAACTACAAGTTTGATCTACTGGTATTAAGTTAAAGTATTAACCTAAAAAAACCTAATAAAAAGGTTTATTTTAATAAACTTAATTATGTAAATAAAGTTTAAAAGAACTTTAAAATTTATTACATTAAAAAAATTAATTTTAGTTATCCCTCTTTATAAAACACTTTCATAATATTACGAAAAAATATAATCTTCACTATATTTTATTCATTAAAAAAAAAATTGCGTATTATAGTAATAAATTAAACTCTGAGATTATAATAATATAAATAAATATATAATATTAGTAGTAATAAAATCAAAATACCTGATTTAAAAATAACAGAACCATTTAAAGATTCTACATCTTCTTTTGTTAACATTGGATTTGGGCTGGAAATTTTCCACAAGACTTTAGTGTTAGATGCTGTTCCATCACGCATTAATGTTAAATTGACATCAATGTAACCTTCACTTGGCTCAGAAACATAAATGTATACTGGAATATTATAAAATCCTATTTCACCATTTGCAAAGTTATTAGTAATATTAATTCTCTTTGACCTTTCTATACTTAATTGTGGTGATGATGGTGGAACAAGAGTTGACTCTAAAAATTGTAAAATTAATGGAAACCAAATTATGTAGGTTAACTGATATTAATAATAACTCTTATTAATTAATGCAATCAAAATACATTAAAAAAAAATTTATTAAATTTATATTATACAATTTTATTTATTTCTATTATTTATTTTTATTACTTGAAATCATAATGCTATCAAGCTCGACAATAAAATAAGAATCTGCACTTAAAAAAACATCATTTTTAATTTCTACAACTATAAATTGAGCTGATTGTCCAAATTTGAAAACAACAGTTCCATTTGGATTTACAATTGCTGATGAAGACATATTAATAGAACTTTTGAAAAAATAATAGCTGGAATAATAAACAGCAACATCCGCTAGTGTTCCACCTTCTCGTATTAGCTTTATGCTTAAACTTCGTGGAGTTGTAGACTGAAAAATTGTAGAAAAATGTAAATATATATATATATATATATATATATATATATATATATATATATATATATATATATATATATATATATATATATATATATACATATATATATATATATATATATATATATATATATATATATATATATATATATATATATATATATATATATATATATATATATATATATATATATATATATATATATATATTTAAAAATATATATTAAATAAATTTTTTATAAAATTTATAAAAAGTACAATATTTAAAAAAAATATAATTTATATGTGTGTGTATATATATTACACAATTTTGAATATAACAACTAAATTTATAATGACAACTTAGTTATACTTTTAAGTAACTCACTAAAAAAACAGCTGTTTCCTCTGAAGAAAATCCAAAGGTACCATAAGCATTGTCATTATCAGTAACAATTATCTGAACTGTTGGTTTAAATGCAGAGTTTTCAAACCTTGCCTCTCCAGTAACATTAACCAGCTCTAATGTAAATAATGATGCTTCTTGAGGAATATTATTCTTTGTTACTTTTATAAGAATTTTCTTAAATATTTCACCAGATAAAAATTGCAGAAAACCTGAAGTTTCTTCAAAAACAGAGTCTAAATTTGTTCCATTTATTTTCCAAAATACTGAAATGTTTCCAAAACTACCGCGAGTTCGATTGATATAAACATTAACAAATGCATCCTGATCTTCTTCAATAACAACTAAAGACTGATCAAATACTAATAGTCCATATGGGTCATCATTCTCTGGTATTTCAACAACAATCTCAGTTAAATTTCCTAAAATTCCATTTGAGGCATTAAACAAAACAACTTTAAAAGTTTCTTTTAATTCGGGAATCAGATCACTAAATATTTGAATAGAAATTTCTTTTCTAGTAATCCCACTCTCAAATACAAGCACTCCAGATATATCTAGATAATCACTTCCTGGAGTTGCAGATAAAGGAACAGTTTTATAAACCACAGAAGCATATTCGGATATTGATCCGACTCTACTCCCAAAAAGGTCCAGTCCTCTTAACACCATTACTTTTAAAATAGAACCTTCAAAACCATAGGTTTGAAAACTCTGAAATTGGATTGGTGCATCATTTTCTTTTATTCTCAGTTCAGCCTCACTTGCGTTTGTCAATATGCACCCACCTTCACTAGCACTTTTTATTGTGATTGAAAATATTTCTTCAGCTTCAGGAATCTTAAAAAAAAGGATTTAAGAAATTGTATTTTTTAGAATGGATGGATATACGAGTAAAACCATCTATAAAATATAAATTATGAATGGCTATCCTGTCCAAATATATTTTGCAAACTTACAAACATAAATGTATCAATCAAAATTAATAAAAGTATTAAAAGATTACATTATCTGGCAGCACTTCTATAACCAGAGTCTCATTTGATTGCTCCTGGATAAAATTAATAATCCCTTCTGTTGGATAGACATCTTGAGTATTTTGCAAGATCTAGAATTACACAAGCAAATAAATTATAATTTTATAAAAACAAGTCAAAAAATTTGTTCTTTACTTTTATATTTCTATATATATAAACATACTTTTTACTATAATTTATTTTTGTACAAAAAAAAGGAAGTTTAGATTTTTAATAACAAATAATAATCCAAATTTTAACTATGTAAAAAATTATGGCATTAAACAATCATACTTTGCTTGACCTATTAAATGATTTTTTTAGTGCATTGTTATCAACATATAGGAAAATCTTTTATATACTCTATAATGAGAATATAAAGAGCTTAAAACAATTATTTTTTAACTTTATATCCTGTTAAAGTGGAGGACAATTTTTTTGAAAAACCAGCTAAAAATTAAAAATTACTTTATTCAATAACCAAGTTGGTTCTAGTTCTAGATATAATATATAGCCAAAGATATATGAAACAAGAATTTTATATAATGTTAATGAAGTGTTATAGACCACATGCATCAATCATATTTTTGTTTACATCCTTATAGCCTGGTTTGTTTACAATTTATGTATTTTTTTACAACTGGTTCTCTACAGAAATGCTGTCTATATTGCATAGGTAAATAAAAACTAAAATAACTTTTTTTCAAAAAAAAATTATTTTCAAACAGGGAAAATTGAATGTCCTGATGACTTTTTTTTGAGACTCAAGGTCAGCCTAACTAAAGTCTGGATAATCTTATTAGTATACATTGAAACCATTAAAATTGTGTAATTAAATCATTACTAAGTAAGGACATTACTTGCTAAGCATGCAAAAATACAATTTTTAAGGGAAGATGACAAAAATGAATAAATGAATTGTTGTACATTCGAAGGTGCCTTAGTTATTCATGACGTTTCAGTGCATCAAGTCAAAAAACACTAATCTAGAAAAATCTTTTGGAAGAACAAGAATTACCACTCCTAAATCCAAGAATTACCACTCAAAAAATTATTTATAATAGTTATTTATCTGTGAACGATATGATGTAAAAATAAATTTTAGATGAAGCAAGAGACACTAGCTCCTCAGAGCAGCAACCATTATAGTACTTATATAAAAGAGAAAGAGAAGCAACATTGTAATGATGTGATAATGGTTAAAAGTTGGCTGCAAGAGCAGGTCCAACTATATTTACAATGTGTTTTTGCATTTTGTCTAAAATTGAAAGGGCATCATTAGATGATCCCATATAAATTTCAAAAGGTAAAAAGATAAATTTAAAACAATTGAATTTCAGTTTTAAAAAATTCAAAAGAGTAATTATTTTAATTTTTTGATTTTTTTAAGTGACATTTCTTTTTTTATATAAAGCCACTACACAAATTTCAGTTATTTGGAAATGGAGTTTTTTTTATCTACAGCACAAATTCAGCAAATCTCTGAAGTTTTATTGTAAAAAAATTTTAACCAAGTAATGGTTCTTTATATATATATATATATATATATATATATATATATATATATATATATATATATATATATATATATATATATATATATATATATATATATATATATATATATATATATATATATATATATATATATATATATATATATATATATATATATATATATATATATATATATATATATATATGTATATATATATATATATATATATATATATATATATATATATTAGGTATATGATAAATTTTAAATCAATTAGCCTGAGGTTCTAAATGATGAACTTTTGCCAATTAATCACAGAAATGACATTGATTTCACCATACCTCGAAAAAACTTCCCGCACCTAAGACAGTTTCATATTTAACCATACAACACATAGCAGCCCAAAGGCTATTAATTATAATATGTCAACTTTATATACAATACACATGAGAAATACATGAGAAATACACTGTCCTACAGCATTTGTAGTGATGTTAATAATCTTTCAGATTTGTATATTAGTATTAGTAAATTTACAGTTAAGATATTTGTTTTTTCTGCAAGAAGAACGAATGTCCCCCATCAACTTTACAGCTCTCTTGGCTACTATGTTGGTTCGAGGCACATCAAGCACTGATGGTTCCTTCTTCCAGTGGGTAGAGAAGCATTTCACAGCTTTGGAACACTTAAGTTGAGATATTGCTGACAGCAGGTCTTCATAAGCCGCCTCTGCATAGTGCTGGTTTGAAAACCAGGCCCGCGACCATGTAGTTGAAACGAAATCGCAAGAAAAATGCAAAAAGCGTAAAAATGCCTCTTGAGTTCCACCTGGCACTGTGCAGTGATGGCAGCTTGTGCCATTTGATACGAGGTCATTTTTCCTCATTTTTGAAAAACTTGTATGCTTCACAAAGCTGAAAAAGAAATTTAAAGTCATCTCTCCAGTCAAAGTTCTCATACTTTGCTACCACTGCTGTGCTCTTGTAGGCAATTTTTAAATCATTGTAATGCTCCATAATCTCATCAATAATTTTGTAGTTAATATTAGGCGACTGTGACTGTATAGGAAAAAAGAAATCCAACACATGTCATAGAACAAGATCAAGAATGTGGTGTTGGCAGCCGATGTATTGAGGTTCATTGAATCCCTTGTCTCAAAATGTTTTCTGAAGCTTGGCTACAACTCCATTCTTGCCACCAGTATTTACAGCTGTTGCGTCAGAGATGATCATCTGAATACTGTTCCATGCATTATAATCATCAAGTAGGTCCTGTAGTGATTTATATATGCTTGCAGATGATCCACTGTCACAAACCAAAATGCCAAGTTGTAATGTTCTTTTGTCATTTTTCAAGCGCACAACTTGGTACTCAGTCTTGTCAATTTTCTTACCATCAAAATGCAAAGAAAATTTCTCTTCAGAAATCAGTTCCATGAGGTGGTTCTTAACTTGTTTTGCATCTCTGATTGTTTGACGCCAGATTCCATACTGTGATGGTGTTGGGACACAAACTCTATCCTCAGCCAGACTTTGAAGCATCCGTGGCGTTTTTCTGGTTGACTAGACACTAGTTTGGCAGCAGACTTAGTTGACTGGCGTGTTGCACCCTTTCTGCGAGATTCTCCTGGAACTGCCTCCGAGTCACCACTGCAGCTTTCTTCCTCAGAATCCTCACTATCGCAGGAAAGTGGTATGGAGATAACCGCTTGGTTTGTTGAGGGTTCTGATGTGCTTTTATCCTTTTTTGATGGATGGATTGTTGACATAGGAGCCACTTTCATAGTTGTATATCCCACCCTGCAATCTGATTCAATTTGTACTTTGTACAGTTGTTTGTGCTCACTACAAAGTAAATTTCCATCTGGTTTTGTTATATCGAACAGACGAGCAAGATTTTCTTCAAATATTGCATTTGGTCGCTTTCTTTGTTTCTCAAATGATGTGATAAGTTTGTAAACATTAGCAGACACTTGTTGTTTGGAAAGAACAGGAAAATTAAACTTCTGCCAAAGATTCATCAATTCCTCTGATATTTTTGTTAGTCGATCATGTCGCCCTTTCAATTCATTAAAGAGTTCCAAGAATCTTCCAACGATATCTCTGTTGGAAGGCATTTTACACAATTTGTCGCTCATTTCCTGTTTTACCTGTGGTATATTAGGACGGCACTTCGTGCTTGATTTCAAATTTTGTGTCCATATTTCACCAGCTGCTTCCACTGCTGATTTTGACTTTTTACTTTTAAAGGACATATTTTCGATAAGAAACACTAAACAGCAGATCTTGCAAATTAATACTGCAAATAATGAAAAAACTTTTTAAATACTTCTACTCAATATTTTAATCGCACAAACATTAAAAATTATTCAACAACAAACAACAACAAACAACAACAAACGCGCATTAATTTGAAAAACAGTTGTTAAAATTTGTTATTCAAAATTGAGTTACATAACATAAAAACAATTTAAAACTATCGAACTTCTTCATTCTATGTTAATTAACTTTTTAAACTGTTTGACGCTCTCCAACTTGTAGTTATATTCAAGCATAGTCAAGAATAGTCAAGTATAAGGAAGTAAGATATGGGAAGAAAATCAAGTCAAAAATTGAAAAAAGTTAAAAGTGGTGAGGTGCTAGGTGCGGGAGGTTTTTTTGTGATCCAATGAAACAAACCTCAAAACAGTGATCTATTGGTAAAAGTTCATCAAATGCAACATCAGGAAAATTAAAATTTTGAAAAAAGTTTTTTTGTCATATACATAATATATATATATATATATATACATATATATATATATATATATATATATATATATATATATATATATATATATATATATATATATATATATATATATATATATATATATATATATATATATATATATATATATATATAAATATATATATATATATATATATAAATAAATATATAAATATATGTATATACATATATATACACATGTATACACATATATTCATATATACATACAACGGTGTACTTTCCAGTTTATTCCTAGACGCCCGCATGGCAACTGAAACAGTTTTTATTTCTAATTTGAGTCGTTTGCTATGATAGTCAGTATTCCGGTGTAAAATTATTTTTTTTTGTACTTTTTCTTGGGTGAAAATAATGAAGAAAAAAAATTTAAATGCAGGTTTAAAATTTAAACAAAGGTTTCATTATGTAAAGCAAAAATGTTAAAAGTTAAAACTGCAAAGAAATTTTTTATAGGAAAATATATATAATATAAAAATTTGTTTGATTAAGTTAAAAAAAATTATTTTACTAATGAAAAACAAGAGAATCAGTGTTATTAATAATTTAATAACACTGAATCTCTTTTGTTTTTGCGAGTTGTCCTGTGCCACCGGACGATTATAAGAGTACATTCCTGACATATATACATGTATGTATGTATATGCATATTAGATCATGTGTCAGCTTTTTTTTATTAAGTTTGGTAAAATTATATAATGCATTATGTAAATGCACAAAAAATTTCTAATTTCAGTCTTTATCAATGAAACATAGTGTAAAATGAAAAAAAATTTGATAAGTGTATATATATATATATATATATATATATATATATATATATATATATATATATATATATATATATATATATATATATATATATATATATATATATATATATATATATATATATATATATATATATATATATATATATATATATATATATATATATATATATATATATATATATATATATATATATATATATATATATATATATATATATATATATATATATATATATATATATATTAGGGTGATTCATATTTGACGAATTTTCGAAAATCAAGTTGGTCCTACCTGGAATGGTTGACCACCAATATAAAAATAATTTTAAGCCCAAAAATTTTAATGTCACGTGACTTTAAAGGTCCCCGCCGGTCAAATTTGTGTACAAAAACGTATCAAACTTTAGTGGTCTGGCGGGGACCTTTAAAATCAACTCAGAAAGCCAACTTTTCTTTTATATGGTATATTTTGGACTATTTATTTATAATAGAGTAGGACCAAAATGAAATATGGTGGTATTTATTCCACATAGTGTGGAGAAAGTGACGAAAAAAACGAATTTTTACATAAAATGACGCACCACTACGTATAACTGATGCTTGTTCATTTTTCATTTTTAGGCCGAATTTTGAAAAATAATGTTAGGACTAAGCATTAATAATGTTTATATAGAAGGGGCATGTCAATAGCTATCCGCCCCCTCACCCTATTTTCGGAGATGTCTCCCCCCTCCCTCCCCCCCTATACTTTGTTTGTTGGAGACGGGAGGGGGGGGCAAGCAAATTTATTTAAATTTTATTGTAAATCATATTATTTAAAATCACTTTATTTTCTTAAAAAAAAATACTTCACTTGGCAATATAAATATTAAAATCGTGATATGTAAACATAATAAAATATAATGCAATAGTTAAATATAATATATAAATCATGTTATTTTTTTTCTCTTCTTGCATATTGCTTTATATGCTAGCTGCAACTGTTCCTTGGTTCCTGACCCACGGAGCTGATCTTGTCTTTGCTGCACAGCTAGTAAAAGTTCTTGACAATCATCCTCGTTGTGAACATTATTCACAAACTCTAATACAAGTTTTACAGCCCTTTCAGAACTATCGTTCACTACTTCAAGTTTACTTACAAAATTGGAGAATGTTTTGAACTGGTCAACATAGCACCACATAGGAGCAGGAGAGTTTAACCAAAGTTTGTCCTCCATTCTTGTCAGGTTTAGCAAACTGAAGATGAACCAAGAGTTCTCTCCGATTAATCGAGCAAGACCAGGACTTGCTCGATTAATCGGAGAGAACTTCTTGTTTAAAATTTAACTCTTTGATCAAGTTTGACTTCTCTGAATGCTGAAAATGATCAGGAACTGGTATGGAGAATAATGTTTTTGCAATGTTTTCTCTCTCCACATTAAAAAGGTCAGGGTCTAGGAGAGCAAGTGGAACTAAAGTTTCATCTAAGTACCAGGTGTGTCTCTTCATTGACATCATTGTGCTTTTAATTCCGTTTAGAACTCTCTTGGAATCAGCGTTGTGTTTCTCTACATGTTCTTTGTACTGCACCATTTGCCAATAAGCTTTTACATCTTGAAATGGTGCAGCTGATGGTAATGAGGTTCTCAGAAACCAGACAGAATAGAAAATCGAGATAAATTCTGCCATTGCCTTTAACTCTTTCCTTTGGGAAACAGTCAAA
>NC_061164.1:9153618-9156118 GCF_022113875.1 Hydra vulgaris | reverse complement strand
TGAAATAAAATGAGGATGGTTTACAAAAAGTTACGGCAATTAGAACTTGGAAGAAAAATTACTCCTATAATTTTTCCTTTATAACCCCCGTCAAGGGAAATATTATTTTTGTAAAAAAAAGTGCTTTTTTTATAGTGGGCCAAATCTCTTTTTTGTATTTCAAATTTCATTATAAAAATTCTTGGTGTTTAGAAACGGTGACCTTGTAAAATTAACAACTCCCTTAATTTTTTTTTTTTTTTAATTTATTTAATTCACCTCCTCAAGGCCGAGAAGGCCACTACAGACGTGGAGGCTACTTATTTGTGGTTATAACCCTCTCTCAACTCTATAATTCCGAAACACGAACCTTAATGAACAAGACCGCTGCGCGGAGAAACGAGTTGAGCGCGGTACTACCAGGGACGTGGTGGGATCGAACTCGGAACCACTCGTTTATGAAGCGAGCGCTCTACCACTACACCACTACCGCATTAATTAACTTGGTCATTACTCTGAAACAGAAGAACAAAAATTGGTTAAATTTTTTATAATGAATAATAGTTTACCTTAAGACGTACATTAGAAAAACATTAAATAAATAAGATTCAACCTTTACCCCAATGTTTAAAATTCAAATTTAACATGTTCGAAATTAAAACATTTCTAAACATCTAAGGTACTCAAAGGACTAAGGTGAATAAATTTTCTCAAGATGTCTATCTTTAATAGTTATTCTACTTTCTTGCAAACAATTGTTTATTAATTGAAAACTAATAACAAGTGTTGTTGCAAACATTTTTGCCAAAAATACAATAGCAACAGATAAGTGTAGAATACAAGAGACATGAAATAAATAGTAATATTTACAGATTTAAGTTATCAATTTTATATGTGGCATTTAAGTTTATACAATGCTTTGATTTGCTATGTTACAAATACTTGCTGTTATAGTCAAGAACACAATTAAAAAGTTGTTTTCCATATTCTGGATGATCAGTACAGTGCTTATAATTTTCCCAATAAGAATTGAATCCAAATTCTGCACATTGAATAATTTTTGTTAAATTGAACGAAAGACATACTAAGTTTGATGTAAAAAATTAAAAATACAGTTAATATTCATAATTTTTATAATCAATTTTTGTTGTCTTCATTATTGTTTATTATTACTGTTTTTTTTTATTGTTAATAAAAACACGTTTGATATTTCTAATTTAATATTTTTATAGTTATTATTAGTGTATTGTTGTTATAACAATTATTACTTTTATTAGTGTCATTATTTTTGTTTTTATATTATTATTGTTATATTCTTATAGTATAACTTTTTATACCTACTACTAATATCGATATCTATATTTATTGTTATTATTATCATTATTTTTATTATTATTGAATTTGACAGGTGTTTACTTCATATTGATCTTCATTACTATTTGTAAATATCCTTGATGTAAGAATTATTGTTATTATTATCATTATTTTTATTATTATTGAATTTGACAGGTGTTTACTTCATATTGGTCTTCATTACTATTTGTAAATATCCTTGATGTAAGAATTATTGTTATTATTATCATTATTTTTATTATTATTGAATTTGACAGGTGTTTACTTCATATTGGTCTTCATTACTATTTGTAAATATCCTTGATGTAAGAACTTTTATTCAGAAATGTATTTGATTTGATTTTGTTTTGATTTGAAGGTAGCCGCTAAGATTTAAACTTTGCAAAAAATTTTGCAAATGTAATCCATTCACTGTTGACCTATATGAGCAACTCAGTTTTCATTTTAGATGTTAATCAGCAAAGAAGAAGATTGATCTCTATCTTCTTCTTGCAGTTGTTAATCATCTTTTCAAAAATTATTCAGATTTGTAGCCTAGTACCAGCTGAGTTTCACAATTAGGTTCAGCCGTACCATGGCGGACACTTCAAAGGCAATTATTGCCATCAGTTTTTAAAAAACATTGATATTTTTCAAAGAATGGCTGAAAAAGGCTATGCTTATAAAGTCTTTGGTTTTATTGAAACTCCAAGACAATTTAAAGATGTTGTTTTTTTATGTTTTGGAACAACGCTAAAAAAAAGCTTCAAAACTGAAATTAAGAAATTCAAAACATCTTTCCTATTTTTACCAATATGAGTCACACAGATTCTTTCAATGTTAAAGCATCAATTTTCACTCGAAATCTGCAGTGAACAAGCAACTGAAACATTGCACTCAAAATTAAATGCTTATTGATAAAGACACAAGCACTGCCCTGATCATCCAGAATATGGAAAACAACTAACAGCCATAAGTCGATAAGGGTTATCCATTGGATAACCCTTATCGGCTTATGGCCATAGAGATAAAATTTAACGGCAGCCAACTTAGCTTTGAATTTTTTTGCTATTGTAATATCCCTCAAAATTTCATTGCGCCTGCCGTAATTTACGTAATTTGGCCATAGAGATTTCTGCCATGGCCACAACGGTTCCTATTATACGTTACCGACGTTTTATTCAATCAA
>NC_061164.1:9073618-9146118 GCF_022113875.1 Hydra vulgaris | reverse complement strand
CAAAAAAGCGGCGAATCGACAAGGAAGTAAAGGCTTTCATATTATAGGGGCCAACATATTCAACAAATTTGGCTTCTAATATATCCATCTTGCTATGCCATTGGCATATGCTACTCAAGCAGTGGAAGAGGAACCGGAAACAAAAGAACAAAAAAAAAAAAAAAAAAAAAAAAAAAAAAACTTTTTCTGAATTTATTTTATAAATTGTAAAAGTAATCGTAATTTTAAAGGCAAAGTTGTTCAACTGTAATTGAGTTTAAATAAAAATATGTAATAATAATAATAATAAAGCAATACTGGTATTAGTAAATTGTGTCTAATAGTATTTAATAGTTTATCATATGAAACCTATTGTGCTGGAGTTGTATTCAATATTACTTCATTAGTTAAAAATTGTATTTATAAGTTCAAAAGTTGGTAACATCATTTAGATATTTGATTTCTTTTAAGATGTCAGAAAAAGAAAACAATTTTATGTCAGCAGGCTGAATGCATAAGTTGAACTCAAGTAACATTTTTTAGCAAAAATATTCACCTAAAGTTATTGTTTGAGCTTTAGAACATTTTGCACGGTCACATAGTTTATATGATCAATTAGAAATGATTTTTTTCTTCCTGACACTTTTAACTTGAAAAGTTTCACACTTTTATTTGTAGTGTTTTTTTAAAACTCAACAAAATAGTCAAAAAAACTGTATGTTATTAGATGAAGTTTATGTTAAACCTATGCTAACTTATCATGGGAACATTTGTTTGGTAAAGCAAATATTTTAACCAGATCACCTTCTTTTAAAGCTTTTTGATGTGAACCATAAAGCAGTAAACAATGAATCAAGTTTTGCAACAACTATGTTTGCTTTCATGGTTGTATGTTTTTATGAGGGATCAAAATTTATAGTAAGAATGTTACCAGTAAATAATTTTGATTTTGTATACAATCAAATTAATATCCTAATCAACCAAATTAAGAAGACAAATGGAAAATTTATCGCTTTATTAATAATTATAATAGAGTAAATCAATCATTTTTTTAAAACGATTTGATTGCTTATCTCTATGGTTTACAACTGATGGCATTTTTTTACTTTTTGATTTTATTCATGAATCCACAAGCCCTGCTGCCTTGCAGAGTGTGCTCTTCTTATGCAAAGGCTAGGAGAAATAAACTCCGACTTAAAATTCCCCTGCCTTGGGGCTCTTGGTTGAGTAAAGGCTAGAGATGGTGTCTCGATAAAAATACTCATCTTGGGCAGATGTTAACTGCATCCTGCTACTGTCTTGTAGAAGGCCTCCTAGACAAAGACTTTAGGGGTAAGCAGAAAAATTCTGCTAACCAGCCTCGAACCCCTTCTTCATCTATTAGGCTGGCGTAGATGTAGCCTGTGTTACATTGTTTCCTGCCTAGGATGATGAATGCTGGATCTCCTTGACTCTACTCATAGAATTTTGCTTATGCCTCCTTGATAATGGCTATGCAACTCTTCCTGTTATCTCCATATGAGGGTACAGCTCTAAAACTCAGTTTAATGGTTCTGAGGCCGGCTGGTAGTAAGGTTTCCCGAACTCTGTGGTAGCTCTCAGAGAGGCTGATTCCATCAACAGCTGCAAAATATCAGAGTATTAACAGTGCCATGTTGCGCATGGATGGTGTCCCTGTTAATGCATTTGGTGTGCATTGTCAAGGCCACATAAGGAGCCCTATGTCAGGGCTTAGGGTTAATTAATAGGACTGAGACAACTGCATAGCTCATTGATTAGGAGGCTGTGCTCTATCTATGAATGAGTCAAGTTCTCATTAAACCCAAATCATGACCAAAGTAACCAAAAATTTAAAACCTAAAAAACCATCCCCACCACGTAAATATTTTAATATATCTTTTACAAATATTCGCGGTCTACGAAGCAACTTTCCATCAGTTGAGTCTTACCTCCTGCAAAATTCACCAGACTTGCTTGCACTCAGTAAAACAAATTTAAATTCTGCAATTCCTTCTTCAGATGTCAGTGTTGATGGGTACTATCCTTTGATTCGTAGAGACTCCAATAGTCACATGCTAGGTTTAGGGGTATACATACGCATTAATTCCCCTATTTGTCGTGAAATCAGGTTCGAATCCTTTGACCATTCTTTTATGTGCTTTCGCCTAGCACCTCTTCACTCTATCACCTTTCTCTTTGTTCTTTATCGTTCTCCTTCTTCACGTGATTGCACTCTTTTAGATGTTATCTCTGATCAAATTGATCATGCCCTCTCTCTTTACCCCTCTGCCAATATTGTTGTTGTTGGTGATTTTAATGCCCATCACACTGAATGGCTTGGCTCTAACACCACTGATCCTGCTGGCACTAAAGCCTTTAACTTCTGCGTTTCTCAACCTCTTACTCAGATAGTTAACTTTGTGACTCGTTTTCCTGACAACCCTAATCATTTACCTTCACTCCTTGACTTATGTCTTGTCTCTGACCCTAGCTTATGTTCAGTTTCTCCCTTTTCTCCCTTAGGTGGTTCTGACCATGCAATGATCTCTATAAATCTTTCTTCTCGTACTTCTTTTTTGGGCTCACCTTATTATCGCACCACCTACTACTACCCTAAAGCTGACTGGGATTCCTTTCGTGATTTTCTTCGTGATGGTCCTTGAGCTGATGTCTTTTCTCTCTCAGCTGACAAATGCGCCTCCTACGTAACCTCCTGGATTCAGGCTGGAATGGAAGCTTTTATTCCTTCTCGTCGGTTTCAAATCAAGCCTCATTCTACTCCATGGTTTTCTCCTTCTTGTGCGGCTGCTATATCCAATCGTAATCATTTTTTTCATCTTTTTCAAAAGAACAACTCTCTTGAGAACAAACGGCTATTTATTATTGCAAGAAATCGGTGTAAAAAGGTGCTTTCTGATGCTAAACTCCATTATTCTCAGTTCACTAAATCTCGCATCTTATCGCAGAAGTTAGGCTCTAAAGACTTTTGGAAAATCTTCAACAGCATTATTAACAAGGGTAGATCTAACATTCCATCTCTCATTCATGGGACTGATCTTGTTACCTCTCCCAGGGATAAGGCAGAGCTGTTTGCAAAGAACTTTTCTTCTAATTCCACTCTTGAATCTTATGGACATTCTCTTCCTTCCATTCCAGTCAAACAGGTTGACCCATTGTTAGACATTCAAATCACTCCGGCCTCTGTTGCTAAAGTCATATCTCAATTAAACTCGTCTACAGCTTGTGGTCCAGACAACATTCCTGTCACAGTCTTGCAGAATTGTTCTCCAGAACTTTCTTCAATTCTCTCTAAGCTATTTAACAAGTGTTTGACTGAGTCTTGTTTTCCTGCTTGTTGGAAAATGGCATCTGTGGTTCCAATATTCAAAAACTCTAGAGAAAATTCTGACCCCTCCAATTATCGTCCGATCAGTCTTCTTTCTGTTATTAGCAAGGTCTTTGAGTCTTTGATCAACAAATTCCTCACATCTCATCTTGAGTCAAATAAACTACTGTCAGACAATCAATACGGTTTTCAATCCTCTCGCTCTATGGCCGACTTGCTAACTGCTGTAACTGAAAGATTTTATCGTGCATTAGATGGAGGCGGTAAGGCTAGGGCTATTGCTCTCGACATATCTAAAGCTTTCGACAAAGTTTGGCATGCTGGTCTTCTCCATAAGCTTGCTTCATATGGTGTTTCTGGGAAAGTTTTTGAGATTATCAAATCATTTCCGGTTTATTAAAGTCATCCTTGAAACCGGTTTATTAAAGTCATCCTTGAAGTCCAACACTCTTCTTTATTTCCAGTAACTTCTGGGGTTCCCCAAGGTTCCATCCTGGGCCCTGTTTTGTTTCTTATCTACATAAACGATCTTCCTGACAATCTTTCATCTAAAGTAGCTCTTTTTGCTGATGACTCAACTTTATACTCCTGTCTTGACAAAAAGTCTTCTCTTTTCGATCGCCTAGAACAAGCAGCTGATCTTGATTCTGATCTCACTTCAGTAATAGATTGGAGTTCACAGTGGCTTGTGAATTTCAACTCTAAAAAAACCCAATTGCTTACTGCAAACAACTACCGTAATATGGTCAACATTCCTATATTAATGAATGGCAATCCTCTTACTGAGTCCTCCTCTTTACGTCTTCTTGGATTATCGCTTACTACTGACCTTTCATGGAAACCATATATACAATCGATTGCTAAATTAGCTTCTGCTAAGGTTGCTTCTCTTTATCGTGCTCGCCATTTCCTTACTTCTGATTCCATTCTCTACCTCTACAAATCTCTTATTCGTCCCTGTATGGAATACTGTTGTCATATTTGGGCTGGTTCTTCTAACAATTCACTTTCTCTTCTTGACAAGGTCCAAAAACGCATTGTAAATGTTGTTGGACCTGGACTATCTGCTAAGCTTGAACCTCTTTCCCATCGTCGTAAAGTTGCATCTCTTTCTCTTTTCTACAGATACTATCATGGTCACTGCTCAAAGGAGTTATCATCTCTAGTTCCATCAACTAAAATTCATTCTCGTTTTACTTGTCATTCAGCTAAGTCTCATTCGTTAACTGTATCTGTCCCTGCATGCTTTAAAAACTTTTATTCATCTAGTTTTTTTCCCCGCACTTCAATCCTTTGGAACTCTCTCCCATCTTCATGTTTTCCTGACTCATACAACCTTCAACTTTTCAAGTCTTCTGTCAACCGTTTCCTTGCTCTATAACTCTGTTCTTTTCTTTTTTTCCTAGTAACTCCCAACTTAATAGTGGTTGCTTGCAGCCTTGTTGGGAGTGAATGCAAATAAAAAAAAAAAAAAAAATTAAAGTGTATACGAAACAATTAGATAATTGAAAAGTCTGCTGAAATTGAGTTAGTCAGCTGGTTAAAATGTCTAAGCTGACTTATGTTGCTGCTAAGCCTAGACTGATTGTTAGACAAAAGGTTGATCCATGTTAAAAGTATTTTGTGAAGAGACTATAAATGCATTAAATTATCACTAAGGTATTAAAAATAATGATATAGACGGAAGTTTAATTTTTTTAGCTAAGGTGGTCAAGTAAAAATAGTCCACATAAAAAGTCTATTTGAAGGATAACACTTTTACAAAAGACATCTTACAAGATCCCATATCATCAGTCAACAATTTACAGTTCACTGGTTTAATTAGTTTTATGAAATAAAAAGTAAACGTAGATTTAATGAAAGAGAATTAAAAGTATAACTGTGGACACAAATAAATTATTGATGAAAGTAAAATAATGGTAAATTAAGACTCCAATAATATCTTGTTTGATGAAATCAAATTTTTTTATTGATTTTATTTTTTTATTGATTTTATTTTCAATTGATGATAGAGAAATAAGTAAACTTTTGATAATTAGTAGAAATATTAAATATTTAGAACATAGAAATTAGTAGAAATGAATAAGTTTAATGGAATGAAGTTTTACTTTTTTTTTATTCGTTGTTTTTCTTTAAAAAAAGATAAATGAATTGCTCAAGGGGTCAACCATAAAGAACATATTGCAAAAAAGGAGGGAGGGGGTTGGGATAAGAAGGATAAAAAGAGACAAAGTGGGAGTGAGGGGGTTTACAAGAAAAGGACTTCACTTAAAGATTTTTTTTCTATTTTTATATTAAATAACATGGAAAACTATGTAAACGTGCTTTTATGAATATATCGTTAGATTATATATATATATTTTTCAAAAATGTTCCTAAAGTGTAAAATATCAGTGTTGTCTGCTGCAACTTCTATTTGAACGTCATATTTTCAATATCCATCAGGGCCGACGACACGGTTTTTGCAGTGGGGGGAGGGGGTGGCACACTACTTTATTTAAAAAAAATCCTAGATTTTTTATAAAATTTGTCAACTTTAATAAATAAAAAGTAAGTGAGGAGGGGCACTTGCACCTCACAAGATAGATAAAAATTGTTTTTTTAATTCGCTAATAAGGTCTTATATTAACCTTCATCCAACTTATAAAAAAGATGATTGTCAAAAAGAAGTCCATAAAATATGGAATGAAATCAAATAAGTTTTTTAAAAAAGGATGGCGCCCTCTATGGACGGCTAAGGTATTTTTCATATTTTGTATTTAACGCAATATTTTCTTTCGTAAATACTTAAAATAAAACTCTAAGAACTAGAGTAATTTTAGAATTAGAGTAGTAATTTTAGAGCTAGAGTAATTTTAATAGAATGATAGACGCTACATTTTTTTTTTTTTTTTCTTTAAACTATTCTCCCCAAGGCCCGAGGGGGCCACTACAGTCGAGGAGACTACTCTTTTTTTTTCTTTTTTTTTTTTACCGATTTGCTTTGAAATGGTTATAAACAAATTTATAAAATCACATACAAGTGAAAAGTCAATTTTGAGTTTTGAATCAAATCATGAAAAGTTTAGGTTTATTGCCTTTTCAAGTGTTGGAAAAGGATATAAGTGAACGTCTGTCAAACATTTTATATAGTAAGTACGCATTTCATTTACAACAAATCGAACATCAAGAGGGAACCCAGAGCGAAGACACCACAATTGAAACAATTTGCTTATCAACGGGAAGAAATGTTACTTCAAGCTTTCCATTCTTCACAAGTGGTTGAAAGAGGGATTTTAAACATTTTTTCGAAATCGATGTTAGGTTAGAGCGCAGGCTATCGCACACTTGAACCCTGCCATTTGAAGCAAACGCTAATAGCCAATGAGAACTACCGTCGTACAATATTTGAAGGTGGTCGCCAGAAACTGGGAAATATGTGAACTTCTTTTTCTGGCAGTTTAATACTGATTGGTAAGTTTCATGGCTAAGAAGAGCCTTACAAATTAACATTTGCCCTGCGTCAACAAGATTGTCGTTCAACCAGCTATCTTTACTTTCCAAATTTTCCCTATCTGCCTCTGTGAGCTCATACAGTTCATTCTTAAGCCATTAGGACGAAACTTGCAAAGATGATTGATTTGGCTGACATACCTTTGTTTTCCAGAAGATTCGATCTATGGTATACCAAGTGTGTTTCTGAGGTGTCAAGATAAGCCAAGAAGATCGCCACTTTTTATCACCTATGCAATTTGATAGTTGGCTAGCTAGTCCACTAGATTTTCCAAAAGTTTTTATTAACATTTGTGTACTTACAGTATTACTTTCATTATTATGATCGGAGGGCTTTCCAAAAGGCTTCCACGAATCAATATATATCTTTGAAAGTAAGGTAGTACCTTTTCTTTCAATTAAACGAGCCCACTTACTATACGTTGATTTGATACTTGCATAGGTCTCACACTTGTGTCCAGGGAATGATTTCTCCGATTGTTGCACGGCATACATCAAAATCATCTCAACAATTTCGTCAGGTGTATGATTCCAAAAATATGCAGATCCTTCAACTAATATTGGTTTTAATTTGTCGTCTGCTCCTTGAATATAAGTTTTTAGTTGAACAATGTTGTATGCTTTTTTAAGAGTTAACCCCAATGCCTTTTTTTAAAGTTGCAACTCCTTTTTCAGAGATATTCACTACAGTGAAAGGACCGAACCATTTATGTGAAAACTTCCCACCCTTCCGATCAAATTGTTTGTTGTTTTTTAATAATACAATGTCATCTACCTTAATTTCTGACTTTGACAAATGTCTACTATCATAATCTTGTTTTTGCTTTTTCTGCGCAACTTTTATATTTTCGCTTCAGACATGATTGTTGCTCTGACTTTACTTGTTAATGAAAAAAGCATCAAAAAAGTTGAAATTGAATGGTTGTTCTACGTCTATATTTTCTTCTCGGTGTTCTTGTTTATTGCTTTCGTCTTTGACAAGGCTATGCTTCACATCAATTGGCAAAATTGGTTCGCGATTATACATCAGCATGAATGGAGAGTAGTAAGTAGAAAAATGTCGACTAACGCGATGAGCAAAAAGAATACCCTCAATAATTTGCGGCCACATTTTAGGATTACCTTCCAAAACCTTTACCTTTAGTTCTTTATTGTTCGGTTTTGACGTTCTACCAATCCATTTGCCTGAGGGTGATAAACAGACGTAACTCTCTGCTCTACTCAAGTTAGTTCGTGTAGTTTAGTAGTTTACATACTTCGTTTACAAACTCCCGACCCTGGTCATTAATTTGGATTTTAAAGCACCCATGCCGACACATAATCTTGTACAAAAATTGAGACAGTTTGAGCTGATTTTTCCTTGATAGGTTTAGCCTCCGACCATTTTGAAAAATAATCGATCAAGACAATGATATGACGATACCCATCGACAACTGGAAGATTACAAATGTCCACTCCAACTTGTTCCATTACACTTGATGGTACTTGTATAGACTTCAATTCTACTTTTGGAGACTTTAGGTCACCCTGTTTTTGACATTGTTCGCAACTCATAAGTTACTTACTAAATATACTTACTAACATCAGCAGCAATGTTATACCAAAAAAATCTTTGCACAATATTGTCATACGTAGTATTTTTTCCTCTATGTGAGTCCATTGCCTTAGAGTGTTCAGAATCTCCAATAATCGGTGTACGTCTCTAATGACTTCCATTTGGAGTTCTTTGTCTTTAATAACCATTCTTTTATTATAAAATAAATGTCTGTCTTTCACTTCAAACCGTTTTGTTGCTCTTCAAAAATTTGATTTAATCCCATAATCATATGTAGATATAATAGAAGGGTATTTTTTATTCCTAAGATAATCTTCTATGTTATCAAAATCAAAATGTTTTCTTTCCTTTGCCATGAAGCAGCACACTTGTGTTTATTTGTAAAATTTATTTATTTGTTTACGTATGAAACAATTATAGCGCATTATTTAAACATACTTTTGCGTTCGAATCAACTTTGATTCTATTTACAGTTTTTTTAAAAAAAACTGTAATGACATCTTTGTAAATTTTCTTTTTGAATCGCAAGTTCTTGGAGTCTTAATTTACCGCTCCAACCGGGAAATTATGACTCATAACATCATATTTTCCCATCAAATTTTCCTTTAAAGTCTTGATTTCCCGGGAAATCAAGATTTCAAAGTCCTAATTTCCTCGAGTCTTAATTTACCGCTACACCGGTCTTTCATCCGCTGCTCGAAATTTAATTTTTTTTTTTTTTTGTATTTTTGTTATTTTATATTTTTTTGTATTTTCCGAAAATACAAAAAAATATAAAATTTAAATTAACTCTACACCATCTAATGTTGATACACTTTTATATAAAGCTGCTCAATAAAAAAAGATTTGAAAAAGATTTGCAAAAGCCTTTTGCTCTGTTTTGTGACACCGTTTTGTAAGCAGCTTTACAGTGTTAACAGTTTTACACCGTGTAACTGATAAAGCTCACACCGTTTTGAAAACAGCGTAAAACTGAAATTATAACTTTGTAAAAAGGTGTAAAACAGCTTTTGAGAAAAGTTGGGAGAAGTGGGACGCGCGATAAGTGGAATTTCTTATTAGGAGTGGTGCCTAAATACTGTTATTTAATTTAAAAAAATTAAATTCCCCCTAATTTAGCAGAAATTGCTTGTTTTCCCTGCTTTCGCTAGGAACCCTAATTTTGAAATACCTTAAAAAAGTGTTTTCATCGGGGCAAAGTAGGACAGACAGGACAGGACAGAGAAAAGAATTATTTTATGTCCCACTTCTTACCGTCGCTATTTGATTATTTCGATAGGTAAAAGCTCTTGAACATTTTTATGTCAATTAGGTGATTTTATGGTTTTTCTATTTAATGACTTGTGTTAAAATCTTATTTTAAATTTATTTGTCACACTTCTACTTACACTTGTTCCCCTTTACTCTAGTGGGACGGTTTCTCTAAAAGCAAAAATTTATATACTTACTTATAAATGGCTGGAAACCTAAGGAGATTGAACCGGTGCCTAAAAAGAAGGTTTATTCGTAAAAACTTATTTAGTTTAGTTTATACATCAAATAAAAAAGATATTGCAATTACCCTAAAAAAAAATTTGCGTGTCCCTCTTCTCCACCAATAAAAAGTGTACACTCTGAAGCTTAATTTTTAATAAAAAGGTGAAAAATAACAACTTTTTTTAATCACTACACCGTTTCAAAAAGGTGTAAAAATTGAGTACTGTAAAGTTTATACCCTTTAATTAAACGATGTAAAACGGTGTAAAACAGCTTTACACCGTTTTACACCGTTTTAATCAAAGATGTAAAAGAAAAAAACATCACAATAATTGATTTTTATACCTTTTTAAAACGGTGATTATAAAAAGTATTATAAGATATTATTTCACACCGTTTTAATAAAATTGACTTTCAGAGTGTATAATTACACCAAAACGGTGTAAATTTACACTTTTTTTTTTTTTTTTTTTTTTTTTTTTTTTTTTTTACAACACAAGTATCCGTATATATTTCAATAAAACAAAATTACATATTTTTACATATAAGTACAAAACGTACAATTAAACAATTTTTGTACCATTAAAATTTTTACAAGACAAAAGAAATTCAAAATTCTGTTTAGCGCATGCGCGTTGTACAGTGTACAAAATAAGGTAACTAACTATTCGTTGTTTATAATATAAAGTGCTGGCTATTAACCCATGCATTTAAAAAATATATGCAAGTCCGTCGTACCACAGGGCTACTAGGGACTTGCTTGTGGACGTTGTTGAATATATATATATATATATATATATATATATATATATATATATATATATATATATATATATATATATATATATATATATATATATATATATATATATATATATATATATAATTATTCTTAAAGAAATATTTTTCTTTGTTGTAAGGAAACTCGCAGAAGACTAAAATAGTCTTTTCATCGAGAACCTTTAAAAAATAAAATAAACTTTAATGAACTAGTTCAACAAATACACATAAGTATTTTGGTATCTACTATATAGTAGAAGTAGTAGGGCTTTTTATTATTACTATTTTTCACAAATTGTTTAATACATTTCGATGAAGTTGATTAAGTTAACTATGATATGTTTTAGTTTTATTTTCAGAGCAATAAGGTTATCCATTTTATTAAGTTCCATATTTTGAAGAATTATTTTGTTATGTAAGTATGGGCCACGGTATATTAAAGAAAATCGCGAGAATTTTGTTTTTTTTAAAGGCAGGGTGAAGTTGCCTGTTCCTCGTGTGATATATTTGTTTGCGTTGATATGAAAAAAGCTATCAGTAAAGTATTTCGGAACAAGTCCGAGTTTGTATTTTAGCATGAATAAGATATTTTGGTAAATATTTATTTGAAAGATATTTAATGCATTCAAATTTTTAAGTAAAGTGTCGGCATGAGTGAATTTATCTTTATTATAAATTAATCTTGATGCATGTTTCTGATGTATGTAGAGTGAATTTAATTTAGTTTTATGTGTACTTCCCCATGCAATATTAGCGTATGTTAGGTAACTTTGAATATAAGAAAAGAAGAGAATTTTTAAGTTGTCTTGGGAAAGCATAGGTTTGGCTTTGTAGAGTACGCCGATACTTTTTGATATTTTTGTGTTTATTGTATTAATATGGGCTTTCCAATTAATATTCTGGTCAATAATTATTCCAAGAAACTTAGTTATTTCAGTTCTTTTGATGTTTATGTTATCAATTTTTAGTTAAGGTAGAGTGCCTGGTATAAAGTTTTTAAGACGGTTGGATTGAAACAAGATATATTTTGTTTTTTCTGTATTCAAAGATAATTTATTAACTTTAAACCAGAAGTTCTTTAAAAAAAGAACATCTTTATTAAATAATTACAGACCGATCTCTATACTGCCTACTTTCTCTAAAATACTTGAAAGAATAGTTTACAATAAATTATCCGAATATCTTCTTCAAAATAACCTCTTAAACAAAAAACAATTCGGGTTTCAAACAAAACACTCAACCGAACATGCCATTTTAGATCTTGTAAATAGCATGAGTAATTCTTTTTTTAAGAGGTTATTTTGAAGAAGATATTCGTATAATCTATTGTAAACTATTCTTTCAAGTATTTAAGAGAAAGTAGGCAGTATAGAGATCGGTCTGTAATTATTTAATAAAGATGTTCTTTTTTTAAAGAACTTCTTTTTTTAAAGTTAATGTTGAGGTTTTCGAGGTCAGTGTTGATAGATTCGTAAAGGTCGCTTATAGACGGCGATGAGTAAAATAAATTTGTATCATCAGCGAACATTATTACATCAAGTTTTTTTAGGGCTTTTGGAAGATCGTTGATATGTATTAGAAATAAAAGGGGACCCAGAAACTTTAGGGGACTCCGCATTTTATTTCTAGTAGGTCTGAATATTTATTATGATCTGTAACAACGCATTGTTTTCTGCTACTCAGGTAACTTTTGAACCAGTCAAGGGATATATTTTTAACACCATATCTTTCCATTTTTTTAAGTAAGATATTGTGATTAACTGTGTCGAACGCTTTAGATAAATCTATAAAAGTCCCTAATACAAATTGCTTTTTATCGAAAGAATTACTCATGCTATTTACAAGATCTAAAATGGCATGTTCGGTTGAGTGTTTTGTTTGAAACCCGAATTGTTTTTTGTTTAAGAGGTTATTTTGAAGAAAATATTCGTATAATCTGTTGTAAACTATTCTTTCAAGTATTTTAGAGAAAGTAGGCAGTATAGAGATCGGTCTGTAATTATTTAATAAAGATGTTCTTTTTTTAAAGAACTTTTTTTTTAAAAAAAGTTTTTAAAACACCACTTGAGGTTATATTAACATCAAAACGGTGTAACTTTACACCTTTTAATTAAGAGTGCGTGATATTTTTTTCTATTACACCTTTTAATAAAAACGGTGTAAAACGGTGTAAGACAGCTTAACACCGTTTTACACTGTTTTTAATAAAAGGTGTAAAAGAAAAAAACATCACAAAATTTGATTTTTGCACCTTTTTAAAACGATGTAGTGATTAAAAAAGGTGTAATTTTACTCTATTTTATCAAAAGTTAACCTTTAAGGGATTGTCCATAAATTACCTCACGCATTTTTTTGACAGATTTTGACCTCCCCCCTCCCCTCGTCACAAAATCGTAACACTTAAGAATCAAGTTTTGTATGAGTCGTCACAAAACTACCACCCCTTTCCCCTTATAGCGTGACATAATTTATGGACGACCCCTAAGGTGTATAATTACATCAAAACGGTGTAAATTTACACTTTTTGCTAAAAAATGTTTCAAAAAACACCGTTTGAGGTTATATTAAACACCATAACGGCGTAATTTTACACCTTTTAATTAAGAGTGTAGATATATAAATTGGATACTATCCATAAATATGGATGATATCCATAAAGTACGTCACGCAGAGTTTATAAGTATTATTGGCTCTCTTTTGCAGAGATTTTTGAAATAATATAGCGATGTTTACAGCGAAGTTTTTAAAATTTAAATTTAGTGTGACCATGGACGTATAAGAGATGGGAAAACAGTCCGCCGGACTGTTTACTCCGGAGTAGAATGTCCTACATTGCAGCAAATTGTCCTACTTAGTTAAAGAATCGCGGCTGTTTTTGTACCAATAATTGGTACAAAATCAGCCGTGATTTTATATTTGTTATATATATAGCTATATATAGATTTATATATATAGCTATTATATATATATGTTATATATATAGCTATATATAGATTTTATATTTGTTATATATATAGCTATAATTAATATTGTTCGATTTAAAATAAATTATTATTATAAAATATCAGAAATCATTTTAAAAATGGATGAACAGAAAAGTAATTATGAAGAAATGATGCTTGCTGATGTTAGTAACTATTTATCTAAATCTGTTTATCGTCATGAGTCATGACGATAAACAGGGTGCAGTCATGACATGACTGCACCCTAAATGATAAGCGGACAATTAGACGAAAAGCAAAAAGGTAAAGATTGTAAAAGTTAAGATGCTATGTTTGTAGTATTACTAGTACATAGTTATAATTTCTAACTATGTTACTATGTAACTAGTAACTCACTATTTTTAAAATAGTGATTTACTAGTAGCTCAACTAGTCTAGTGAGTCTAGAGTTACTAGTGAGTCACTATTTTACTCACATTAAATGTGAGTAAAATAATTTTACTCGCATTTAATGTGAGTAAAATGGTGAGTTGAAATAGACTCGCAATACAGTAATGTGACATTACTGTATTGCGTATATATAATCATTATATATACGCAATACAGTAATGTCACATTACTGTATTGCGAGTCTATTTCAACTCACCATTTTACTCACATTAAATGCGAGTAAAATTATTTTATACATACATTATAATAATATATATACATATATATATGTAAATATACATTATAATAATGTATAATAATATACATTATAATAATGTATATACATATATATATGTAAATCGTAACCTATATATGTATATACATTATATATGCATATATATAATGTATATACATATATAGGTTACGATTTATAGGTTATATAATACATAGCTTATATATTATAAGTAATTTATATGATATAGCATTAATTATGTATAGTATTACTATAAATTTCTTATGTTATAATGTATAAATTACTTATAACATAAAAGCTATACAACTTATAATATACATTATTATAAAATACATTACTTATAGTTTTATTTATCACGATACTGTATTGTGGGTAATTATAATGAAAAGTCATTTGATATGTCTTTGCAAATGGCGGACACATGTTTTTAATGGTAGAAGATAAAAAATAAAGAAAACTTAAATTAAACATTTTTTTCTCTATAACAGGACTTCAAAAGGCTTATTTATCTTGATACTTTGCATAATTTTATTTTTTTACTTCTAATTTGGATTCCATTTCTTAAAAGTGTGTTATGAAACCGCAAACACAAAACCAATATTTAAAAATAATTTCTGATAACGCTTCATTTATTTATCTGGTTATTTTCCTGGTATGGCCATACCATTATTGCTAAAGCAATCCAGTTTTGACCAATTGAGCTATGTAGGCGTTAGTCCATAAAGAAGCCAATCCTTGTTGTTTGTAACCTATTTAGTTTTGACTTGAAACAATTTAGGGAAGTGACTGTTACAGTATTGTTATGAAGTAAGTTCCAGCGGTTGACTACACATTCCGATAAGATATTCTATCCACAATATTTTATGTGTGGAGGAACTAATGATTTATATAGTTATAACATAATGTTAGATTGTTTATAGGCAATGGTGTGATTTATCATTCCCATAATTTTGTTTGCATTTTCAAAAGCCCCCATGCTTTGGTTAGATGCTTTCAAATCATGTGATATCACAACCCTAAGGTTTCAGTCTCAATTTCTTCTAAAATAACCCCATTTATACTGTATTCATAACCAATGTTCTTTTTGATATGATATGAAATGAAAGTGAAATGAAAATGAAAAAGTCAATCGACAAATAACAATAAAGAAATCTTAATTTTGACTTCCTTTAATTTTCACCTCACTATTTTATTTAAAGATAAATATCATATTCAGTAACCCAACAGTTTTGAAACTCAAATTATAAGTTTATATAATGCTTTTAAATTTTTTTTTTTTTTTTTTGCGGAGCAAAAATTTATTGAAAGATTTCTAAAAAAGTCTAGCATAATTTCATATAATGATGAAACTTTTTTATCTTTCAGTTCAGTGACGCAACCTAATTTTTTGCATACGTGTATGTGTTTTTTGCAGACGTGTAATCTATTTGTTTGAAAAAGAGCACTTGAATTATTTTTAAAATCTAAAAGTTTTTTATTCAAGTCATATATTTAATCTAGAAGAACCTTTTTAAATGAAAAAACAGATATATATTTTTAAAAATGTTTGATATACCTGTCTTTAAGTTTTATTCGCTTTTTCAAATAGTATAAAGAGAAAACAACCGCTTACTTTTGTCACATTTAACTTCTTTGTACAAATATTTTTGACTCGAAATTTAATTAATAAGAAACTTCATTGTTTTTAAACTATAGTTAAAGAAAAAAAGTTTTTGAAAAACAAAGTTTTTTAAAATCAAATTTGCCTCTTCCATCCTGGAAATAGCCTTATAAATAACACATAGATATATTTTACAGTGCCACTGTATAATAGATTCCAAATATAGTATACTTAGTGACAAAACATATAGAATATATATTAATAACAATGTTAGTAATCAAATATGTAGTATACATATAACCATTTTTTAGAAATTTAATTACCTAGGTCACATAATTGAAAATAATTTAACTGATAATGCTGATATAAATAGTTATATTTAATGTCTATTTACACGTACAATTATTCTTAACAGACGATTTAAAAGATGCTCAGTAAAGTTAAAAATACAGTTGTTTAAGGCGTACTGCCTCTTTATGATGCATTTTTGTGGCTTAACTTTAGTGTAAGTACTTTTTCAAATCTACAATCTTGTTACAAGAAATGTGTTAAAATATTTTTTAACTATGACAAGTACTCAAGTTATAAAAATATGTTTACGCTGCTCTTGATACTTAACTGCTTAACTGCTGACATTTTAAAAATCAGCTTGTCGCCTGCGCCAGTAATTTTAATGCTAATAATAACGCCAGTAATAATAATTGTTAATTGATTGTTGTTGTTGTTGTTTATTTGTGTTTTTTTTACTATAAACCTTGTATTGTACTTGTTGTCTGAAATAAATGAGTTATTGTATAATTATTTTTGAAATATATCATAGCATGATTGTTACCATAATTTATATCATGCTATGTAAAATTGACTATGTAACAAGCATGTTCAAATATATTATAATACACAAAAAGTCAAGCTTGTGTTATTGGAACCAGTTAATTTTTTATACTTGTAGGTTTAGAATGGAGGATAATAAACTGCATCGCAAGACAAAGAAGGACTTATGGTTAGAAGTGGTTTTTAGCAAGGCGCAAAGAAAACAAATTGTTAATTTGTGTCATAGCGAACCTACTGCTAGACATCTTGGTAGAACACGAACTTTCTACAAGGTTGCAGAACGATTTTACTGGCCAGGAATTTTCAAAGATGTAGAAAATGCTGTATGTTTGTTACATTTATATATATATATATATATATATATATATATATATATATATATATATATATATATATATATATATATATATATATATATATATATATATATATATTATATATATATATATATTATATATATATATATATTTATATATATATATATATATATATATATATATATGTATATATATATATATATATGTATATATATATATATATATATATATATATATATATATATATATATATATATATATATATATATATATATATATATACAACACCCTTGAATATTTCTCGGGTCCCTAATATTTTCAGAAAAATAGTTTCTTTCAAGTAGGTCACGTTTGGTCTTAAATGAAGCAAAATTTTATTAAAAAATTTTAAAATAATAATTATTTCATAAAATAAAATGTTTCTTCAGATTTTTTTTGCCATAGATGGCAAATAAGAAAAAAGTGGAAATGTTTTTATATTTTTGTTGCAGAAAAATCTAAAGTAATGTTTTTTTTATAAAATAATGATTATTTTAAAATTTTGTTATAAAATTTTGCTTCATTTAAGACTAAACATTACCAACTTTTAAAAAACTACCTTTTTAAATATTTTAGGGACCCGTTGGATATTTAAGTGTGTTGTGGGACCTCTAAAAATATATTTTCTTCCAAAATATTTGAAATCCAGCGTTTTTTTAATATATAAAACACAATAAAGTGTCAGACAAAATCAAAATAAATTTAAATTGTTGTTTTGTGATGCACCCTAATATATATATATATATATATATATATATATATATATATATATATATATATATATATATATATATATATATATATATATATATATATATATATATATATATATCAGGGATAATTTAATTTTTTATTAGGTACCGGACATAATGTCAGACAAAAATTTAATTTAGTCGGACAATGTCCGATAAAATTTTTTATGACGAGCAATGAATAAGCAAATTTTTATGATGAGCATGAAAGAGCAAATTTTTTTTAAATTGCATATTCTGGCTTTTATTAAAGCCTTTAAAACGTTACAATCAGGCTTGTGGAGCCGAGCTGAGACAAAGCCACAGCCGCAAAAATCTAGCGGCTCCAGGATACTGATTTTTTTTTTTTAAATATGCAAACTTTAATGTTTATTTAAGCAAAATTAATATTTTTTAAAAAAAAATCATAGTTGCAATTATTGCACATTAAATTCCATATCCGACGCCAAGCTGGAGCTGTATATTTTTTAGGAGGCGAGGCCGAGCCCTTAAAAAAACTAATAACTCCACTGGTTACAATAAATTAATTTTTCATTATGAATTTAAATAAATATTTTATTATTTATTATGATTTTTTTATAATTTTTAAAAATATTTTAGCTTCCAAAACTTCTTTTAAATTCAATTTAGTTACCATTTTTATGTTGTATTTTAATGCTAGCAGAAATCAGTAAGCAATGTAAAAAACTACTTTGCGTTTAAGTTTAAAATTAACTCGAATAATTTAAAGCAACATTAATCTTCACGCTTTTTCTCTTTAAAGTTACAGATTCCATTCATTGAGCCAATTAAAAGTAAATATTTATTTTACATAACAAATAATTTTTTAAAACGTTCACTTTTTCGTCAGGATTACATTTAATTTTATTGCATTTTTGAAATGCAAATCAGGCTTGCATGCAAATGCTCCTGTCCTTGCCTGAATTTTTATATTTAACAATAAGTTTTAGTTATTCATCTTCATATCATACTCACAAGAATAAATATATTCTTGTAACTATGTTTTTAAGAATTCAAAATCCTACCAGTCAAAATGTTCGAATACTTCGTAATTTGATTGGACAATTTCCAATTTTAGTCGTTTTTGTTTTATATATATATATATATATATATATATATATATATATATATATATATATATATATATATATATATATATATATATATGTTAGTATATTCTATAAAAATGCAGTTCTATAAAAATGTATGTACAATATATCATAAATCATTTTTGAAAAAAAAGACCTTACTTAGTAAGTAATGTTTTTCTTTCTCTTTTTTTAAAATCATTTTTAGTAGTGATAGCTCTGAAATGTTAGATGGCTATCATACTTGTAAACAGTGTATGTTTTTTTAAATAAGGTGATAGTGTATCTATAATTTTTATTATGTGATTTTTTTAACTTTATTCTTAAATAATTTTTCATTTAAGTCTTGTGACATCAGTATTAATACATAACATATTTGTTATATAATATTATTATTATTATTGTTATTATTATTATACACTGCAAGGAGAGAAACCCCTGGAACAGAACATGAGTACATGTTCTGCTATAAGCAGATCAAAGGCCTAGTGCCGGTCATTTGTAATTGTTATATCTTAGTTTGATTTTTTTTCAAAAAAAAAAACTGCTTTTAAAACTTTTAACACTCAGCATACAATATACGAAGATTTGAAAAAACTCGTCCAGAGCTGCATCCTATTAAAGTTTAGTCACCATGGTTTCATATTGGAATCGATTTAATAGGACCACTTCCTGAAACATCAGCAGGAAATAAACATATCCTCGCTATCTCTGATTATTGCACAAAGTGGGTAGCTGCATTTCCCCTTAAATCAAAATTAGCCAGTGGTGTTGCAATAGCATTATATAAGGTAACTTTAAATGTTATCTTTATGTATAATATTATTGGATTGCAGTGAATTTATTTGTTATGTTTGCAATGATATAAAAATGTTTAATATTTCAGTTGTTCATGCAGATGGGTATACCAAAAGTTGTTACCTCTGACCAGGGCACAGAGTTTTACAACCAAATAAAAAGGGAACTTATGTCACTGCTAAATGTGAAGCATCAGTTTACCACAGCTTATCATCCACAGGTTTTCAAATCTGAATTGAGTTTGCATATAATTTGTTGTCTGGTTAAAAATATTTGATTTAATCATTTTTTATTTTAGGCTAATGGCTTAGATGAGCGGTTCAATCAAACCATTCAGTTAATGCTTGTAAAGTTTTGCAATGACCGGCACAGTACATGGGATACTCATTTGGATGCATGTACTTTTGCATACAATACGTCAAGGCAGGAGTCTATAAAATACACTCCCTTTGAGTTAATGTTTGGTAGAAAACCCATACTTCCTATTGAATTTGAAGTTGCTGGTAAATCTCCTGAATCGTTGTTATTTGATTTTAACGCAAGACCTGAGAGTAGTCAACATTTTATGAACAAAATAATAGAGGAAAGGTATAAAGCTTTTATTGGTTTAATAAAAAATAATTGTTCCTTCTTTCTTTTCTTTTTTTCTTTCTGGTAGCCTGAAAAGCATTGTACAAAATTTAATGGTACAACAATTATTGAAAGATATAAAATATGAAAAGTTCTTTGTTTGATTTTAAATTTATTCTGAAGTTTTACAATAACTATTTATACTTTAGATCATGTATCCTAGAAAAAGCTAAAAAAAATATCGAAACAGCTCAAGAAAAACAGAAACTGCATTATAACAAGAAGCATGCTAATCCATTTGTTTATGCAATTGGATCCAAAGTCCTGATCAAGGTTTTTTTGCGGAAAAAACGAAAAGATGGAAAACTAGATTTCAGATGGCTTGGACCTTTCTGTATTTTGAAAAATTTAGGAAAGGAGTCATATCTCTTACAAGAGATAGCCACCTTAAAGGAAAAAAATGTTAATGGTGCTCACATTAAGCCATACATTACTTGTGATATTAATGTGGCAATAACAGAGGCGGATTCTTTTAAGGAATGTAGTAAAATTGGTAGTAATCATACAAATCCAACAGGCAACATCAGCGACCAGAAAAACAAATCTGATATATTTTTTACATCTAGTATTAAATCTACTCTGTTGCCAATGCAGTCCTCAAAATCTATTATATTGCCAATGCAGTCCTCAAAATTCTGCAACAATCATGATCATGATTATTGTACACCAGCAAAGAAAAAATGTTATGAAACAAATGTATCCAATAAAGATCAGAGAATTGAGATAAGTACAATTGAGGTGGAAACCTACAAAATTGCATCCAAAGAAACAAAAAAGAAGGTATTGTGGATAAAAAACAGTTTGTGTGAGTTGACATCCATTGAAAGAAATATTCTTAGGAGTGAGAATGAGTGGCTAACAGATAGCATAATTTTTGCCTCACAGAATATTTTAAAGGCACAGTCATCAATAGCTGGTTTCCAAGATCCTATTCTAGGATTAAATATGGCATTTCTTGCAATGAAAAATAGTTTTATCCAGATACTCCATGATGGATATGGACACTGGTTTACAATTAGCAATATAGGAGCGCAAAAAATGAATGAAGTTTTTATTTATGACAGCATGTTGAACTCTTTGAGTGATCAAGGGAAAAAACAGATTGCTGCCCTTTTGGTATGTCCTGAGAAAAAAATTATCATTAAAATAATGGATGTTCAAAAACAGAAAAGAGGAAATGATTGCGGTTTATTTGCTGTAGCTTTTGCTGCAGCTTTAACTAAGCAGATACAACCAGATCATTGTTTGTTTAAACAAAATCTGATGCGGGATCATTTATTGAAAAGCCTTCAAGAAACGGTTCTTTCCATGTTTCCAACAGTGAAGGTAAGTACAGAAATTGGTGGGGTTAGCCGCATTGAGGCTATAGATATTTTCTGTTCTTGTCGAATGCCGGCTGCAGGCCAAATGATTAAATGTTTTGAATGCGATGAGTTATATCACTTAACATGTTTAATTGACTATCAGAAACGTATCTGTGATATCTTCTTTTGTGATTCGTGCAAGTTATTATTTGATAATAATCTATGATATATGTATAGATTTATATCTATGGATCTATATATATAATTAATTCATTAAAACATCATATTTGTTATATACTACTTATTCAATTTTCAAGAGTTAGATATTTTCTCTCTCTGTCGAATGCCTGCTGCTGGCAAAATGGTTGAATATTTTGAATGCAAAGAGTTATATCACTTTACATTTTAAAAAAATATTATGATTTTTAACTTATAGAATAAGCTGACAGAAATAACACAAAATATGATGTTTTAATTAATTTTTTTATTATTACACATACTATCAAAGATGCCACTTCAGATACAGATATGACTGTCACTTAACCTGTGTGGTTTTTTAGTTATTTTAACTTTGTTTTTTCATATTTTAGATGTTTTTTTTGTTTAGCATATATTTTTAAGCAAAATTTGTTTTCATTATTATTTACTGGTAATATTTACGAATATCTTTATGGAAAAAAATATTTAACTAAATGTTTTGCAAACAATCTAAAATTTAAATAGATTAGAAAATATTTAACAACATTTAGAGCAATTAATCTTTTAATGAAAATTACATATTTTGAAAATTACATATAATTGAAAATTACATATAAATTACAATACATATTTGGCTTCGTAAGTTAGTCCATTTTAATATGTGTTTCTGACATATTTATTTAAGAGGTTTGAAAAAATCCTAATTCTTATGTTGATTTGTTTTTAAATTTGTTACTATTGCATTCTTCATACAATAGAAGGAGTATGTTTAATAGTTTTTGGAACATTTTCCTACCCAACGCAAGCTTATTTACCCCCCCCCCCCCATATTGATAGCGTGAAATTTGTTGAAAGAAATCTTGATAACGGAGAATTTGTTGAAAGTAATCTTGATAGCGTAGAATTTGTTGAAAGTCATGTTGATAGCGTAGAATTTATTGAAAGTCATTTTGATAGCGTAGAATTTGTTGAAAGTCATGTTGATAGCGTAGAATTAGTTGAAAGTCATCTTGATAGCGTAGAATTTGTTGAAAGTCATGTTGATATGGTAGAATTTGTTAAAAGTCATGTTGATAGCGTAGAATTTGTTAAAAGTCATGTTGGTAGCGTAGAATTTATTGAAAGTCATGTTGATAGCGTAGAGTTTGTTGAAAGTCATGTTGATACTGTTAAGTTTGTTGAAAGTCATGTTGATACTGTTAAGTTTCTTGAAAATCAAGTTGATACTGTAAAGTTTGTTGAAAATCAAGTTTTTCAAAATTTTTTCAGGTACTTCGTTCTGTTAATAATGAATTCAGTGGTTAAAAATCACAAAGTGATGTTTACCTTTTCATTCATAAACTAACAGCAATGGAAAACAACACAAATCGATAAAAGACATGGTGCAGAGACATGGTGACAAACACCAGAAACTCAGTTCAAAGGTATGTTGTTTTAATGATATGTTCATTTATGGATTTTTAAACAATTTATAGTCAAGTAAATTATTTCAATTGGAGAAGAATTGTTATTTTTTTAGGATTCGTAAGTAAATTCCTTGTGAACTTATAAAAATTTTTATTTTTCGATATGCAATTGCATTTTTTGACAAAATATAATTTGTTTTAAAGTTTTAAATAATTGTGTAGTGTAGACGTTAGGGCAGTGTAAAAAAAAATATTTGTGACAAAAACTAATTTTATTTTGTAAAGCTGTGAACAGTACAAATAAAATTTATATAGACAAGTAAAATGAAGTATATGTAAACTTTACATAGAATAAATTATTTTGTTTATTTTAAAATTTTTAAATTTGTATAATACAAATGGATTTGAATTTTCTGCGTGATAACTTCTCTATAATAATAAATTTTATTTAAATATTTCAGATAAAAATTATTTAAAGGGTACTTTAAGAGTTAGAAAAATATCTCAAATGCATAAAAATTGTGATGTAAGTCCATCCTTTAGGGCACCAAAATGCTGAAAATAAAGTTGTGAAGGTACAAGTGTCTCTTCAGTACTTACTGAAGTACGAACACCTTTAATCGTAATTATTTTTGCAGTTTCATATTGCTTGTATGTTTGGTGGACCTAAATTTCTTGTGAAAATGTTACCTGTAAACAAATTAAATTTTCAATTTTTATATGATCAAATTCATTTGACTGTTGAAGCAGTTAAGGAGTCTAATGGCAACGCAAAGGCAATCCTTGCTTGTGATGGAAATCGAACTAATCAAGCATTTTTTTAAAAATTTGACACATTTCCTGAAAAACCTTGGCTAACCACCAATGGAACCTATTTGTTGTTTGACTTTGTCCACTTAATCAAAAACATCCGAAACAATTGGCTCACAGAAAAAAAAGGAGGATTAATTTTTTATGAAAATGGTGTTGAGAAAACAGCTTGTTGGAGTCATTTGATAACTTTTTGAAGCTGATTCTAATTGTCTAATGAAACTTTCTGATTTGAATGAAGTTTCTGTTCGACCCAGTCATATTGAAAGACAATCTGTTTCTACCTGTCTAAAAGTGTTTTCTGAAAAAACATACAGCGCTTTACTTAATCATCCTGAAACCTCCAACATCTTAAACATAAATGAGACTGCTGATTTTATTAAAATGGTTGTTACATGGTGGAAATTTTTAAATGTAAAAAGTGTGGGTGTAGATTGTAGGTTTAATGATGATCGAAAAGCTGTCATCAGAGATCCAAATGATGATAGATTAAAATTTATTTGGGATTTCGGAGAAATGGCATTACGTATGACAAGTAATCAAGGGAAGCGTATAAAACAATTAACACATGATACAGGATATTCCATAAATCATACATGTAAAGGAATTGTTGAGTTGACAAAAACACTATTAAAAGAAAAACACAAATATGTTATGTTGGGAAAATTTACAACAGACCCACTTGAAAAAGAATTCAGCAAGTTAAGACAAGGATCTGGTGGCACATATTTTTTAAGTGTCCAGCAAATAATTGAAAAATTCAATATTTCTAAAACTTCACTTTTGTTGTCATGTAACATTAAAGAGTCAACCCCTGATGCAGGACATTCTTGCCAATTTTGTGGATTTTTACTTGATGAATCTTCAGCTGAGGTCTTTGATAATTTACCAACACTAGAAAAAAGTATAACTGTTCAATCAAAGATGTCTCTTGTTTATATTGCCGGATATGTGTCTCGTAATGATGATTTGCTTAATAAAAATGAACTTTTAACCAAAACAATGTTTTATTTTGAAAAGTTTAGTCAATATCTAAAATCAGTCGATAGAGGTGGGTTAAAATTCCTTTTGATAATACTGTTCAATGGGTTTTCTTCTCATTTGTACTATTTAACTCTATTAAAGATAAAGTTTGTCGGTCATCCCTGTGCAACACTTTTATGCTTATATCGGATCATTATTCTTTTGACATGGAACGACATCATGGTAATATACTGTCAAATATTTTTATCAAAAACCACTGCAAACTTTCCACACCAAGATCGAACAAAGAACCGTCTCTGAAAATTTTAAAGTTGTCTTGTTAAGTTGACAGTTATTTATTGACACTTATGCTGTTATTTCTTTATTGAAATTTATTAATTGATTTAAAGTTTCTGTTTTATGATTTTAAAAGTATTTCTTATTTATTTAAATCACTAAAATATATTCCTATTTAAAGGTGCAGTTACCCCCTAACAGTACTTTATTTAACTTTTGTTTTTTACCTGATATAAAACTTTTTTATTTCATTATTTAAGCAATTTTATGAATTGAAACAATTAAATAAAGTTTATTGTTAAAAACTTAAAAAGATTTCTAAATTGTACAAATTTTTACATAGTTTAATGCTTTATATAACGGGAGCAACATATTTTGTTTTTAAAAAATTATCATATTGATTTTTGAAATATCGGCCCCCACATTTTTTTCTAAGTTTTGCGTGTGACGGCCTGTTACTTATAGATCGCCGTGCTTAAAAGCATAAAAGCATAAAGCTATAAAAGTAGTGCAACGTTGTCGTGACATTTAATTTAAAGAAAAACTTAAAAGCAATGATAAGAGAATTGTTGAAAAAAAATTTAGAAACAACTGATCTGCGAATTTAAAAATCAATTTGTCACAATTGATGACGTGACTTGAAAATCAACTAATCGGACTTCATTACCGTGACTTTAAAAGCCGTTTTTTGTAAGAATCAGGCAAATTCGGGAAAAAGTGGAAGTATTCCCCTCCAAATTGCTTAAATTTTTTATATATTGTTCAGAATATAGAGAAAAACGTTTAGGACAAAAATAATTCTAAAAACGTTTTCTTCACTCAGAATCCGCCTTTAAAATTTTGAAATTTGTTCTAGAAATTTAGTTTTTGCCATATTTGAACCCATTTTTTGGGAAGAAATTTCACATAACTAGGGAAAAAGTTTAGAGAAGAAGTTTCACATAACTGTTATAGCTAATATCACACGTAACCCAAAAAACTTTGTTTAAAAAATAAAAAATTGCTTAAAACTGAGCGATTGACTTATCAGTTTAAAAGTACAAAAATATAAAGTTTTGTTAATTTTTAATGTTTATTTCTTAACGCGGAGAGTTGCACATACATTTTTTGCAGGATGTAGTATCATAGGGATTTAGTCTGAAAATGCACAGAAAGTTATGTGACACCTGAAACCTATCCAAATATTAAGGTTTAAACTTGAAAAATAATCAAATAGTGTTCTTGCAAAACGACCCGTTACCCGTTAAACCGGAGGTTTTGTAAAAATGTCAATGTAACATGGTGCTAACATAATAGTAAAGAAAAATTCGCGTGATCTTGTTACATACATGAAATAACACGAATAAATTGAACAAAAATCGAACATCAAGAAAACAGTTTTGCTTATACAATGATACATAAAAGAAACATTTAAATGTATTTCCATTTAAAAATCAATTTTCCATTAATAAATAGAGTTATTTAGATGCTTTAAATAAATGATCCAACCCAAGCCGTCGCTAGCCCACTAATGCCCCCTACGAGGTCGGAGGGAGAACAAATTTAGGAGCCCTTTTTTAATATTTAGAGGTCTTTCTTCCAAATTTAAGATTTTTAATTTTAGTCTTAAGCATGCAAGTTTTTGAAGTGCTTTTATTTCGCTTCGCTCAAAACAAGTAACAGCGATACTTTCCTTTTAGAATCTACTCAAACAAAGAAACTCTTATTTCAAGCAGTTTTAAGAACATGACAGACAAAGAAAAGCAATAATATAACATAGATGAGTTGTTGACTTGATGAAAATCCCGGAAATTTTTTTTCTAGGAAAATACCGAAAAATTATATGGTCAACTAGTTGACGAAGGTATGTGGATATACTCTGGAATGATGGTAAAGGGATAGATAAATTAACTAAAAACTACTGAATAATTATTTTTCTTCAAAATTCTTTAAAATCAAATACAATGTCTCAGTTTTACCGTAAACAGTTTGCAAAGAGTAATAATTTATTTACTTTTTAAATATAAAATCTGAGAAAATGGTTGAGAAATTAATACTTTTAGTAATAGAATTCCCGGAAAATTTTCATCTGTGAATATAACCAATAAATATATATTAAAACTCGATTATTTATAAAATATTTAAATAACTTTTTAGCAATGAAAATATAAAATGAAAATATAAAATGCAAACTTATTTAATGATACGCCTCTGTAAATATTTATAATATATTGCTAAACCTATCATACTATATTATATTAAAATCGCATTTTTTCAATATGTATTTTCTTCAATATGTATGGATTTCAATGTTGTTACATTGAAGTTAAAAAAAAAAAAAATAATAATAAAAAAAAAGTTTATGCCTGTGTATTATATACAAGATTAATTACAACGGGGCTGGATGATTAGACCGTGCCTTTTGCCAGGTCTATTTGGAATTTTTCAAAACTTTATATTGTTATGTTGTAAAACATTGTAAAACTTATTTCAAAGGACAAAATAAGTAAAATAAGTAAGTAAATAACAACTTTTTAATATGAAAAACAATACAAGACAACTTAAAACAAATCAGAAATTTTTAAAAAGAAAAAAGCTATTGATTACGCCTATAAATCTATGCTCTACTCGTAATTACGCGTATAATCCATGCCCAACTCGTAATTTTTAACACAAACCATATTCGATGAATTTATACTATTATAAACTGTAATACATAATATAGTTCTAATATTATTATGGAACAAGTTAGAAACAAATAGTTTTGAACATTATTTTATTCTGTCTATTCTACTTCTTATATAACATAACAATACACAAAATTTATTTGTTTTTAATTAAAATAAGATATTCTAAATGCATTTATAACTTTGTTCAACAAGGTCGCATGATGTTTAAATAAAATTGGGTTGATGTCTCAGGGGGTAACTTTTTTGTAAGCCTTAGAATAACTAATCGTATACATAAGCTAAACTGACAAAAATCGTTTTTTGGACCGGTTGAGAAATACTGCTGGACAAACTGACTGATAAGGTAGAGAAATTGGCTGAAATTGGCTGATCAGATACATAAGAACATAAAAAGTCTACATCACTGAAAACATATGGATCGTACGGAAAAATACCAGCTGCCTTAAAACCATTTTGAATGTAAAGGCTCTCGTATAAGTTATTCCTAAATTTTCAGAATTGTCATTTATCGTCATATGAGTATTTGGATGTATCTTTAACCATGAATCACATGCTGAACAGTAAAATTTCTTTAATGGCTGAAATACTTTTCTGTCAAGTGGTTGGAGTTTGTGACTGCAATGGGGTGCCAATGTCAAGAGCACAACATTACTTTCCTAAGCTTTATCCATCAATTCAATCGATATATTACTTTTGTGGTTGTTCGTTAATAAAAGTAATGGGTGATGCTGGCTAGGATCTCCATACTGCAAAAAATGATCAAATCATTTCAAAAATATTTCTATATTTATCCATCCACTAAGATAAACCTTACCTTTGGTACCTGTTGGTGCACCTTTAAGCATGTGGCTGCGAAAGTGGACACGGGGAAATATCAAAAACGGTGGAATAGAATTTCCAAAGGCATTTATACAACCTAACATTGTAACTAGGGTTCCCCTTTCAGCAGAAGTTACCTGTCCTACTTGCTTTACTCTTTTACTCGCAACCACCTTCACTGGCTTTTGAACAGTTGTAAGAGCTGTTTCATCAATATTGTAAATGCAATCAGCAGAAAACTTATAGCGCTTCTATATACTGTCAAGGTTTTTGAAGAAAGTATCTACATTGCTGCGATTAAAACTAGTTGTTCTACTAAGGCTGGTAGCTTCTGGCATACGAATAGATAATTTTGTACAATTTAAGAATAAATAAAACCATTCAGTTTCAGCTGTTTGACTCTTTTTTCAGTTTTCTGGTATTTTAATGTCATTTTTAATTGCATATTGATATGTAAGTTGCTTTGTTTCTCTAACATTAAGTCCATAATGTATATCAGATACTTGACGAAGATATGTTAAAAGTTCATCTTCTTGTGCCTTATTAAAAATATATTTATATTGTTCATCAAAGTAAACTTGATTTCGAAATTTTATACTCTAGTGCAGCTTCTCGTAGTGATGAACTACCAGATTCAACAGCCATCACAGCGGCTTTTATTGCATGAGCATCAGGCTTTAACCGATTTGTCACTCGTTTGTACTTTCTAAAATATATTACACACATTACTCACTCTATTATTCAAAAATTATGCTTTTTTAAAATTGCATTGATCAAAGTCCATATTATTAATGAAAATAAATTAGTACCACAACCTTAAAAACTTATAATGAGATTAAATTTAAAAAGAGTAATAGTAAAGACATTTATTTAAACTGAATTTTAAATACAGTGCTAAAAGATATTCTTTATAAAACAATACTTACTCTGAAAGATGTTTTTAACAATCAGGATAAAGTTTTAAAGAAATCCTATTTTTTTTTTTTTTTTCCAAGATAAAAAACATATTAACATAGAGTAAACATGAAAATCTTGTCATAAACATAAACATAATTGATTAAAAAATTAAAATATAACAAATTAAACAACTGATAAAATTGAACAGTGTCCCATTTCACCCCAAGTCTCCTTTCTCAAGTCATTCAACGACATTTGTCGACTAACTGTTTAAACTACTGACTACCCTATATCGAAAGGGTCGACATTTGCCAACTAACTAGTCGAAAAGGGTCAAATTTGCCAACTAGTCAGTCATATCACATTTATAAAAAAAAACTGCTTTAATAATTTTTTGGCTAAGACATTGCAATTTCCCATCTCATCCCATGTCCCATCTCACCCCGTTTTCCCTATACGCTATTAAAAATGAGTTCGATATTCAAGCACTTATTATATTCGGGTCAGGGTTTTATTAAAAACGCAAAACCTGGATATGCTTACTGGAAAAAGTTTCAACCAGAAAAGTAGCACCGAATATTATATTTTATTTTTATGTAGAATTTTTTTTTTGATTATTGCATTACCTTATGGGCCATTCATAAAGTACGTACCCAGGTATAGGGAGGAGGGAGAGTTTTCCAAAAAGCGTACAAACGCGTATAAGGGGGAGGGGGTGTTGAAGACAGTGAATACGTACCCTGTTTGACTATCTCTCCTAAACTTGATTTATCTTTTTTTTTATGAATTTGTTTTTAAAATTATGATTATATAAAGTTTAAATCTCTAAACTCGAGGGGTTGAAAACTTTATATGGTCATAATTTTTAACAATATTTGAAAAATATTTTACAATGAATTTTTTTTTTTTTTGTAAATATTTAGGTGCTGCCAAAAGTCCTTACGGTCTTATTACAGAGCACCGCGGGAGAGCATTTAACAGGAAGTTTACGCCTCCTTCCGTAACAATATCGCTTGTTGGGCTGGAGCTGGCGTCGAACCTCGGACCTCTGAGATCTGAGCCAGAACTCTAACCATTGCTCATTTAAATTTTAAAATTTATTGATGAATATAAGTCAAGTTGAAAATAGAACAAAAAATATTTTATCAACTTGTTGTTCTCGCGTTTGGGGCAAGGATTTTATGGTTTCTTATTTCCATTCTCCTATCAGAGTAATTTTTTTTTTGTGAAAAATCTTTTCGTCATACATATGAACGTAAAAAAGTTTGAAGTATTCTTTTTCTTTAAAAGTTGGTAATTTCAAACATTTAAAAACCTTCTTTCGCCACTGCTCTTGACCATGAAACTCTTCTGTATAAATTAGATAAGTATGAAATAAAAAAACAACAATTTAAAATGATTTTGCTCCTACCTTAATAATCGAAGACAAGCATTATCGTATGGCAAGACTGTTACACAACCTAAAAGTATTACCTGTGGGGTCCCGCAAGGATCAATTCTAGGGCCATTGCTATTCCTTGTTTATATTAATGGTATCTTTTCATCTTCCAATAAGCTGAACTTTGTTCTCTTTGCTGACGATATGCAAGTACTTTTTAGCCACAAAAACACTAAATTTACCTTTAATACGATTAATCAAAAGCTAGAAAATCTAAACGAATGGTTTGAGCCCAACAAACTCTCCTTAAACGTAGGAAAAAGCAAATATATTCTTTTTAGAAAATCATCTGGTTCAAACACCCTCCCCAAAAAACTTCCTGAGCTGCTTATCGATAAAACTAAACTTAAAAGAGAACTCTCAATCACCTTTTCAGGTATAATTCTCAATGATAGTGTTAGCTGGAGTAATCATCTAAAATTATTGGAATTATGTATAAATCAAAACATCTTCTTAAAACAACTTGTTTAAAAAATATTTATTTCTCTTTTATTCACGGCTGCATCAATTACTATAACATAATCTGGGCGAGTACTCATCCAACAAAGTTAAATGCAATTCACAAACAAAAACAAAAATATGCATGTCGCTTAATATTAAACGCAAGCAGGTACACCAATAACAAATCTCTACTAAGAGAACTTGGAGTGCTCAATGCCTTCGAAGTAAATATTTTTAACAGACTGCTTTTTATGTATAAGTTAAAAAATCTACTGCTACCAAACACTATTTCTATAAACAAAAAATACCAAACTAAGTACTTAATTAACAACTTTGTTATTCCAAAAACTTTATTAAAACAAACTGACTTCTTAATATCTTGCCGAGGGCCACGATTGTGAAACTCGATTCTAACAAGTAAAATAAAGACTGTAATTTCCACTCTACATTTTAAACGTGCAACAAAACAATACATATTCAATTTTGATTATAATCAATTATTAACTTACTTTTAAAACCCTTATTTAACCTTAGTTACTTAATATCTTATATATTGACGCAAAACGTTTTTATTTTGTTTTTTCAATATGTATTTTCTTCAATATGTATGGATTTCAATGTTGTTACATTGAAGTTAAAAAAAAAAAAAATAATAATAAAAAAAAAGTTTATGCCTGTGTATTATATACAAGATTAATTACAACGGGGCTGGATGATTAGACCGTGCCTTTTGCCAGGTCTATTTGGAATTTTTCAAAACTTTATATTGTTATGTTGTAAAACATTGTAAAACTTATTTCAAAGGACAAAATAAGTAAAATAAGTAAGTAAATAACAACTTTTTAATATGAAAAACAATACAAGACAACTTAAAACAAATCAGAAATTTTTAAAAAGAAAAAAGCTATTGATTACGCCTATAAATCTATGCTCTACTCGTAATTACGCGTATAATCCATGCCCAACTCGTAATTTTTAACACAAACCATATTCGATGAATTTATACTATTATAAACTGTAATACATAATATAGTTCTAATATTATTAAATGTTATAAATTTATAAATAATATTATTAGTTCAAACTAAATACCATTACTAAAATTTAGAAATATCGTTTGCATTAAAACTCAGAGTAGAGCATGGATTTTTAATATATGCCTAAAATTCAATTTTTTCGATTATTACCGATATTAGGAAATTTTAGCCAAAAATTGCTGCAGGGTGTAATTTTGCTTATCTTGGTCTCATTTTTTTAGTTTTCTTATAACTAATAGAGAAATCAGGAAGAATAATTGTGATTCTGAAATAGCTATTTTCACTCCACATTAGTGTAAGGGGACCACCAAACAATGTATTTACAACTTCTAAGTTGGGTTGAATGGAAGAGAAATTATTTGTTTAACGACTCACTAAAGTATTCATACCGGCAATCAACTTAGTTTCTGGTAATTATTAAAGTCTACTTAAATTGAGTAGTTTTATCAACTAATCAAATATTTTTTTCAATTACATGTATTCACACTTTAGTCTTAGATGAACACGTCACACAGGTTACTTACGATATTGCACGTATTTACATTAAATAAAACATCAGGCTGATATGTTTACCGGCCCGTTCGTCCCACAAACTTTAACCAATAGATGTAGGTGTATATTGTCACGTTAAACTAGTTTGGCGCAAATTAATTACAGAATTTTATGCAGCAACAAACTTTAACAACTTAAAAAAAGAAAGTTTTATTCAATTGCAAGCAAGACATTTTAGCTCCGGTGAGGAATCACACGTAAACAAATAATTGATGGATTTCAAAACACTGGTTTGTTTCTATTTGATTTTAGCAAAGATGATTTTAAAAAATTACAAAATGCTCTAACATTTAAGTAACATCTCTGTTACTTAAATGTTACGGTTGAAACTGCTTCATCATCCTCATCTGGGATGAGGATGATGAAGCAGCCTCAACTGAGCCTGCTTCATCATCATCATCATCCCAGCTTATATCATCATCTAATATCAGTTAGCATCAAACACCAACGATTCGCTAACTTCAAAATTTAACAGCAAAACCAGTGATTCCTACTCAAACATATCAAATATTGCAACAATTCAAAGAAAGACTCGAAGGCAATTTAAAATAAGCTTTACAGCGCCATTATGTTGACACGCAAAAAAAAAACCAATAGAGTCAACGTTCCGAGTGTTGAACGCCAGTGTCTAAGAACATCTGAGGTGTTCATAAAACTAAAGCAAGACAATAAGGCCAAAAATTAAAAGCAATTAAAGAAATGCAGGATGTTTTAAAGTAACACTATGCTGTTACTTCAAAAGATTTGCTCTTTTTAAAGAGATTATTTTTTAAGTTGCCACAAAATTATTTTTATGTTTAAATATCAAAATGACATGCTTTTAGAATTCCTTAATTACAGATTGTCAAAAATTATTCATAAACACTTAACGAGATTGTCAATCATAAACACTTAAAAGATTGTCAAAAGTTAATGATGAACACTTAACAGATTGTCAAAAGTTAATCATAAAAATTTAACAGATTGTCAAAAGTTAATCATAAAGGCTAAGACATTTACAACGTTAATTTACCTAAGTCGGCTCTTAAAAAAACAAAATACTCAATTTATATCGAGAATTTATATGGAAAATAGTTCTTGATGAAAATACGAAAAATATAACCTCAAAAAAAAACTCTTAAAAATCGAGCTAAGTAGTATTTGGTTGACTTAACAGACACATTCTTACTTTTGTATAAAAAAAAAATCCTAAAATTTTCTTTTTAATAGCAACAGAAACACAATAAATAATAACAGAAATATAAATAAATATTAAAACATTAAAAAGAAAAGTTTTTGTAGCATTGTTTTATGTAGGTTTTATTTAATTATAGTTATTTATTATGTATTATAGTTATTTATTATTTGTTATAGTTATTTTTTATTTATTATAATTTATTAGATTATAGTTATTTATTAGCTTGCTTTATATAACTTTTACTTATTATTTTTATTCTGAGAAATTTGTAAAAACTTAGAGAAAATGTTTTATGCTTACTTCAAGCTTGAAAAGACTTCTATATTTATTCTTCCATTTTATCTATTTTTTAAACTTATACTTAGATCTTGCAAGTTTTACAAATAAGATATAAAACCTTTAAAATGCTCTAAAAAGGTCTTATCAGAGAGCACCACAATAGTGGATTTAACCGGAAGTTCACACTTTTTTCCTAACCATTGTCGTTTATTTGGTCAGAACTGTCATTTAACCTCGATTCTCTACGCAGCCACTTTTGTTTAAACTACTTTATTTTACTTACTGTTCACTAATTTGTTTCACAACAAATTAGAGACAAAAAATGAGTTTATATTTTTTTAATTGGCGTCAAACACTATTCTCATATTAAAACTGCAGAAATGAAGCTGTGCAACATTAACGCGGCAATAGTAGTAAGAAAGCCAACAAATATTTTTTTTAACATTAGGCAAAAAAACCAAACAAACGAGAAAAGTAATTTCGAGAACTTCTTTTTATAAATTTTTTTAAAATAAATTTCTTTTTTTTGAACTTTCTGGTTCAAAAGCTAGCGCTCTAACCGTTGCGCCACGCCAAAGACAAGTTCAGTTAGACAACTTCACGCCAAAGGCAAGTTCAGTAAATTTATTTTGCGTAACCTCAGTAAACTGTTTACTCTGCAAACTCTTTAAACTTAGTGTCTGTAAACAAAACATAAAGAAAAAATTGAAAAAAAGAAAAAACGAAGAAAAAAGTTATATCTATTTTATTTATTTTTTCTTGTAAGTTTGTTGTTAATAAAATATTTACAAGCTTTGTGTTACTATTATATAGAATATATAAGAGACCGGGCAAAAAGAAGCCATATGTTTTGTCGCCAAACCTCTTAAATACTTGAAATAACAAATATTTCAAAATAAAGTATTAAATTATAAATTATCTGATTTACCCCAATTTTCTTTAAATAACCATGCCTGCAAATTACATCAAGGATAACAACTTGTAAAACAATAAATTCAAAATAAATTATTAAATATTTCGCAGGGTTTTTGCTTGAAAAAAAGTGAAAAACAAGTAAGAGAGTAAAAGTGAACTCTTTGTGAAGTCTGATCTATCAAATTTTAGAGTTCAATACACCGATTGAGCTTTGTAACGCGCCATTATGATTTGGGAGTTCGGACCCCGCTGGAGGGTTAAAAGTAGAGACAACATTTTAAATCTCCCGTTAAAACTTCAGAAAACATCTATCAAAAGTAAATAATCATCTATCAAAAGTATTCAAATAAAATTCTTTTAATTATTAAGTATAATCAGAAAACAAAATTTGATGCCGAAAAAACAAAAAAGATGCCGAAAGTTAATTGTGCCGTAAATGGTTGTGCAAATAGTACATATAGGTTGAAAAAATGGAAAAAAGAAATATGCAATGAACACCATCAAAATATAAGCAGAGAGGAATGCTCATTATGTGAAAAGCCATTTTTATTATACAAATTTCCATCAGTAAATCAGAAAAATAAAGAAAGGCAATTATGGGTGAAAGCGTTTAGAAGAGAATTGATAAATAAAACATTATGGCAGCCAACAGGTATGGGTATGGGTATAAGGTATGGGATAAGGGATAGGGTATGCTCCATGCACTTTGTATCCATATATCCATGGGATAGGGTATATACACATATATCCATGGGATAGGGTATGCTCCATGGGATAAGGGATAAGGTATGCTCCATGCACTTTGTTAATGGAATTCCTTCAACTGCAAACCCTACGCCTACTTTATGTCTTGGATATGAAATACAAGCTAATAAATCTAGAAGAAAATTATTAAAACACCCTATACCATTACAAAAGCAAAAACTTGACTGCACTGCTAATACAAGTTGTTCGACTTTTATGACACTTGCTTCAGGACAGTCACCTCATTCTAATGATGTTTTAACAGATTTATATGAAGAAAATAGTTTACCATTAGCAAATGTATCATGTAGAAAATAAATCATTCTTGCCAGTATCTGATCATTCGTATTTCTCTATACAATCAAGTAAAGTTCGCAAAGTATATGTTGACATGAGCAATTTAATCGAATCACTCATCAGTAAAGTAAACATGTTAACATTAACTTGCCAAAAATTAAAGCTTCAAAAGTTATTTGATAGTGTTGAAAGTTCAGTATTTACATGGAAAAAAATTAAAACTGATGCTAAAATGAACTTTTACACTGGTTTATCAACAATTAAGTTATTTGAGAATTTGTTTTTAATAATTAAACCATATTTACCCAATTTAGTTTATTGGTCTGGTCCAAAAAAGTTTACCAATTCTAAAAACCAAAAAAAAATATGCTTCAATGAACAAATTTAAAAAAATTATCACAAAGAGATCAGTTTTTACTTGTTTTAATGCATATAAGATTAGGTCTTCTAAATCAAGACTTAGCTGATCGTTTTGGCATATCCCCAGCATTGTACATTCACAACTTGGATAAAAATGTAAAGTCAAGTTTTAGGACAAGCATTAGTTGTATGGCTTTCACATGAATCTATTCGTAACAATCTGCCACCTGTTTTTGTGAAAGCTGGTTATCAAAAATGTTGAGTAATTCTTGATTGTGCAGAAGTGTTTATAGAACGTTCAAAGTCCCTTGATAAGCAATCAAGCACCTGGTCAGAATATAAGCATCATAATACATTTAATTTTTTAATAGGTGTTAGTCCAACTCGATATATTACATTTCTTTCTTCGTGTTATGGTGGAAGAGCAAGTGATAGATTTATTACAAGAGATAGTGGTATATATAATCTACTAGAGAAAGATGACGAAGTTATGGCTGATTGAGGTTTTCAAATTCATTAAGATTTAATTTTAAATTTCTGTACTTTAGTTGTTCCAACTGGTGCCTGCTTGAAAAGTCAATTAACCACCAAAGAAGTTTAAAAAACTCAACATGTTGCAAATCCAAGAATACATGTAGAGCGAACTATAACCCGAATTAAAACATACAGAATTCTAAATGGAAGTATGTCAATTAGCATACTGCAACATGCAGATGACATTTTACTAACATGTGGTGCACTTTGTAATTTAAAACCAAAACTGATAGCAGACCCTAAACCAAAAATAAGTACTCATTAAATAAATTTTTTGTTGAGTCTTTTTTTTTTTTTTTTGCAAAAAGGTTTTTTGTTTTTGTTTTATTATTACTTGTACATGTATTATACTTATTAATGTACCTTTGTTCTTAACTTTGCAGGAACTTTTTTTTATTAAAATTTATTAATTCTTTACATTAATATCTTATTTCTATCTTATTTATTGTTAAAGTTAGTTATTTGTATTTGTTTTCTGCATATCGTCTAATTCCAGTTTCAAATTATATTCTTTTTTTAAATCTGCCTCAACTTCTACTGCTATTTTTATTGGTAGAACATTGTTTTCTATTGCAGCAAATACACGAGCAACTAGCTCTTCTTTTTTACCATTTAATTTTAATCCTCTTAACTTCAAATAGTTTTTTAACTCTTCAACTTTCATCTTTGAAATCATATTGTACTCTATGATAAATTTTATAGTAAATATTTGTTTTAGCAGTTTTAGATGTTTATACTTCGTTTTCTCAAGTAAATATTGTAGCAGAAGTATTTTTTTACCCCTCCTATTGGAGTTCAGACCTCTTAAAAATGACGTATTTTTAATTCGCTCAATCGGTGTATTTTACTGGACAAAACTAATGACTCGTCATATAAAAAAAATTTAAGGACCATTTTTGCACTGTTTACTAATATGAGGATTGCGGTTTTAATTGTAACATTAGTTTTAAAATTTGGGTAACTATGGATATCTAAATTACTTAGCAACCATATGTTTTATTAACAATAATAAATATAAACTGGGTAAAAATAATAACTTTTTCGGATTACTCCTATAATTACCACATTAAGTGTTTTTTTGTTTTACAAATATAGTGGTTTTATAGAGTTTTTATTTGGTTGATAGTGACACCTGAAATGACTGAAAACAATTCATTTTGTTACTTGCTTAAGTGTCTTTCTTAAAACATCAAAGTTATAAACTAGACTAATATAAATGTGGCAGTCTGATTATAGGCAGCTATAGGGCTCTATTTTATATTACTTAGCTTAAACCAATTTGTGTATATAGTAATAATCAAAACTCGTATATTCGGATAATTGTAAAACAGCTTTAGCTTCATTTTTTTTTTACTATCTTGACGCAAACTAAAACCTGATGAAAACAACAGCTCTAAAGATAAAATAGATACAACTAATGGCGCTAATCTTATTTTCTTTGTTTTACTACTTGAAGTATCAAAGTTCACCTGGGATTTGCCAGATACTACAGCTGGGATGGAAGCAGTTGGAAGAATATACTTCTTATCAATTCTGAACTGAACAAAATCGGTTCATTTTGTTTGCTATTTTCTTCAAAATAAATTTTAGAGTTTTTGCATATATTCCACCTTTGTCAAAGATGCTTTATGAAATTAGACGAATTATTACATGCAGTTAATTTCATGCCATTTACAACTGTATCTAAAATCTAGATTAGTTAACTTCAAGTTTTCTTGTATATTTTTCATTTTTTAATTATATAAAAATATTTGTAAAACTTTGAAAATTAGTATTTTAGGATGAATAAATATTAAAACATATTTTCAACACTGATCTAGTCTCACTGAGACCCAGTTATAACATAACCAATTAGAATAAAATAAATATAATATTTTTGCCACATAAAATTAGATACATTTAACTTGTAAAAATCTATATTAGAGACCATGCATCTACGAATAATAAACCAAGTTTATATTGATAATATACATATTGAACAACGTATTTTAAGTCTCAAATTACTGGACCACTTTGAATCTAAAAGTTATTAACTAAGAGTACTTCAAATAAGTTGTCGTTTGAAATCAATTTATTTGTTATAACTTACGCGCAAAATAGTTTTGCAATAGCTCATTTGAACAATAACATTTGATTTTATTTGATTATGTAGTAAAAGAGAGGTTGTTTTTTTTTCTCTTTTTTAAGAGAAACAAGTTTACAAAACGTATTTTTCTATTTAAGAACCACGTGTATATAAAATAATCAGTTTCTGACCTTTGCCGCTACTATTGCTAGACAGACTAGTAATAACAATATTACTATTTACTTAATTACTATTTATTAGTAATTAAGTAACTAATTACTAGTTAAGCGAGGATTTAGCTAGCATTATTGTTTATAAAAAATGTTTTTAAAGATGCTTGTTTAGCAACAGTTATAGCGTTTTAATTGTAAATTCACTATTAAAAAACTATAACTATTGTCAAACAAGTATCTTTAAATACATTTTTTCATCAACAATGTTGCCAGCTTAAATTCTCGCCTATCTAGTAATTAATTACTATTAAATAATAATTAATTAATATTAACTACTTGCTATTATTACTATAAACTCATATTAAATAACAACTTAATTACTACTAATTTTGTATTTTGTAGTAATAAAAATAATTTGTACTAATAAAAATAATTTGCACTAATAAAAATAATTTGTACTAATAAAAATAATTACATATATTTAACTACTAAAAAATTGCTAAAAACTAAAAAAAAGTATTTAACTCTATAAAAAAAACTTTTCTATTTTACATCAGTGGCGATTCTACTAGATCTGTGTTTTATACACCGTCCCCGTAAAAAAAAGTCGATTTTAAAGTTATAATAAATTATTTGAGGAATATAGTCAGTCAGCCGGGCATTTCACAAATTTTCGTCAGGTGGTTTTTATTTTTAAGCATTTTTTTTTTTTTTTAATTGTAGAAAGCAGAGGGTACTTTTTAAGGATTCGGCCACCCCCTCATTTTATGAGCAGATTTGCCCCAGTTCTACGTATAACATTTTTTGATTAAGTTGGAGTAAAACACGGTATAAGAACTTTGCAATGGTTGCTACAAACGAATTTTTTCAAAATTTCAGAAGTAAAATTTAATTCTAAATGAATGAATCATCTTATAACAATCTACAACTTGCAATGAATCAATATGCATTTTTGCTTATATTCACGATATGGCAAACTTCTCAACGTAGTTAAAGTCTAAAATCTCTGGGCTGTATTGCTAATAAAAATAAAAAATTATTTTAATTTAGTATCAAATTTTTATTTTTACTCAGATGTTAAATATATAAGTGCTTTACAATATTCTTTTATATTTGCGAAATATTGCCAAGCCGTGCAGACTTTGGAAAGAACAATGTACGTTAAACTGGTAAACATAATTACCAAGTACAAAATGTAACATAATTGACCAAGTACAAAATGTAACATAACTTTTAAATTTAAGTATCAAAAATGAATTTATTTTATTTTATAGCGAACAAATGTTCCGCAAGAATAATTTGCAAACATGAAATACTTTATTTTTTTGTTATGGTTATTGACACAACATAGGGTTTAAGCAATACATATCATTTTTTAATGATATTATTAAATATATATATATATAATAATATAATAATATATATAATTCCATTTTTATTAGTAATAAATTTTGCATATAGGATATGCAAAATTTATTACTGATAAAAATGGAAGGCCTAATGAAATCGCAATTTCACGAATGGAAAGTGGTCAGATCTGTAATTAAAAATAAAAAGAGTAATCTGAAAGTGTCAAACTGAGTAAATGTATAGTTCTAGTGTTTCGTTGAGCAAACGTTATAAATGCAAAACTCCCGTTCATAAAAGAATACTACAACATGAATCATTCCCAAAATCTTTCAATGTGCAGCACATGATTAAAATTTATCTCAGTTTTTTTTAAATAATTAAAATGTTCAAGTCGTATAATATTTTCAAAACACCTACAACACATGCTGGGCAGGCAAATAAAACGTTGTTTATGCTTTAAAAAAAATTTGTCATGCACTTACATATAAAAATTTGACGCGTAAAAAACTAAATGCGAAGCAAATCTTTTAAAGATCTACAAATAAATATTTAAAAAAATTGCTTTTTAATAACATGAAAGTTCAATATCTAAACAAATTTTTTTTTTTTTTTTATGAAAATTTTAATTGAAACTTCTTTTTTTTTTTATTTACAAAAAAAATAATCCGATGCAGACTCACAGCAAAGGAAACCAATGCTTTGTAAAAAAAGCGTAGTAAAACACAAAATTTTTCCATAGGTTCCTATTGTTTAAATATATAAACATAAATATACCATATGACAGACTCGAAATTAAAACAATTTAAAAATATAATAAAGTAAAAATATAATTTATTCCAAATCTGCTAAACAGATATTACAAGCAAACTATAAAAAATTAATAATTAAAGTCGTAATTTTTACCAACAAACAAAGTAACTCATAAATTAGTTTAAAACTTTGATTATTCATCTAAATAATTAAACACAGTAATCAGTTAATAATTTATATTTTTAGCAAAAGGTTAATAAAACATTTTAAACTTTGAAAAAAAAAAAAAAAATAAACCACATTTATTTCTTGTCATCTCTGCATAAAGATGGCGAGTAATAATACTTTGATGATTGTACAGTGTAATATAGTAAAAGATGCAAAAAATGATGGTACCTGTATAAATTTATGTATTCTTTTTATATAATTTTTTTAAATAAACTCGGCTAGTTTTAAGGTAAACTAAACTTTATTTTAAAATAAGGTTTAATTCATTGTTTTACAGTATTTTATATTGCAAACCATTGCATTTAGATGGAATATCGCATTCGTTATTGCAAACCAAAAAGAAGCTTTCACATTTTAATAGAAAATTTCTATCAACTAAATTATCAAACTTTTTGTATCATGGAGCCAACTGTATGTTGGTTATATACCTTGTATCATTTTTTACAAGTACAGGTATGACACCCAGTCAAGCCGGTATAATTGTTGGTTCCAGATATATTTCGCAAGTAGCAGGTTCAGCTATTTTAGGCTGGTTAATGGACCAAACAAATCGTTACATGCTAATTACATCAATTTCAATGGTTATTTCTACAATATCAGTAACAGGGTTTGTTTTCTTGCCATACATAATTTACGGAGTTTCTGAAACAGTTTTTTTATCTAGCAATGTCACAATAAATGTAATTAAAAACATAACAAACGACGCTGAAACGCTTAACTTCCTAATAAATAACAACACGCAAAATACCATGTTGTCAGTCTACCCAACGGAGGCATTTTTTTTATCTTTTTTTTTTTGCAACATCTGCTCATTTTTTGAAGGTAATCAACTTGGCTCTCTGGAAGCATTTACTATTTTGATAAGTCTTAAATTAGGAAAGAATAATTCGTATGCATGGCAAAGGATGTGGAGTATGATTGGTTATGGAACATTTTCACTTTTAATTGGAATTGTAATTCGATACGTACAAGTGACATTCATATCCCAATTCATAGTTGCATATTTTATGTATTTTGTTATTAAAATTATTTTGTTTTCCCCTTTTGCACACCTAGCACGTTATTATGGAAAGTCATTAAAGCAAAATATCGCAGTGGAATCGTGTAACTACTTGTTGAAAATTACAATGAAAAAGCCAATTGTAATGCTTTGCATGTTACTTCAGTTTTTAATGGGATTTGTTGGAAATGTTATCTTTACATATCTTGCAATTTATATGGATAAAAACATGAAAAATGGCACAATGTTGGTATTAGGATTGACAACATTTTTACAATGTCTGTTTGGAGCTTTATTTTCGCCCTATGTTGAAATAATTAACAGAAAACTAAAAAATACTTATTTCATGATAGCGCTTGCGTTTCTTGGTTACGGATTAGGTTGCATGCTAATATTTTTTGTTAATGATGCTTATTATGTTATTGGAATTAGTTTTATTTATGGTATATCAAGACCTGTGTATATAATTACAATGAATCTAGAACTACAAAAAATAACTCATCAAAAATGTCTTGTATCATTTTTAAATATAGCAAGCGCTATGCAGAATGGAATTGGCGGTGGCATAGGCAGTGTTGTTGGAGGTTATATATATCAGTATTATGCAGATCAGCTTTACATTATAATGGCGATAGTTTGTCTGCTTACTGCAGTTGGTTTATTTTGTAAATGTTCGTATGAAAAGTTAAAAGAGACAAGAGATAATAAGCAGTTAGTAGTTCAGAACAACTTACTAAATCTTTGATTTAATCTTTTGATATATCTTAAAAGAAAAACATGTGAATAACTTTTTATAAATAGATGTACAAAATTTGAAAACATACGCTTTTTGTTTATCTGCCTATTTTTTTCAATTATAATTTAAGTTTAAAAAAATCAAAAAAGGATTTCATTACCGTGCTTTTTAAACAAGTATGGTAAGTAAAAAAGTTTGTATAAGAGAACAAAAACCTATTGTCTTTATTTAATCCTAGCTTATGTTGATTCAATCTAAACACACTTACATAAATAAGAAGTTAAAGTGGACTTAGACTTGATCTTTGGGAAACACCTCAAGTTTAAATAGTCTGATTTTCCTTCGTCATATGATACATAAGTATCATATGACGTCATATGAAACGTAAGTCGTCTGATTTTCCTTCGTCATACGTATTGTCTAAACAATTTAACATCTAGTTTTGCTAAAATAATTTAACTAACAAAAAAGAAAAAATTCCAATAAAATTTCGTTTACATTGACAATTCTAACTTAATCAGATAACAAGTACTGAAGGTGTTATTCTATAGGTGTGATTAATAGGTGTGATTCAAAATAAAAATATTATCTGGATCGAATATATAAGCATAATAGAAGAAAAAATTTCAATAAAATATTGGCATGCAACACAAAGTCAAACAGTTATTGAATTAAAATTTTTTTAAAACTTAAGCTTCTTTCTCGTACATAGTTAAATTATATTTGTTTATAACTTGTTTATAATTTTTAATTAGCATAATTTGTAAATAGTAAATTTTTTTTTACATTTTAATGTTTCAAAGATAATCTTATCAATGAAAGCACGCTACAGATTACTAACGTTACAGCTTACTTACAGCTTACGAGGCGAAATCCAAATATTGTCTTCTTTTTGTCTAATTTATAGTTATAACTATAATTTAATAAAAATCTTATTACAAATGTACATAGTATAACTGCTATTTGCAGTTATAATTATAAATATTATTGTTATTATTATTTTTTTGTCGCAAAAAAAGCGTTGTCCGCAAAAATGTTACATAAGCTGTTGTTTTCTCGGCGACGGTAGTTTTCTTTTAAGTTATCTTGTTGTAGTTATCGTCTTGTTTTTTCTAAACAAGTTGTCTCAAATAGGGTTTTGTGAAATTAAAATTTTTTGCTGTTGTTGTTTGTGTTGTTATAAAGGTGCTCCCAGAAGTCCTAACGGCCTGATTACAGAGCACCGCGAAGGAGCATTTAACTAGGACAACGATTTCCAACCTTTAAAATATTATTTGCTAACCAACCTTAACCCCTTGATATAATTTTTCGAACTATGGAAAAATAAAAATAAAACTAGTAAGGTTTCTCATAAATTGCTGCATTTTTGCAGTCAAATGTTTTTTGACTTCTAGTTGTCTAATATATTTTACAGACACATTGTTTAATTTTTTTATTATTCTGATTCACTCCCGACTGTTAGCAACCACTACTAAGTTAGGGGTTAATAAAGAATGAGTTATAGAGCAAGAAAGACAGAAGACTTGAGAAGTTGTGGGTTGTATAAGTCAGGAAAACATGAAGATGGGAGAGAGTTCTAAAAGGTTAAAGCGTAGGGGAAAAAAACTAGACAAATAAAAGTTTTTAGAGCATGCAGAGACAGATACAGTAAACAAATGAGACTTGGCTGATTGATAAGTCAAGCAAGAACGAGTTTTAGTTGATGAAACTAGAGATGAAAGTTCATTTGAGCAGCGACCATGATAGAGAAACAGCTACAATGCTGAAAATATTTTGTCAAATAATATTTGTAATGATAACCATATATATGAAATTTTATCTTCAAAAAACTGGACAAACACAATACCAAAAAAATGCAACCTAAGGTTGTCAACTTATCCACCAAGCACCTGACCACTTCCCAAATAACACTTCTGACAAAAAGACCCAAATTCTTTCCAGCAACAAAAGGGAATTTTTTACATATAAAATCATTACATTAGGCACAGTAGGGACATTAGGCAATTTCACGAAAAACTCCATGAATCACACAATAACGATATTATGTTAAAACAACTCTTCCTGAACTTGATAAAAATAAACTTGATAATTGTAATATCTTATTTTGCTATGAACTTTTTTATTGTAATTTATCTACGAAACATTTTTTTAAATACTTTGTTTAATATTTGCAAAGGAATAAAATATTTACATTTTATAAAACCTCTACAATAAAGTTTCAATTGTGTGTGACATCTTATTGCAGAGTCTTTCATAAAGGATGATAAACTTTTAATTTTGAATAATAGAACAAAGGTTTGACAATATCAGCTTAATTTTCGCTGTACTTTGAAATAAAATATTATTTAAATGTCCACCACGGGTTTGTAGAAACAGGCTCACTCGATTGGTTTGTAGAAACAGGCTCACTCGATTGGTTTGTAGAAACAGGCTCACTCGATTGGTTTGTAGACACTGGCTCACTCAATAGCTCTGATTTCTGATCACTCTGTGCAATAATTTCATATTTCGTATATATTTCCGCAATTAACTTGACGATTAAGTGATTCAAAGACTGCGACTTGTTGGTACAGAAATGTGTTTTTACATATTCCCAATGAAAATAATCTAGGGTAACATGACCTTATAAACCGTACCAGACAGTGGGAATGTAATGGAGCTTTATGAACACTTCTGGGTTGTCCTCGCACCAATAACAGCAATTTTGCTTATTAAAAAAGCCATTTAACCAAAAATGGCAACAACAAATAACAACAATAACAACAACAACAACAACATTTATTTATTTTCCTCAAAATTTACATTCATAATTACAATAATATTATAATAACAATAATAATAATAAAAAAAAAATAATAATAATAGCAAGTATATCTATAGTATTATAAATAAAAAAAACATAGTATCATTATTAAAAATAAATATAAAAAAATGATTGACGATAAAGGAGTCATTCATGCAGAAACCTGATCAAAGGAATGAAAAGGATCACTAAATAATTATATTGATAATATTAATTTAAATAGTGAAAAAGTAAAAGCAAAAATAATAGTTAATATAATAATTATAACAATAATAATAATAATAATAATAATAATAATAATAATAATAACACTAATAATAATAAAAGTAGTAGTAACAAAATTAATGAATCATAACGACAAAAACAGAAACAAAAAAAAAAAAAAAAAATAAAGTTTATAAAAATATATATAATTATATAAAAATAGTTATAATATATATATATATATATATATATATATATATATATATATATATATATATATATATATATATATATATATATATATATATATATATATATATATATATATATAATTATATAAAAATAGTTAGAAGAAAAAAAAGAAAGCTAAAAGAAGTTAATAACGATAAATATTAAAATAATTTTTTTTTTTTTAAATTTGTTAAAAAAATAAAGGATCTTTTTTCAAAGTTTTAATTTTTCAAACTCATTCACTATGCACACAAGAATTCGATTCCATTCACTGATGCACTGATACCATACCTCAAAGTTTTGTAGGGAGGTACATTTAGTTTTCCATCATTGATGTTTCTAGTTAAATATGAATGTATGAATTGAGTTTCAGTGAAAAAGGTTGTAATAGAGGTAAATTTTTATTTAGGGAGTCAAAAACAAAAAGAAGATTAGCAAATCCAACTAGTGCTGATAAGGTAGGAATTTTTTTTGAAAAAGTTTGAAGTTTCTGTATTATGGAGTTTCTGAAGTTTCTGTATTATGGAGATTTATTATTCGGATTAACTGATGCTGAGTTGATAACAATTTGTTAATATCACAGTTGCCAATTTGTCCCCAAACCTGACAACAGTAGTTGAGATGAGACTGAAAAATTGCAAAATACTGATTCTTAAGGGTAGTTTTATCAACATAATAGCGAATTATTGAAAGCATGCCATTAGTTTGATTAAGTTTTTTATGGAGTACATTTATATGAAAATTCCATGAGAAGTTTGAAACTATAAAAATTCTAAGATATTAACAACGTGTGTTGGATATTAACCTCCATTATTATTTTTAATTTCAGCTATATCGTTGCTCTTTAAAAGGTTTTGTCTTGGAGATGAAAACATTAAAGCTCAATTTTTTCCAAGCTCAGAGAAATAAGTTTGCATTTAGCCAACGAACTGAATCTTTTAGATCTAAGTTTATATTCTTACAAAAGGAATGATGAGACTTAATAATATGCAAGATATTATTATCATCAGCAAATTAATGGACTGATGAGAAGTGGACAGAGTTATTTAGATTATTAATATAAATCAAAAACAATAAAGAGCCAAGAAAAGAATCCTAGGGAACAATGCAAAGATAGATAAGATTGAAACCAATTACAAGCAACTCCTCGGATTCCGTAATGTTCAAGTTTACAAATTAAGATGCTATGATTAACGGTACCGAAAGCTTTTTGTAAGTCAATAAAAGCACCATCTACGAAGTGACCAATATCCAGTACTTTTTTTATTTTTTTGGTTATACTTATATAAAGTATAACCGAAAAAATAAAGTATAAAGCAGGTGAAGTGTTTTGATCAAAATCCAAATTGAAATTCTTTTAAATAGTTATAGGAAAATAAGTATAATCTAGAATATATTAGTTTTTCAAGGAGCTTACTAATGTTAGATAGAATTAATATTGGTCTATAGTTAGTACATGAGAGTTTTGAGCCAACTTAATACTGGAATGACACATAATAATTTTAAAATGTCAGGAAAAATTCCATTTAAGAACGAGATATTAAATAGCTTAGAGAGAATATAAGAAAATTCAGAGTGAAAATCATTAAATCTGAAGACATTTAGATTTAATATCAAAAAATGTGCCTCGTCTGAGACTATAACTCTTTTTAGCAAAGTCAGGATTATGTTCCAAGTGCTCATGAGTCCAGTATGCATAATCTCGACGCAATTTGTGATTATTCAGTTTTAGTTCTTGAGTCAATACAACTTTATAAGGATGCAATCTCAGATCCTTACGCAATATTCTCTAAGATGACGACCTCCAAGTTGACAAACTTGGCCGAGCGACAACACTGGCTATTGCAGCCACAATGTTTTGATCAGTTCGAACGTTCCATTTTCTTTTGATGGCTTATTGTCTTGTAAAGTTATCTCACGTTCATACTTTTAGACAGTGCGGCGTATAAACTGCGCAGTGTATCAATGATGGCGACCCAACATCGAATAAATAAACATTGAGTACCCACAGTTGAGATACATTTTTTTATTACTTCCAACCAATCAAGAGGAGTCAAATGCTGTATCATGAAACTTTGCACTATACTACATATAGTAACACCTTGTAATAAAAAAAATATGTATTAGAAACCGAGAAATCTCTATTTGAAAAACTATTACTCATATCGAATGATTCTTTATAAAGTAAATTGCACAATTCACTTTTAGAATATTGCAAATTTTACAATGTTTTAAGTGTGCATTGTGCAATGTGCATTATACAATAAAAAGTCACACAATTGAAGCTATTAACTTTAAAGTTGAGGTTATAAAATTATAAATAAGTATACTGTAATAATTTAAGGTTATAAAACTATAAATAAGCAATAAGTAAAAATAAAAATAAATAGTACAAATAAAAAGTACAAACTATAATAAGTCAGATCAATAGTATCACTTAATTTTAAAATGATAAAAAAGAAACAACTGACTAGCGTAAACAAGTTATTTTCAGAAGGTCTAATGGAGACCCTTCGCAAATGTTCAAGCAAACACTGTTAGGATTGCGACTCATAGGTTGGTATCCGCTGAACTAGGAAGTTCACATCACGCTTATTTGATTAAGCCGGCTTTGAACCTCGGACATCTGGGTTCTGAGAAAGAACACGCGCCACTGCGTTGCGGCTGAGTAAGTTCTATACCTATATTTGTGGTATATATGAAAGTAGTCGCAGTTAAAATATGTTTTATCATGTTAAGAAACAATAATGTTACAGTATTATGTATTGAACAATTAAATGGTATCCCGGACAAGTGGAATAACCTTCAATTTGTTCTTAATAAACCGTTATAAAGAATAAATTGAAATTTATTCTTTATAAACACCTTTAAGGTAATACTAGCCCATAAATTTTTTAAGAATCAGTATAATTAATTTTAATGCAATATTTAGATATTTAGAGTGAATACAATAAAAACTTTGAATATACTTAAAAACATGCTGAGCAAATAACATGCATTTTTAAACAAATATTTCCCCTAAATTAATCAAAATTTGAGTCTAAAATTTTGTAAAAAGGTTTACAACATGTTGGTTAAAAGATTTGACCAGAATCATAATCATAACATTTATATTATTGAAATGGCATTTTAAATTAAGATTTTTAGTTTATGTTATGTAAAATGTGTGCTGCCAACATTAATATCTCAACAACAGCAAACTATAAAAATCTCGTTTTAGTCAAATCCTCTCCAAGTAATCTGATGAACAATTGGTGAAATTTTAGCCATAATGTTTTAGTAGTTAAAAAATTATTCTTGTTTAAAGTTGAAACAAATGTTTACAGAGAAAACGCAAAGAAATAGATTAAACAATAAATATATTAAAATTTTCTGGACACATGTGAGTCATTTTTACAAAATCCTTTTCTGATACCTCTCAGCTTTATTTTTATCAATTTTATTACTTATTTTCTTTTTTTTTATATGACTGATGCAATTTTTGTCTTTTTTAATTTTATATCACTATGTTAGTTATAAACTTAGTTATGAGTAATGATATAATTATACATTTTTGAAATATTACTTATAAATTTTTGAAATCTGCAATGATTCTATTTTTCAAATTTAAAGAAAAAACTTTCTTGAAAATTTTAACATTTTATTGGTAAGTAAAATCTTAACCACCCATTTAACAATTAAATGTGCTGGTTGCTGTAATGCATTTATACAAAGATGTATTATATGCAAAACAAAAAAATCAATTTGAGGCCACATGCCCGGTATACCATTTATTTACAATTTTTTTTAAATATATATGTATTTTTAAGGGATATGGAGATTTAAAATGTTTTATATTTTCTTAGTTTTAACATATGCTCAACTGCATTTAGAAATGCAGAAAATTAAGATTCTTATGAAATAAAAATATGTACTCCATTTTATGTTTCTACAGAATATCTTCTTAAAATAATACAACCAACTTACCAAGGTTACTAGAGTATACTTTTAAACATCTTACCAAGGTTACTAGAGTATACTTTTAAACATCTTACCAAGGTTACTAGAGTATACTTTTAAACATCTTACCAAGGTTACTAGAGTATACTTTTAAACATCTTACCAAGGTTAATAGAGTATACTTTTAAACATCTTACCAAGGTTACAAGAGTATACTTTTAAACATCTTACCAAGGTTACTAAAGTATTCTTTTAAACATCTTACCAAGGTTACTAGAGTATACTTTTAAACATCTCACCAAGGTTACTAGAGTATACTTTTAAACATCTTACCAAGGTTACTAGAGTATTCTTTTAAACACTAAATTAACGGGTTTTAAATTATATTTAATAACATTTTAACAATTGAAATGACATTAAAATTCGCCTTTTTAAAAATGAATGGGTTTTAAACTTCAAATAGTCTTAACTTTCGAACACTAAAAATTTATTTGATGAAATTTAAAACCTGTCAATGAATTCAAGTTTAGTATAAAATGCTTAAAAAAAAAGTATTTTATTAACTCCACATTTGGCGAAAAGAAAGCGTAAAGGGACTACGAAAAAAAAAACAACCCAAAAAACGCCATTGTAAACATTTACCTAGTAAAAACAAAAACCCAAAATACCTCATTACTCCAATATTTTTGTATATTCTTATTATACATTCTTATTCGACATAAGCATGAACATTCTCTGGAGTTTGCACAATATCTAAAAGTCCCATATATAAAACAAGATTACTCTAGATAAATCAAGATTACTGAACTCTCTTTCGTTTATCAATAAAACTAAGTGCTGATTATTTGCCTTAATGAAGTTCAAGTCTTCCTTGATGCGGTACCGATTAATAGAACAATATTTGTGATTATCAACATACTCGATACAGTTAAAGTTGATATTCTGAACACTCTTTATTTTAATAATCTGAATATTTATATTCTGAAGAAACGGTAGAGTAACAATGGTGGAAACCAATGTTTACACTGGTTTAACTTTTGATATTTTTAGCTTTATGAGTTATTACAATACCATTGTGAAAAAATATAATCAGAAGGGTATAATTTTAAAAAAGTTTTTTTGTGAAAGTTTATGTAGGTTCATAACTGATAGTTATAAACTTTTTATTTTAAATCTGATTAATTTATTACGACTAATTCCGCACCTTTATAAAATTATAAATTTTTTAAACATTTTGGAGTCTAAGTGAGAATAAAGTGTAAAAACGTCTAACTGACTTTGGGTGTGATTTAAAACTCCTGATATAAATATTTTCCCTAGTTTTTTTAAAAAAGTTTGTTTTTATGTTTTTTTATGGGTTTCTTTATATCATTGAATGATTATGAAAACTTTACTTTTAAGACCTTACTTTGAACTACTTTTTGAAAAGATTTGTTTCATCTCATCAGAATTTAAATTTTCAAATCCAAATTATGTTGCCAAGCAACAACATGTCTTTGCGGTAACATATATTCCGGAGAAAATACCGAACATCAAAAAAACAGCATAAAGGGCAAATGTTAGGCTTTCGGAGCAAATAAACAATGAAATAAAGCCACCATTGTTGTTTTTTTTATTTAGGTAAAAAGAATAAAACTTTAACAATATTTAATAAACAAAACAAAAAAAGCGGACACTCAAAGAAGACCATTAGGTCTAGTCCCAAAGAACCGCTAAAATTAAATGTGATAAGTAAATGATTTTTAATAAATTTTTAATTTAATAAAATTGATTAAATATATATTTGATATCATTTTAAAACAAGTTCTTTAAGTTCTCTTTTGATGAAATATATGCAGATTAACATTATCTTTAAAATAGACATTATCATTTGAATAGTCATTTAGAATAAAATTCTTTCTGTTTATAATTACTACTGACTTTATTGAAACTGATATTGGTCAAATTAGCTAAATACCCACAACAAATACGTAATGTTAAGAATAATAATAATCAAAATTCGTAATTTTAATTTATTTCTTCATTTTTGACTTAAATTGTACCATAATCCTTCTAAAAACCATAGTTTTAGTAGAATTTTAAATTGAACTAAATTTATGTTTTCAGATAAGGACTCCATGCTATTCAAGGTGTCCTTACCTGAAACAAGATATTTTAAAGTTAGAAAAAGTACAAAAAAGAGCTACAAAGCTAGTACCAGCTTTAAAAAAAAAAGCCATATGAACGAAGATAAAATTAACAACACGTCGTTAATTGGATAAACGACTCAATAATTTTTTATAATTAAAAAAAAATAAAAATGATGTTTTGTGATAACTTTTTTGGACTTTTTTTTTGTGCTTTTGGTAGTTGCAGAGTTTTCAATAATTGGTTGGTTTTTCCGATTTACGTAAATATTATGCATAGCTCTCCTAATTTATATAGTATCCAAGTGGCTCAACTATTTTTACAAATCGAGGTTAGATAACTCTTATAATTTAAAAATTGGTTGTCAGATAACTTATAATTATTAGGCTGCATTCAACCCCCAGTATAGCAAAATGGTATTTCACAACTCCGTCTTTTAAATCGGGTGTGCCTTTTTAAAAACTTCTTTAATAAGGTTTCTAGGGTTCGTACCGTAAAAAGATTTTTTTTTATATCGTGAGATAAATAGCTATATATTTTGTGATTCATATGCAATCAGATGTAGGATGTACGTCCCCCGAAAATTGTCTAATTAGTTCTAACTACCGTGAAAGAAAACTAAAATAATCTTAAGATAACCGAGAAATAGTTTGTGATAATTAAAAAGTTGAGGTAAAAAAAAATTCTTCTATTATAGTAATGCAAAATGTTGTCATTGTTAATTAAACTTTATATTGACGTTATTATTGGTGTTTTCTTAAGTCAATCACAGGCACTGATTGTTTGCTAATAAACTTATCACAGACTACTTGCTTTATCATTGATATAATATAATTTTATATAATACGTCTTTTTTTATTCTAATCTAATTGTTTTCACTTCAATTCAAAACAAAATTTACAAATAAAAGAATGTTGTTTATTAGTTGACAAGTAGGATGTCTAATGTCTTAAAGATTGAAAATACTTAATAACACAGTTTTAAAAATTACCTATCTATTGGGTAACAACTTAATTTTTTTTTTTCGTAGATTTTCTTTTACTAATTTAAGTTAAAATCTGAAATTTAATACGTAGTTTTTTTTTTTAGCGTGTTTTTTTTTCTTCACCACTTCGGTTTAGTTTAGTTTTGTTTTATGCCGATTTTTTTTTTATTAATGCTTTTAATATATGCTTTTATGTGTATATATATATATATATATATAAATATATATATATATATATATATATATATATATATATATATATATATATATATATATATATATATATATATATATATATATATATATATATATATTATGTTGTAATGTGTTGTAAGTTTTGTTCATGTCTCGCAACGTGAACAATTTGCAGCTAGTTTAATGTTGCACAAGTTTAAAAATTTATTAGCTACAATTATTGATATTAATAAATAAACTAAAAAGTTATGAATACATAAAATGCAGTACATAATAGTTATAAATATATATATAAGACTATTAATGATGACGTATTTATTGTTTGAATGCATAATAAAAACGTCGTTAAAATTATTTTAGATAAAATAGAAATTATATTAAAGGATTTATTTTACATATTCGGTAACCAATAGATACACAATATTAAACTTTTTATATAAGTTATTAACAATTCCGATGTATCTTAAATATTCAAGCTTGTTAACTTATATATAATAAACGCGTGTGAGTATATATATATATATATATATATATATATATATATATATATATATATATATATATATATATATATATATATATATATATATATATATATATATATATATATATTATATATATATACGCAACAAAACATAAATAATGGAACAACTATAATTTACTATATTATTAGCATTTTTTTAAAAATTGATACATGTAAGTATATATATATTATTAATAATTAATATCTATATAAATAATAGCATAAGCAATTGCACATTTTTAGCAATACATGCAAGTTTTTGGAATTCAAGGAATAAACAGTTATTGGGGAACAAGAAAGTGAATAAAGTCTTAAATTAATGCAAACTAAGATAATAATGCCTTTATCTCATGAGAGATTTTCAACTACTGACAGTTTTTAATATTTGTCAATTTAGATTAAAAGTTATTTCATTAATTATTTTGGAATGAAATACCCAGTCGAATATGAGTTAATAAAAGCAACACGCAAAAGTGAAATTTCAACAGAATCATTATTTGATCTTTTGCAACAAATAGAAAGTGTTTTTCTTTACGATTATTTTGAAAATAAAAATGAAAGTGGAATAAATGAGGTACATCCTTTTAAAAAAGAAAATGAAGACTTTAAAGAAAACAGTTTTGCAAAGAACTCAAGTAAAATTGTTATCAGCAACAACATTTGCTTAACAAATAATCTAACTATTGCTTATAAAGACAAAAATAACACTACCAACAACAACAATAACTACAACAACAACAACAGAAGCAACAGTAACAACAACAACTTTAACAACAATAATGACCACAACAACAACTACAAAAAAAACAAAAACATCATCAACAGTAACGACAACAACAACGCTAATATTATTGTAAATCAAAACAACATAATTAACAACAACAACTGCAATAATAATGACAACAGTAATACAATAAGAAAAATATTTTCCCAGTACTCTTGGTTCACAGAAGAAAACTATCCAACAAGTAATAGTTTGTCAAGTTTAGCTATTTCAAAAAAAAAATCTAATCTTGGAGGTGGTTTAAGAATAGAAGAACCTTGTGATCCTCTCAACATCAAAAAAGAGTTACCTTTTTTATTTTACAACCAAAACCGCTCTAGTTCAGACTTTCATTCTACTCAGTTATCTAGGAGTTATTTTTTACAAACAACGAATGCATGCAAAAAAGAGGCTAAGAAAAAAAAAACTCCCGTTATTGAAAATAAAATTTTAGAAATTCAATTAGAAGATGTTAACAAAATAGGTACTTCTCTGTTTTTTTTAAACAATTTCCAACCTGCTCCTGAATCAAAACCAAATGAGTATGAAGTTAAAAATTTAGCTAATAATGTTGCTCCGTTACCATTAGTTTTTTCCAAAGAAACTTCTTGTAAAAATATTCAGAAACAAAAGTTAACAGTTTTTGGAAATACTGAAACAGATTTATGGTTTAAAAATCAGTATTTAGTTCCTACCTTGACGCCAGAAATAAGTTCAGATGTGTCTCAACCATCCCAGGATACTGTTTATACATCGAGTAACTCTCAAAGTACGTCACTAACAGATTTAAAGAAGACAATAGATAATGTAGATAATTTTCTTCGATTAAGGAATATTCAAAGCTATAAAAAAAACATGCTAAGCAATTGTAAATTTTCAAAAAAGTCAAGCCAACTTTTTAAATGGAAGTTAGAAAGTGTTAAAGATTTACTACCAATAATCATAGAAGAAGTAACAAACATTAACTCGGCAATCTTAAACATAACAAATGTTGATGTGATATTAAATGATGACGTTAAATTTGATGATAAGTTAATTGAAAAACAAATTGATGAAAAGATAGAATATATAATATTAGAAAACTTATCACTCGTACCTTTATCAATATTGCTGTTCTCTGATTGTTCGGAAAAAGTTGAAATAAAAAACTGGACGAGGAAGTCAATAACTTTTAATCAAAATTTAAAAGTTAACCAATCTCAGCAAATAATGACTATGAAAACTGTTCACTTCAAAGAAATGAGCACACAAGAACTGAAAAATAGTTATCAGGAAATAAAAAATAGTTTTTATGAAAACTTTAATACAAAAAAAAAGGCGACAGAAAACGACGTCAGAGAGCGACAGATATCGTCAGAGAGCAACGAATTTAGAACGACAGAGTTAAAAACTTTTCAGAAAACAATTACAAAAAACAGTGAAAATTATTTAAAAAATTGCTCGATTAAATATCCTTTATCGTTTGATTCTGCAAATGTTCAAGATACTAATGACTACCAAGGTTACCACTATAATAGCTCAAATGATGACACATGCGGTTGTGATTTTTATGAAAATCGTTATTTAGAAGAGAATTCAAACTTTTTTAATGAAAAACAAACAAATGATTTTTGTGAAAGAAAAAAAAAAGATCTTTATCTCAAGCAAAAATTTATAAATAATCTTTCAATAAACCAATCAGATTTTAGTGCGCAAAAAAAAACAGAGAATAACACTCACAGTCTTCCACAGTGGAGTAGTCAAACAAAAATATACAACACCAAAATAGATGAGGAGAAAAAAACTGATATATTCAAAACAAAGGCTGACATAATAATAAAAACAAACGACTCATTACATGAAAATATTTTGTGTGAAAACTTCAATCATTTATATGAAAATACTCAAAACCATTTTGAACATAACCAGTTTACAGATATATTTGTCGATTCCTTCCAATCTAAAGCTTCTAAAAAAACAATGCAACTTTCTGAAAAATTGTGTGAAGATAATGATTTGCCAAAATATGAAAACTTGTTCCTTAAAAACCAATATAAATCCACGCTAGCGCAAAAAAGTACCATACCTGGTGATATGTGCTCTAAGAAATTTGATGTTGCTAAAGCTGTCGATGAAAACGGCAACTCGTGTCTCCACATAGCTGCAATGAACTGTGATATTTCTGCAATTAAATATATTTTGAGAAATGGAGGAAATGTTTTCCAAAAAAATAATAACAATTTATTACCTATTGATATGGCGGGAGACTTCCAAACTGCAAGTTTATTCTCTTCAGTGATGCTTTTTTATGGTCATAGCTAACTATTTTTTGTTTTTTCAATCCCCATCAAAACTTGCAGTTGCTTATATATATATATATATATATATATATATATATATATATATATATATATATATATATATATATATATATATATATATATATATATATATATATATATATATATATATATATATATATATATATATATATATACATATATATATATATATATATTTATATATATAAATCTGTTCAGGATCAGCAAAATATGTTTCTTGAAAAAAAAAAACATTTATGGTGGTTATGAAACTAAACCTAGTAGTAGATAAATAAAAAACATTTTAGTGAAGTTTATTTATTATGAAAAAATAAACATATTACATACAGTTATTTTAGTTTAAATATTTCTTTCGCATATAATTTTTCTAAAAGTCTATAAATCTGCAAATTACCAAATAGCAAAACAACATATATTTTTAATATTGTATATTATATATAATAGACACGATGGACTTAAGTCTTTCTTGGATTAACGTGTTTAACTTTTGTGAATAGGCTAAGTAAAATATTTATAAATATAGGAATAAAAAATATTATTATAAAATAAAACTCACTAAAACCGTATGTTTTTTGGTTCTTTATAATAATTCTTATTCATAACATACAATGTTAAGATATAATATTAAAAAACATTTAACAACATACAAAATTGTGTATTTTTGTTTAACTTTGAGCAACAACGTCTCTCAAAACACTCTCAAAACAACGTCTCTCAAAGCACTTTTATTTATATTGATTCTATTTTTTTTAAATCGTGTGCTAATCAAGGCATCTTTATCATTTACTTTTATAACTTTCTGTTTTAAAGTTTATATTCAGTCAATACAAGGTTGTTGGCGCCTGAGGCAAACGTAGTTTTAGCGCCCCTTCCATAGCGCCCCGCCTGTCATAGTCAGGGAGGCCTGAATATTTATTTAACTTGCGGTATTAACTTGCGCAGTGTTCATTATGCACATTTTTATTATAGTTTTTATAATAGAATAATAATGCATCCTCGGAATATACTGATATATAATTTACCTTGTAATGTAAATATGTATCATTTCTTACAATTTATTAATGTTTATACGACTAAAAATACACTATACAATATTCGAAAACTAAATTAATAGACAAATAATTTCAATCGTGTTTTTGAAAGATTTGATTACACTTGCCTTTAGTATATTATAAAGAAGGACAATTTCGGAGACAACCAAAACTTCAAATGTTTTTTATAGTTCATCAAAATTTAACAAATCTATATGAGAAAAAAAGAAATTATTTTAAACAAAGGAAAAAATCTTAGTTAAAACTGAATGCATGTAAAAAAGATACATACCGCATCCACATAAAATCTAAAGTTTTCAGTTGGGTTAGTGTTAATTTTCTGTAGTCTGTATTTTCTGTATTTGTCGCTAATTTTGCCTTCATCACCATCATTAATAAGAGAAACACTAAAGGACTTAATTTTTGTAAAGCACTGACTGGATATGTAAAAACAAAGAATAATAACAACATAAAAAGTTCCAATATCAACATATATATATATATATATATATATATATATATATATATATATATATATATATATATATATATATATATATATATATATATATATATATATATATATATATATATATATATATATATATATATATATATATATATATATATATATATATATATATATATATATATATATATATATATATATATATATATATATATATATATATATATATATATATATATATATATATATATATATATATATATATATATATATATATATATATATATATATATATATATATATATATATATATATATATATATATATATATATATATCAAAACCCGGGTTGTTGGGGGAGGTCGTATTCTAATAAACATTTGAACATTAATGATGTTTAAATATACATTTAAACATCATTAATGTTCAAATGTTTATTAGAATACGACCTCCCCCAACAACCCGGGTTTATAGCAGAACTCAAGTCAAAAATAGGTACCAAGTTTGAGTGAGTTAGTAGGCTGTCAATGCAAGCTTTTTTATAATGAAATTTGGCAGCGAGCAAAAAAAAAAAACAGTTTTTGCAGAAGCCTGAATAAATAAGAAAGAAGTCCCAGTATTCCTACAAAACATACCTAATGCACAAACAACAAAGAAGTTTTACACAACAATAAATTCATTATAAAAAAAATTTTACATAAAAAAATTTCCGTTCAGAAATAAAGTTAAACTACTTTAGTACTGAAAAAAAGTTAATGTTGACACAAATTTATAAAAAATAGCACAGCAAAACATGTTCATATCATACCACTGTTTAAAAGACTGAATAATCCGTGGCACAAAATTTGGACGAAGAAAACGGTTCTGTTAAGGTCGGATTTACGCTTATCTATTTTTTTTTTTTTTTTTATTTATTTGAATTTTCATGCTATTATTTTCTATACAATATTATATCCGAAAATGTTGTTGGCTTAGCATAGGAACAGCCACAAATGATCATTAAGACTAATCCAAAGTAGCGACCAATATTTTTGCGTACCGAAGCGCTACTCAAGCACTGAGTTGGCGGTGGCAGGATTTGAAATCTTATCGTACAACAGTCCTGATTTTATCTTTTTGTTTGACGCTCTAATTAACTGAGCTGGATATCTCAGTTGATTAGAGCGACTTTTGGTTGTTGGTCAGTTAATTTTTTGCATATTGATATATAGGAAGTGCTTCAGCAGAACGATATCTTTACTGAAGAGATATTTTTCTGCTGAAACATTTCATATATATCACAAACGCATTAGGAAGGCTTAGTCTTCGTATAGCTTTTCGTGTATACCTGAATATTCCTGACAGAATACAGATACAGAGTAGTCCTATAATTTTATATTAAAATAAAATAATAATTTTAAATAATTTTAAAAGTTACATAAATCAAATAAAAACTTTTCACAAACTTGTTGTTTTTATTTTGATAAAGCGATTTTAATCACACATGCGTTATGCACACTAATTTTTATATATTTTTATTTAAATAAAAGCGGGCATGTTTATACGTATTTTTATTTAATAATTGGTATTAAACTCAAATTCAAAACTGAATGCGGTACTTTATTTTATTTTATTTAAAGTATTAATATAGATAAGATTTAGCGGGAATTTCGAGCGTGAAAACTAAAATTTTGAGAAACTCTCCCTGATTTTTCTCGTTTAATGATGATTTTATAATAACAATAATAATAAGTTGGCCTAAGCTTTAACTATAAACAATGATTTATTCTAGTAATATAAACATTTGAAATTACTTCGTTTGCTAACGTTTACTTTGTAATTTTATTATTTTTGTTGTCATAAATAATAACCTTATCATAGCCTGTGGCGTAATGAGGTTTAACGTCGTGAGGAAAGGGGGTTGAGAAAAAAATTAATAATTATTGCAATAGTTTAGTTATTTAAAAATATATTTACGAAAGATAAAAAATTAAATATATAAATTTATTTATATTAAATCTTTTATCTTCTTTGTGTACTGAAACTTCTCTCATCAGATAATTTATTATATTCTTTAGTCTACTAAAACTTTTCTCCATAAGCAGATGTTAATGGAAGACGTCATCTATTTCTCTATAAAAAATGGATGTACGTCGTTAATTTATAGTTAAATTGTCATTGGTGGAAATATTGATGCATACACGTCTTTAAAAGTATGGCCGGCGCGAGTAGGTTTCATGTGGGGAGGGGTTTTTAATGTAAGTCGTGAAACAATAAAATAAACTATTAAAAGCTCTTTACTAATGTATATATATATATATATATATATATATATATATATATATATATATATATATATATATATATATATATATATATATATATATATATATATATATATATATATATATATATATATATATATATATATATATATATATATTAGGGTAGGCCAAAAACAAAAAAATTTGAAAATTTAACATGTCTGCAAAAAAAAGTGATTCTTTTCACATATGAATTCAAACTATAAAAAAAAAAATTGGAAAAAAACATCATTGAGTGCTGCCGAATTTGATTTGATTATTTTCATTTTTAGCCTAAAATATGTCAAAATTAGGATTTTTTAGGAAAGTGAAAAAAGATTAGAATTTTTATTTCTATAGGAAATATTTGTTATTTGAGGCTATTCATTTAATAGACAACACGTTTTTGATCCTTTTTGAACTTCCCCCATGTATCATTTTGTATTACTTGTTTATCGACTCCTCCCCCGCCCCCTTTTTTATGCGCAGTGCTATTATTGTTAAAAAGGATATATCTCTAAGTAAATTTTTGCTAAAAGTTTACTAATTCTGCTATTATAAGAATTGTAATTCGCGTCACATTGTAGCTAACTACCCTCTCCATGTGATATTTGGTGACACTTTCAATATCCCTTCCCCACATGGGAGGGGTTTACCACAATACAAGTAATAACTGCTTTTATAACTCCTTTTTAAATGATAGATTGCATGAATTACAGAAGAGTTGATTAATTTGGAAAAAAATTATTTGGGGCTATTCAAATAATACGTGACAGCCTTATGACCAGGCTAATGAAAAACAAAAAAGATAATAAAAAAGCGGTTATTATTTATACTCAGCTAAACCAACGAATAATTGCTTCTTATTACAATTGCCTACAACTTTTCTGTGATTTTCAACCACGTTAAAAATTTCGTTTCGTACAGCTCTTAAGATAAGAAATTTTATTTTAATCTGTTCTAATAGTAAATTTTTATGATTATGTAGATTTTTTAATTGCCTACTCAACTCATTTTACGGCTTACCTTTGTAAGTATTTGGAGATAATCGGAACACAACTTAATTCCTTTCTCAGCCGCGTCATTAGTCACTTTTAGAGTTTTGATAAACAGCTTCATTTTCAAATAATAAGCATTGTCGTCCCATTCTGAAGAAGGAATTTTAAGCCATTTTCCATCATCTTTTAAATTAAGAAAAATTAACCAAGACTTTTTCCCAATATAAGAAATAATATCGGAATTTTTTCTAATCAGTGGAAGAGTTGGTTTACCGCAATTGATACCAAGTGGTTTTCCGTATTCTAGCATTTATCATTTAGAGAAAGTTTATTTGAAAATAAACTTAACACCGACACCTGCTCGGTTAGATACCAAGAGTGTCTGCTTAAAACATATTGAGCTTTTTCAGCAGGTACACCGAAGTTCTGAATACCTTTAAGTGCTTCTAGATCATTAAATAATTCTATATCATTAATTGGTGCATCGCAAACTTTTGGCGCTTCTAACCAAGCTTTAATGTAAATGGCTGAGCTAAAAGTCAAAAATATTTTAAGGTTTTTTAAATCAGATTCGGTTAAATCTTTTTTAAATATTAACATCTTTGGTGCATAAAGCAAATGCGCCACCCATCTTGCATGATGGTGAGCACCACATGTTTTCCATTTCTTGGGCTCTTCTCCACCTAATAAAAAAATTGCTAGTTCTGCAGCCTCTTTGTAATCGTCTCTTGGATGATGCTAAGACTACAATACTTTTTCTAAGAAATTGCGAGTTTCATTTGCTTTTTGTTTTAAGAATGAATTTTCAAAATCAAGGGATCTATTTGATGTCTCTTTTTGAAATAAAACTTTCCAAAACGACCCTAGGATTAATTCTAAAACATGATGACGACATGCAAGCCAGAGAAGCGTTTTTATAGATTTGCATTCTTCAAGAAGAGTTGCTGCTCCATTTCTTACTCCAGTATTACAAGCCGTTGTATCGAAAACTTGGGCAACAAAATTATCTTTAAGATCCCATTTTTCTAAATCTTCGATGATTCCTTTACATATAGAATGTCCTGTGCCTGACTGAATAGGTTTAATAGATAAAATTTTACCTTCCTCGCAGTTTGGAAAACCACTTACTAAAACAGTTAAAAGGTCAAACTTTTTACCAGATATTTGCTTCATAAGTTTCCCATCCCAGTGAAGAGTTAAATAATCTAATCTAACTTTTTTTATTAAATTCTTCAATTATATTTCTTGCCATAATTTGTCTATTTTGCTTACGTGCTCTTCTAATTGTGTTTAGTGAAATATCTACATCATTAGCTTTAACACCACCTAAAAAATATAAAATAATTTTTTTTTTTTATCAACTCATCACACTAATTAAAAACTCATGAAATTGATTAGTGATTTAAATAACAATAAAAAAATAACCTAGAACCAGGATTGCTGAAACATTCATCATAAGCTGTGCGTTTGATAGTTTAGATCTATCAGCTGTTGCTGTTATCATTGGATGACAAACAAAGTTTCTTGACAAAATTAAATTGATATTATCTGATACAACATTTTCCACTACATCTGCAGAAGATTCAAAGTTATTTACTTCATAATCAATTTTAGAAGAGCTCTGAGAATCTGAGTACATAGAACTTCTAGACCCAGCAAAAAATGATTCTTTAGTTGAGTCACTATCACTTTTATAAATGCTGAAATCAACTTCTTTATCATTTATTTTTCTTTTCTTTTCTTTATTGATTCTTAATTTTTCTTTTTCCTCCTTCTCTATTTTTCTTTTGACACTCAATTTCAACAAATTATCTTTTCCACCTAGTCCTCCGGTTTTTACTCCACTTTTGAGTGCTGAAAACCAGATAATATCTTCTTCTGCATTTAAATTTGATCTGGTTTTTTTAACATATTCTTTCCAATTCGGAGAACTAATATCAAATATATTATCCATTATTTTTTTGAAGCCTTGAATAAGTAAATCTTTTTTTGAAAAACATTTATGTTTAGACTTTGCAAGACTTCTCCATTTATCATGTAACTTAATAATACTTTCAACAAAATACTTTTCCTGCTTGCAAGGAATATCAGCTTTATCCCAAAATACTTTAACGGTTTTCATCGTATTTTGAGTATTTCTTTTTGATTGACTCAGTCAAATTATTTTTTGCAGACAAATTTTCTTTTCTTTTTTGCGTATGCAATGCCATGTTAAAATGTTAAAACGAATTAAATTGTATGACTGCTAAAAAAATAATAATACGTAAAACATCTTTATTTCTTAAAAACAAATGGAAAGATGAATATAATTATAGAATCAATAAATTATGTTGCTTTCTTAAAAAATATAGTAGTGTTATGATACTTGCTTTATGATACTTCGTTTTTTTTTATTAACCTTGTTTTTTAAACTGTCTTTAAATGCATCTATGTTGTTTGAGAATAACAAATTATTTTATTTTAAATAAAAAATCTTTAAGTATCGTGAAATTGCATGGTATTTAATTATATAGAAGAATTTAAATTACATTTCTTTTCGTACATGTTGCTTACATTATTTTTAAATAAACAAGAATGCGTCGCATGTTTTGTTTTTTTACATGAAAAACAATAGAAATATGCCGTTATTAGTAAATATTATGCCGAACAACTTAAAAAACGGAACAGAAGCAATGGAAGTTTTGTGTTTTCGATTTATTCGTATAACTGAAACTTAAAATGAAGTTCGGCAGAACTTAGAAATGAGCTACGTTAATACTTTCTTAACAAAAAATGATTTTTATAGTAAAAGGAACAACATTTTATGCAGCTACTTGTAAAATTAATGCTTTGAAAAATTTATGTTGGACTGTGGCCTACCCTAATATATATATATATATATATATATATATATATATATATATATATATATATATATATATATATATATATATATATATATATATATATATATATATATATATATATATATATATATATATATATATATATATATATATATATATATATATATATATATATATATATATATATATATATATATATATATATATATATATATATACAAAGCGTGATAACAGTGTAAACTAAGTTTCCGAAACAAGATCAAAAAGATTTTATCATCGAAACCTTGAAAAAAATAAACAAACAAATTTACAAATACTTTGTAAAGTATTTGTAAATTTGTAAAGTATTTGTAAAATAAGTTACAATAAAATAGAATATTTATAAGGAATCTTCCACATAAGCAAAACTGTAAACAATATAAATTAGTAAAGAGGTTGTAAACAACAAAACTTAAGGAAAAAATAATCAAAAAGTAAAATTAAATAGTAGATAAAATAATTAGCAATACTGTAAAATGTTATCGAGGGAAATAATTAAATTTTTCTTTTGATAAAAAAAAAAAAATTAAAAGAATTTGGTCGATAAAAACCAAAATTTGGCAAAACAAGTTAATTATGGTGTGCAAAACAAGTAATTATGGTGTACAATTAAGGTGCAGTGCATAGTAAGCAAGACAAAATTGATGAAAATTTGTTTGACAAAAAAGTTTGTTAAAAAAAAATCCTTTTAAGAATTTATTTGCTGCTGGGTTTCAGGTAGTCGATAAAATGCGAACTGCGAACCGCGAACTTCGAACCGGTAAAATGCGAGCTTTTTTGCGAATCATAATTCTATTGGTTGTTAATGATGTGATACTTTTTATTTTCCGTTTACCGTTAAATTGTTTATTTTACTATATATTTTATGGACTTCAAACAGAAACATAAATTATATCTAATTTAAAAGAAATACAATCTAATTTAAATTAAATATATTAGATTACACTATATTTAAATTAAATTAAAAAACTGTCGAGCAAAAGTTTTTTTAAATATCATAACCGTAGTGGTCATTAAAATATAATGTCTTGGTTCGCAAAAAAGTTTGCAATTTACCGGTGTAAAGGTGAGTTTTTTTATGGGAACGGGAAAAGAACGGTAAAAATAATTACGTGGGCATGCGTAGTACCGTAGAACGGGGTGGCTTTGTTAGGATTTTGAGCATTTTTGCAAAATAAATCTGGTTCATTACAATTTTTTCTGATTTTTTTTTTCCCGTTATAACATTATACCTTTCCTTTATATAATTCCATTAAATATTTTTAATTTTTTTTTGTCTTAATATATATATTTTTAATCCAAAATGTTATCAATCTCACCCCATCGTTTGGGGTGACTTTGATAGTCTATTATTTCTTAATGGCTTATTGATTTAACCCTCTTTACAGTGTCGCTAATACTTTCTTTTTGACTTTTAGTAAATTAGAACACAACATATTAATAAACTTATAAGATTTACTGGTAAAATTATAAATTTAGACAACAAGTTTGGTTATCGAATATATCTACAGAATGGACAAAGAAAAAACAAAAATAAATTTGATGTTAATATGCTAAACACAGAAAAATAATATATTAATAACATTGTTATAGTAATTAGCAGTTATAAAATAACACTAACAAAAAAATTATACTAATTGCATATAAATATTAAGTACTTATAATATCCTTTAGTTGTTAACTCAATTCAAAATTAAAAAGATATCCAAAAAAAAAAACATATATATGTGGTATATTCCAGTGGTATTATAACTGGAAAATACCACTTGAACATCTAAGTATAGATTTTTAGAAAAAAAAAATTTCAAAAAAATTAAAATCACAAGATTTTTTGGCATTTTTTGGTACGTGTAAAAATCGTTATTTTTTTGTTATAGTCATGTTATTCCTAACACATTTGCACAATTTAGAATCACTTCACAATCATTAAAATTTCAAAAATATTAGCAGAATATAATTATGTACAAGAATAAAAAAAAAAATAGTCTCTAATTGTGCAATTTCACATTCAAATCATTATTTTTGTAACTAACAGACGAAATTATCAAAGTCACCCCGCGTATCAAAGTCACCCCGTTCTACGGTAGAAGTTTTAATGTGTTCAAAGGAAAACTACGCATTCTCACGTGATTATTTTTCCCTTTCCTATCCCGTTCCCGAGAAAAAACGGATGAGTGGAAACTCACCTTAACGTTTTTAAATTACTGCGTTAAAATTTTACTGCGCGAATGTTTTCAACCGTTCAAACTTCTTTTGCGGTAAAATAAAAATACTGAGGCAGTAATATTTTAACGTTAAAATTTTACTTCACTTGTTATAATTTTACTGACTTTTTAGTTTACAATTTATATAACTTATTTTGTCAAGATGTAGAAAAATATTAACTTTAATAATGTCAAGAAATATTTAAATGACAATACTTTTCATGAAGATGTAAATAAAAAAGGAAAAAAAAGGAAATTTCAAACGGCAATGTAAAAACTTTGTTATTGTTGACAATAAGTTGATGTATTGCAAAAAAGGTATTAGTGAGGTAAAGAAAACTTGTTTTATTAAAAGAAGTTTTTACTTAATTTAAAAGGTTTTACTTAAATAAAATAAAGTAATTAAACAATATTCTGTGTTGTGCATTATTGTGAATTAACACGATGTTTTTTAATTCGAAAGTTCGAAAGTTTATAGCTTTAAAACAACTCAAAATAATGTAAAAATTTCATATAAATATTTTTTTTTTATTGTAGGTGATTGTGGTAATAGATCAAGAAGAACAGGTAAACATTGTTAATAAAGTCTATGAGGGTCTTGGAACTTCTGAGAAAGCTGTTGCATTAGCTTGCCACTTAGGCATTAATGCTGTGAGAAAGCAAACTTCTTCAAGATTTTTTTAGCATTCAATTGTGGAGGATATCACCAAACATGTAGTTCAATGTGAAAGATGCTAAAAAAAAACCTCTAACAGAAACCTAAAAGTGTCTCTTACTTTAAAACCTGTTAAAGTAGAACAACAAATTATGAAACAAGTTGGTGTAGATTTAATTAAATTACATAAATAAAATGGATTATGTAAATGTTCGTATAGATTATTTTTCAAAGTGGCCTGAAGCAGCCTTTCTTTATAGCGTTATTTGCAGGCATGGTTGTTTTCAAATACTAATTAATGACCAAGGTCATGAATTTGTAAATTCAGTATCCGTTGTACTACATGATATGACAGGCGTTCAGCAACGTGTAACCTCTGCTTACCTTCCACAAGCCAATGGCCTTACGGAGAGACAGAACCAGATAAGAAATCAATTATTAAGGTCTTAAATGAAAATTTTAAAAGTTGGGCCTCAGTTTTAAATGGAATCTTTTTTGGTTTACGTGTTAAAGTGTACGATTCAATGGGGTATTCACCATTTTACCTTACGTATAACTGACAAACCTGTCTTCCAATTGATGTAAAGTACACAGATGGGGATAACTGTAATCCTATATATGATAAAGAAATTTTACAAAATCTAAAGAGAAAATAGAAAAGGTGGAAAAATGACTTTCTCGTGGCTCGTGGTCCATATAAGATACTGGATATTTTGTCAAACTAGACATGTTTATTAAAGGGATCCCTAACTGCCAAGACAAGTTGTGTTCATATAAAAAAAAATGTTGAAATAAAACATTTGGCTGAATTTTTTTGATTGAAACTAAATAATGAACGCATATCAACAAAATTAAAATTATCGTTTTAGTCGAAGCTCGCCATCTTATGAGCCTATCGAAGTTAACGGTGGCATTGCAACTATTGCTCACGTGAGAGGTGAGCGTCAAGACAACATCAGGTTCCAGAAGTGCCTTGATGTATGTCACTTAACTCAGCTTATCACACTCCCAACATACCGTAGTAGTCGACACGTCGAACCTACTAGCACACTCGACCTTATTATAACAGATGAGCCAGACCGTGTAATCTTCATTAAACAAGGCGACACTCCAATGGGCCAAGCACACTGCTTCATCGAAGGCCAATTTGCTGTTGCATGGCTCAACAACTCGCCTACTTTGCCGCTAAAACCTCGACTCATTTGGAGTCGAGCAAACTACGCAGCAATATCAGCACATATTTTAGCTGTTGACTGGGAAACAGTATTCACTAAATGTAAACAAAGATTATCAACTTCTAGCAAACGTGTACACTGAAGCCACTAACCTACACATTCCGTCAACTACCACTCCCTTTACAGGAAAACAGGAGCAATGGGTAACACCAGAACTTATTGAGGCGATCAAAGCTAAACGCACCTCTTGGGCCAAGTACATTTTTTGCAAAAAAGTTAAAAATAGTCAAAGCTGGTAGGCAGAAGTACAAAGAGCTACTCGTCAGGGATTCCGAAAGCAACCTTAAACGCTTACATGCATATATAAGAAGCAAGCAGAGCGTCAGTAACAACGTTAAATTGCTTGAAACAGTCAATAGCAACATCACAACCGATACCGGTGATATGTGCGCATCGTTAAATAACTTTTTTCAATCAGTCTTTGTTTTAGAGCCCAATTTTAAAAACTCCTAAACAGCCTTGATGAAAGAAAATCAACCGGCTATGATGGCTTACATCTACGGGTCCTTAGTAAATGTTCAGCTACCTTTCCCAAGCCTCTTTCGCTTATCTATAAATGCTTGTTTGCAACTGGTGTAGTTTTGTGGAAAAAATTGAATGTAACACCTATTTTCAAGAAGGGGAGTAGGCTAAAAGCATCCAACTACCGGCCAGTCTTGCTCACTTCCATACCTTTCAAAATTATGGAAAGTATTTTACAAAAAAAAAATAATGGAACACTGCGTTGCTAATGGTCTAATTTCTCCAGACCAGCATGGCTTTGTTCATCGTAAAGGATGCGTATCAAACCTTTTAGAAACTCGGGACATCATGACGGAAGCAACTCACTGCAGACAAGCAGTAGACGTCATTTACACAGACTTTGCAAAGGCGTTCAACAAAGTACCGCATAAACGCCTCCTTCATGAGCTGAGAGCGTACGGAATTCAAGGCGCTCTCGTTAATTGGATTGCAGCTTGGCTAAATAATCGATGTCAACGAGTGGTTATAAACAGCATTACTTCTGATGGAAAACTGTCACTAGTGGAGTGCCTCAAGGCTCGGTCTTGGGCCCATTGCTATTCGTAATCTTTGTAAACGACCTGCTGGACAGAATTCCTCATCATATTAAACTATTTGCCGACGACAGCAAAATAATAGGGATAATTAAAAAGGAGCCGGACAACATCACTCTCCAAGATGACGTTGATAGAGCAGTGGAATGGTCACATATTTGCCTCTTGCATTTCAACGTTGAGAAATGCAAAACAACATCACTCTCTGATGCATGTTGGGCGCGGATGTAACAAGTCGACGTACAAATACTCAATGCCTAACGTCGACGGCACCCGTCGCCCTCTCGAAAAAACCGCAGTCGAAAGAGACCTTGGTGTGATGGTCTCGAATGATCTTAAAATCAGACCGCAAGTAGAGTCAGCCGCATCAGTAGCAAATAGCATGCTAGGGCGACTCAAAAAAACATTTCGCAGTCGCAGTTTTTATTTATGGCGCACTCTGTATTTCACTAACATTCGCCCCCATCTTGAGTTTGCTGTACAAGCCTGGTCACCGCATTTAAAATCAGACATTGCCATTCTCGAGCAAGTCCAACAACGAGCAACAAAAATAATATCGACTATTAAACATTTGTCCTATGAAGATCGACTCCAACGGCTCGGTTTAACAGCTCTTGAAGAACGCCGCAAAAAAGCAGATCTTATCGACCTATTCAAAATCACTCGTAAACTCGAGCTTGTCAGTTTTGTCGTCCCGCAAAAATTTTCTAAAAGTAAAGATAAGTATATTCTAAAAGGCCATAACCATAAACTAGAACGTCAGATGGTAAAAAACTGTGAGGAGCGATATAACTTTTTTTCAAATATATTTGAAAAAAAGTTATTCCATTCCATGTCGCCCCATTCCATGGGTCGACAATTCTATCAATAGAATTGTCGCCCCATGGAATGCGCTTTCGCAAAAAGCAGTGAACGCTCAATCAACTTTTTCAAAAACAACATAAGAAAGTAACTTTATAGATACAACTGCTGCTTTGTCTGTAGCGTCTGTATCTCCATGTTCGTCAGCATAGAGGGGCCTGGTGTAACACCTCTTCATCAAATTATAAATGGATTATTGTATTTGTATTTGATCACTGAAATAAATAAAAATAATAATCTCCATTTTTTTTGGTTCTCTGATGCTGTATAGTGTTAGCCGCAATCTGCAGACTTGATAATTGATTTCATGCGTAACAGTTTCGGTTTATGACGTAATCGCAATACCTATTTAATATAGCATTTTTTTGTAGTAGATATAAGTATTTTTTCTACTACAATCAGAAAATCAAATATTTTTATAATTTTTTTTTACTTGCTTTATTATTACTTTGTTATAGAAGCAAGCTAAAATCATGTCACAATTTTACATATTTTGTGACTATTAGAGTTTGCAGGCAGAGAAAAAATAAAGGCAATATGATGCGGTTTCTCGTTTTATATTTAGTTCATATGGTTTAATAGAGTTGTCGCTTTATGTTTAATTTACATCTTTCCCTACCGCAAACTTCTGGTAGCGGCTTTTGAGTATGCATTACAATTTTTTTTTTTAATTCTCTACATGCTCTACATAATCAAGAAAAAAGAAGAGCTATATTGTGTAATTATAAAAACGTTATCACTTTACAAAGTTAAAAAATCTTGAATGAACCTTCATAAAAAAAACTTTTTTAAATTTATAAAGTTATATTTTATAACTAATTTATAAGTTATAAAATAAAACAGCGTTAACACTGTAAAATTTAACTTGTGCAAGTGTTAATTATTTAGTTAAGAATTACCAAAGTTTTTTGAAGAAATAATATTCTTTTTATTCATTAAAATTTAAAACCATCTCATTTAATTTAAATGAGTTTTTTTTACGGACTTTA
>NC_061164.1:8911118-9066118 GCF_022113875.1 Hydra vulgaris | reverse complement strand
GTGGTAAAAAAATAATACGATACCTTAACAGAAAAAAACTTATACGATGACGTCATATACCGAAACTTATGAATTAACACGCACAGAATAAACTATCAAGTCTGCAGATTAAGAACCAAAAAAAAAAAAATGGAGACGGCGAGCTTCGACTAAAACGTGAATTTTAAATTTAATGGTGTGCATTCATTATTTAGTTTTAATCAAAAAAGTTTAGCCCAAATGTTTTTTTTAAACATTTTCTTTAATATGAACACAACTTGTCTCGGCATTTGGGGATCTCTTTAAGAAACATTAAAGGGAACAAAACATTAAAGAAGAAGTACTCTCTACATCCTGTTAAACCATTTGTTGAAGAGAAAAATAATTCAAAATGGCATAGTTTAACTTCTGAGTACAACGATCAGGATAAAAGTCAACGTAATTCCAAATTAATGCATCACCCCTCCAAAGAAATTCTCCAAAAAATAGCTAAAGAACAAGGACTTAAAATATTTATAATGCCAGATATTTTTGATGGAGAAGAAAATAATGTACCTTCAAAAATAAATGTTTGTAATGGTGATGGCAATTGTTTTTTTCGAGGAATTTCGTTTTTGCTGGCAGGTTCTGAGTGTCAACATATACGTGTTCGCGATGTTGTTGTTAAACATCATCACCTAAATATCCTGACAAAATACTGGAACAAGCTTTTAATACCGTATGTTTATATGGTATCAAAACCTTGTTCTTTTGTCAGGATATTTAAGTGATGATGTGAAAAACTACATTACCAAAAGTGGTATGGCCATAGATAGTATATGGGCTACAGATGTTGAGATCCTTGGTACTGCAAATCTTTTTGGAATTGACGTTACTGTATCGTTGCTGTAGCAAAATCTTTTTGGAATTGACGTTACTGTATCGTTGACGTTACTGTATCGTTGCTGTTGCAACGATACAGTAACGTCAAGTTTCTAGTGCAGAAGCTGAAAATTCTCTTGATCCAGAATTTCAAGAAAATGTTAACAGTTCTGTTGCTCGACTGCGAGAAAGTACTATGCTCTAGTTTTCTAAATTACAATAAACCAACATAATTCTTTATCACAATTCATTTTACGAATCTTTTTAATTTATATTACATTAAAAAAAAATACTATAAGTTTTTTCTGAATATTGCCAATATATAAAAAATTTATGCATCGTTTAGGCAGTTCTCCTTTAGTACAATGTACTAAAAATGTTGCTCTTAATCCAAAATCAGTCCAAGTTAAGATTGAGTTTAAGAACACTGGTGATGAGGTAGGTTTTTTCATTATGAATACGGATGATAAGATTGTTTTCTCTTGAAAAAATAAGAATTTTAATTCTTGTAATTTTTATTAAACAGTTATTGTTTACAAATGATTTGTTATCTTTTTTGGTTTTATTTTTTATTTTATATGTTTTGTTACTGTAAATTTCTTAAAAATTCTATAAATCATGCACAAAACATTTAGTTGACGTTTACGTTGCTGTCCTTCACTGGAAAAAAACTAGCATGACTCAAATATCCAGCATTAGGTGAAAAACATGAAACTCGACCAACTAACAACTCATAGTATTCTTTTAGAAAAATAAAAACAATCATCATAATGTTGTTTTGTCGCTAAAAGCATGGAAAATAAAATAATGTTTTATACTGACCTAAAATAATGTTCGTATATCAGTTGTTTTACATGTTGTTTGTTATAAAAAAAATAAATAATTTGCTCAAGTTTGCATATTCTTTACAACTTAAAAGAACATAAGTAAACTCGTTCAAAATAAAACTCTATAGAAGTGATTTTATGGATCGCTTGGCTATTTAATTTACTCTCAGATTAGACTTTGTCGCACAATAAGGGAAAATCGCTTTACTTGATGACAGTTTAATTATAACGAGTGCAGTAAAATAATAACGTTAAAATAAATAACGTTAAAATATTTTAACGTTAATATTTTACCGCAATGGAAGTTTGAACGGTTGAAAACTTTCGCAGTAAAATTTTAGATCAAAACCTTTTTTCCAATGAGGTTTCGCGTTTTTAATAAAATCTTGACCCGATAATAAGAAGCGCTTGAATATCAAATTCGTTTTTTGTAATGATAAGTTGTTTTTAATATATTAAAAATAGTTATTTACATATACATAATAATTATCTATCTATCGCAAATTATTATAAGAAAATTAGTATAAACGATTTAAATAAATTTAAATAATTCGGGTCTTGATTTTTAAAAAAACTCCAAACCTGGATTTGCTTATTGAAAAAGTATCGACCAAAATTTCAACGCAGTTGAAGTTTTGGTCGATACTTTTGGTTGAACTGCAAACCTGTGAAAACGTTACACAGGTTTGCAGTTCGTAGTTCGCATTTTACCGACTACCTAGGTTTTAAACTAAAAAGATTTTTAAAGACTGGGGGGGAGGGGGGATAAATTACACAGGTCAACAAAAAACTTTTTTTTTTCTGGTGCCGAGCAAACAATTAGTTTTTTTAATAGCATTTCTCATTTTGATTTTAAATATGCAACTCATTTTTCACCATCACGTAAAGTTGTAAAGATATTTGAGTTCAAATCATTAGAATGGCCATTCTAATGATTATTGTCAACATGACAAATATTGTCAACAAAAAAAAAGTTATTCAAAAGTGTCAACCTGGGTCTCAAAAGAAGCGTATTTTTATAGTGATTTTAAAAATGTTGTTTGTTTGTAATAAAAATAAGTACTTTTTGCATTATTGCTGAAAAACATTTTGTTAAAATTTTTTTAAGAGTCTTTAGCATTTTTTCACATAATTTTTTTATTAATGAGTTTTAAGAAAAATGTTTATGTTTTCAAAAATCTCTATGAAAATAGGCTAAGACAAAGGTTGACATTTTTGAATAACTTCTTTTTCGACAATATTAGAGACTTTACCCTAAATACTAAAGATTTGAATCCAAATATCTTTACAACTTGACGTGATGATGAAAAATGAGTTGCATATTTGAAATCAAAATGAGAAATACTATAAAAAAAACTAAGTGTTTGCTCGGCACCAGAAATTTTTTTTTTGTTTCATGTGTACTTTTTCCACATATAAACAAAGCATAAAATTTTTAAAAGGTTGAGTTTAAGTATATTTAAAATTTTCTTTTCAATAAAATAAGGTTAACAATATGAGAAAAAATGATTTACAATGAGAAAAACGATTAGCAAAGTCAAAGTTAAAACGATTAATAAAGTTAAAGTCTGACAGCGATGTAATTTACTTTTTTAGTACTTTCACTGGCAGTACGAGCATAGTTTATGTAGCAGTAAATAAATGAGATATAAAGTTGTCTTAAGTTTTTCTTATTGAAATAACTTCGAGATTTGTATAAAACGTCAATGTTTTCAGAGACTTTAGTTCACACGTAGTTAATATGCATATTCCAAGTAACATTTTATCGAGATAAATACCTTAGAATATAATAACGGAGTTTTTTTATTTTATTTCAGTTTCATCAATAAAGATTTGAGGCAAGTTTGAGGGTAAAATTATTTTTTCTTAAGCGAATGAAAAAGAGTCCGTTTAGTTCCAAACTTTGCTTTGATTCTTGAATAGTATTCCCAATTCCAGGCTGGCGTCTGGCTCACAACCAGACAAGTTGTGACAAGTACTGTCAGCAAAGGAATCACTCATACATGAAATATTGCAAACATATAAACATGTTTAATAAACCAAAGCATTCAAAAAATTAAAACTTCAACAAATAAATAAAAATATTTAACATTTTAAATTAATATTTATGAAAAAAAAATTTCACTGTCAGTTAGTGGCGGGCACATACAAATCATTCAGGCACAGGGTTAAGAACCCCTGTTTTATAGTATACAATGTTTTCAGAAAAAGAAGGAAAAAACAAAAAAAAATGCTTGTTTTTTGTTGTTAAAATATATATTTTTTATTTTGTAATTAATGTTAATACTTGTTTTACGATGGCAAAAATGATGTAATAAATGTTCTTTAAAGGCCAAAAAAAACTTTTGGTTAGTGTATTTACTGGTTGCGTCACAGATGGCTATAGAGTAGGATTTTTTTTTTTTTGCGTGTGTCTTCTATATAGTTATATACTGTTTGAGATCGTTTGTAACCTACTTTAAATGTATATTTGTGTTCTGTCTAAATAACTGGCGTGGTGTTGAGTCACCCGTAAGCTGCTATCTGTGTGTTTGTGTTCTGTCTGAACCTCTGACTCGGTGTTTACTAACTCTTAAGTTAATTTATATATATTTTTTTCTGCCTGAACCTTTAGCAAGGTGTTTACTCTCCCGTAAGTTACTTTATCTATGTTTGTGTTCGGTTTAAATGCTTGGTTTAAATGTTTAAATCTGTTTTGATGCTAACTAAGTAGTTACTATAACTATAAATCTATGCTCACCTATCTCACTTATCTCTAGTATACGCTCACCTATCTTAGTATACGCTCACCTCTATTATACGCTCACTTATCTCTAGTATTTTATTAGATGTAATATTTTTCAAAATGAATTTTGATTAGATAGAGCAGCTGCCCTATCTAATCCCTATCTAATATACCACATTGTCTTACAAAAATGTTCTCCAGAACACTCTTCAATTCTCTCTAAAGTATTTAGAAAGTGCTTGACTGAGTCTTATATTCCTACCTGCTGGAAATTGGCATCTGTTGTTCCAATTTTTTAAAACTTTGGAGATCATTCATACCCCTCCAATTATTGAACAACCAGTTTTCTTTCAGTTATTAACAAGGTCTTCGAGTTTTTGATAAAAAAACTTCTCACATTCAATCTCAGTAACTTACTGCCAAATAACTTACTGTCAGACAATCAATACGGTTGTCGATCCTCTCTCCCGACAGTCTTACATCTAAAGTAGCTATTTTTGCTGATGACTCAACTTTATACTCTTGTCTTGAAAAAAAATGTTATCCTTTTGATTGCTTAGAACAGGCAGCCAATTTAAAATCTGATATCGCTTCTTTAACAGATTGGTACTCATAGTGGCTTGTAAATTTTAACTCTTACAAAATCCAGTTATTTACTGCAATTAACTATTGCAATGCTGTTGACATTCCTATATTAATGAACAATAACCACTCTCACTCTTCTTTACGTCTTCTTGGATTATCGTTTACTACTGACTTTTTATAGAAACCATAAACACAATTGGTTTCTAAATTAACATCCCCTAAGGTTGCATTAAGGTTGAAATTAACATCCCCTAAGGCTTCTTTGTATTGTGCTCGCCATTTTTTTTTCTTTTCTATTTTTACATGGTTTCTACTTACTATTACAGTAAGTGTGAAAACACGCGCAAACCGGCAATCGGGAGATTTTTGAACAAAAATTAACGCCGTAAATACTGTAATTAGAATACTGACGTCAGTATTTTTTTTTTGAAATTTTTATTTTATTTTGCTGTTTATATAAATTACATTTCCCTTTCATGAAAAATAAAATATAATCACAAATGTATAAATAATAAACAGACTTTTAATTACAGTAAAGAATAATTAGGCATATTGCTCTGTTCTGTCATCGTTATTAAAGTCGAAGCAGAATTTTATAATGATAAAAAGTTTAAAACCAAATACATTTTCAAAAACTTGGATTAAATTAGAAGATAGTATAAACGACAATTTAGATGTAAAGAGTTATTGTAACAGTGTAAAATTTGAAAATAATAAGTATACAATAGAACTTCCTTTTAAAGAAAATCTCGATTTTTTAAGTGATAATTGTGTTTAAAAAAGATTTAAGTCTATAGCGAAAAAAATGTACGAATGATACAAAATTATTTGATTTGTATGTTATGAAGAAACAAATGATAAATAGAACAGTTGAACGAGTTTTAAGTGTTAAGTCTAAGGATGGATTTGTTCAAGGGTAAAATCAGGTAGCCCCTGGACACTAGAGGAAAAAAATAGTTAGTACACATGTACTAATAGAAAACAAAGTGTCAAAAGATTTTGACACTTTGTCAAATTGACTTTTTTTTATTGAATTAAATTGACTTATATAAAAACATTCATCTATTGAATTAAAAAAAAACAAATAATTATTGTGTAGCTTAATAATATACAAAACATAAAAGAAAAATATGTTAGAAAAAAGGTATGTTTGAAAATTGGAGGGTCCAGACACAGGTTATCCAAGATTTAACTTTTTTTTTTTTTTTTTTTTTTTTTTACCGATGTGACACAAATATAATATAAAATAAATAAACTTTAGACTGTTCTTAACACATTTTTAAAAAATCGCTTTTAAAAAATGCTTCTGGTATATAAAGAATGGAAATAAAAATGTCATCATTTAGAAATGCCAACACAAGCTTTTTTCTAATGAAGGTAAACACTTTAAAAACACTTTTTTCAAAACTTTTATGTGAATCAAATATTATGATGCATCGCTCATCGCTGGAGGTGGGAAACCAAAGAAGTGGGAAACAATATCTTGTACTTCACTTGCATTTTGCATATGCCATATTTTCACTTAAATGTTTTTATTTTGTTAAAAACATATATATACTTTTTCAATAATAATATCCAGACTAAGCTTTATAATACACATATAGTGTTACATTTAATAAATACTTAAGTAACACTATAATGCTCTCAAATTGCTTTAAGATCCAGTTGTATGAATTAAATTTTGAAAAAATTGTGAGTTGAGTAAGCAATATATAAACTCCAATGATAAACATCAACTAACTATTAAATGCAATCAATTCAACAGCACTTGTCATATATCGCTTGGAGTATTTTGAATCTTGTACTAAAGTTACATTATCAATATTGGTACATTTTAGAAATGGTACGGTGAACTGGAATACGAACTTTACAGATTATATTTAAAGAAAAAATTAAAATAGTTACATATTTCATTTAAGATGCCACTCAACAGCAGATTCAATATCAGCATTTTTTTTCTCAAAACGCAACGTGCCTTATTTCTTGAAACTTTTTTAAAAATGTGTAATTGCCACTGTTGCTATTAAATCAAATGCCATGTAACTAAACTAATCTTCTTTTTTTGCTTAATATAAAATAAAGCATCACAACTTCGCTAAAATGAAGAAACTCCTTGAATATACAAGTTTTCTTGATGCTTTTAAATAAAAAATAATTTAATTGTTAGATGAAGGCATTAAACGTGAGTGTAAGAAGTCGTTACGTTAAAAAAATATTAATTTTTTTAATTTTAATATAAATTTTTTAAAAGCGATAGTAGAAAATGGGATATGCTTTTATAAAATTGGAAAATAACATGAACAAACAAAAAAATAAATAAATGAAGAAATATTTAATACTGATATCATATATAAATAACTTTGTATAATTTATACAATATTTTGCTCATATATATTTTTAATACTATACTATACTTTTTTAAATGTAGGCATTAAATGTAGGTATAAGAAATCGTTTAAAACATTCCCAAAAAATATTAAAAGAATATTTTAAAGCGATAGTAGAAAATGGGATATGCTTTTATACAATTTGAAAACAAAATAAACAAAAAAAAAAAAAAAACACGAACAAATGAAGATATACTACTGATTTTATCAAATATAAATAATTTTATAAAACTTACATTTTTGTTATAAATTTTTAATACTATACTTTTTTATTATATTTTTTTAGATTGAAATATACTATAGATTTCATAAGCGAAAAAACTTCGACAAGATAAATTTAAAAAAGCCTTGGTTGATTTTTATTCTGGAACAGAAGTCGGATCCAGTCCATGGAGTTTCATTTTACAAGCCATATCAAATAAATAATCATATGTCTCGCACCTAAACGATACAACTTCTTGCATTTTTAAATTTTTATTAAATCAAATTATAATATTTATCAAATTTATAAACATAATCAAATTGCCTAAATATACGATAAACAAATTTAAATAATCGGGATTTTCAGCAATATTTCCCAAAACAAGTCGTACAATGGAATGTCTGTTTAATCACAATAAGTTATCTAACATATGTAACAGCTTATATGTGTTAGAATTAATTAAAAACTGAAATTACATTATTTTAGCACTCTCCCACGACTCTCCCCATACATATACACCATGCCTCCGTACGAGTACTGCATTAGTTTCAGGATATTTCAGCATAGCGTCAGCCATACTATCCTATAAAAACAAAAATAAAATTAATATGCAGTCCAAGCTTAAAACAGTAAGTAAAAATACATATATTAATATATTTATAAATTAAATATATTCAGTGGTACCCCTCCTACCAAATAAACAAACATCAAGGAATGAGTGCTGATTTTATCAGATGAAAACTGATCAGGTTTTAGACAAGATATTCAAATCACTTTATGAACTGTGTAACTTACACAATTAAGTTGACATATTGACCCCCCTCATTATTTACAAAAAGTAGAAATTTCAAAATTTCGGACTGCTGGGACCGACCATAGGAGTACCCATAAAAAAAAAAAAAAATTATAAATTTTTCTTATCAAACTCTGATTTATCTAGAACAAAAAAAGACGAAAAAAATTTTTTTTTTGTAAATGTAATACATTTTAGTGAAGCATCATCGAGCAGTAAACGCCTTAGGGATGAATAATAAGTTAAAAAGAGTTTAGCAGAGTGAGATAAAAGTACAAAAGGACAGATGTCCAGTGGAAAACAAAGAGCCTCAAAGTAGAAAAATACTAAAAACTGATATAAGTAAAATGTAGTAAAAAATAAATAAGAACAATAAACAATAGTCAAGGAAAGTAAGAGTCATTAATTATTGTGCTACTAAATTGTTGTAAATGCAATGTATAGACAGAATTGGTAGAATTATTCGTTTTATAAGTAGTTACCATGTAGTCTGTATTATTAGGGTGATAAACATACATTATAGATATAAGTGTGTCATGAACATCTCGAGTACAGTATTGATTCCTGTATTATGGTACAGTATGAACACATGAAGACCTCCAGCTTTCATCCAAGACTGGTATCCCAAAAGAAGTTCCACTCTGGCTTTATACCACGGTAAAAACCCATCTTTTTAAGGTATCCCATTGTGTTATCCCAAAAAGACTATTCACAGATTATCCCGTTAGGACTATTGCCACAGACTTCTGAATTGACACTGAGACCAGAGGACATTTAGTGGGGTTCAGAACAACTTGCAAACAATAGTAAGTAATTTTTTGCATGAGTGTCCATAAGTGCAGTGGTTTGTTGCAGTATAACATGGATCAATTAGAGTTGTGAACTGTTTTGAGTTCTTATAGCTGCGTGTGTAATAATATAGTCAATGTGGTGTATTTGTGTGTGACCACTGTTGTAGCATGTCTTGATAGTAAGAGTTATTAGTATAAAAATAGTTGAAAGTCATTTAAATTGGTGTAACATAAGCTAGATGTGAGTACTAGGAGTCCAATAAATGTGTATCTTAAAAAAAAAAACTATTACATTTCGATAATCTAGAATTGTTATACAGAGTTATACCAATTCAGCAATAATGACTTGTATATGTGTATTACAACTAATAACCTGTATATTTTACGACTAATAATCTAAAATTATATGGAGTTTTGTAACAGGTAAATGTATGTGGTACAAAAGTGTGTATTGTATTTTGTATGTGACAATATCAATTATGTATATGTCACGTGACTGTAATGTAACCACAAGTATCTGAAGTGGAATAGAATTATTCATTTTTATAAACAGTTAGCAGGTAGCCTTTAGTCAGTTAAACAAACTGTATTTATAGCATGGCCTATTTTGTGTTTAATAATATTCATAGTGACTTGTATATATATATACTATAATAAAAATAAATACCTTTAAATCTTTTTCAAAAGGAGTGTTCTCAATTATCGGCACAATTAAAAGTTCATCATACCTGATATGTATATATATGTATATATATATATATATATATATATATATATATATATATATATATATATATATATATATATATATATATATATACACACATAATATATCTAATACAAAAATATACAAAATATATCTAAGCAAATCTCTCTAAAGTACATAACTTGTTTGCATAACCTAATTCTTAAATCAACATCCACACCTAATATATAAAACCAGTGACATCTTTACCTGTAACTATCGGAGGTAGATCCCTTCCTGATACCTTTTATCATTTCTTGATGTGTAATTTTAAACTCGCTACCTGTGTACAATAAGGTTGCTAGTACTGCATTAGAAGAATGTGTATGTATAACAGCACCACTTCCTGTTAGGTAATAAATATTTTATTTTTATATATATATATATATATATATATATATATATATATATATATATATATATATATATATATATATATATATATATAGATATATGTGTGTGTGTGTGCTTGTATATATATATGTAGTCTGATTGTGTATATGTGTGTCTATATGTATGTGTGTGTGTTATATACACATACATATTTATATATGTCAGGGGCTTTTCTAGATCTTTATCGACAGCGTCAAATTTTTTTGGATGGCACCCAAATTAAAATTTGAGGACCTTTTTTTTTAATCATTTTTACAGCGAATATTCTTTTTTCTCGCAAAAAACTGTCAATTTTCTACTAAATTTCTCCGGGATGAGGGGGTACCGCCACCAAAATTTTTTTTCCTAGAATAGCCCCTGTATGTATATATAAAATTTTTTTCAACTTTACAATAATTAGAGCATTAAAAAAATTATTACCCCTCATTTTATAAGCGTTCATAAACAATGGCTGACATTGTGTCATCTTTAATTTCTTACTAAACAAGTCAAAATTAAAATACATATCTTTAATTCTTACCTTCAATTTACTTTGAAAAATATAATATAAACAGCATATTTTTTACCTTCCATGAGATGGCATATGAATAAAATTTTCATCTATGTCTTGAATGAAAAGATCATTACCCTAAATATAATAATATGTGTACCTAAAAGTCTCTTTAGGTTTAAATCAAATCCAAATTTTAAAAAAAGAATTTTTGAAGAAGAAAAGGAGAAAAAGAGAGGGAATTTTCACCATTTATGTAGAAAAAAGCCTAAATAATATAAACATTTTTTTTCTTATGATATAAAGAAATGCTAATATTATATTATATTAATATAATAATATATTAATATACTAACAATATTAAATAAGACTCTTTTTATTTTAACTAATATTCTTCAGACTAAAACAATATATTAGTTTCATTAGATTATTTTCGATGATGACAATATTTATGCTATCTTATAATTTTTAAATTAATTTCGGCAATTGGAGATAATAACAAATAATATTTTGTCTTTCTACACATACAAGTTATGTTAGTTAGAGGTGATATATAGTTAAATTTATCTTAAGCTGTTGAACATTTTTCATGGCCTGTTGTTTCTTGCTATATAGCCTTATTGCCTTATAGCCTTGAAGATGGCCACAGTTAAATTTTGATTTAAAAAAGTACATTGTCAGTAATACTTCAGTCAGTAATACCATTTTAATACCATTTCAATACCATTCCATTAACTATAAGATGTACAACAGTATACTACTTTTTAAATTCTGATGCTTGCAGCCTTGTTCGAAGCACCAACAAGGCTGCAGGCAACCACTATTAAGCTGGGAGTTACTAGAAAACAAAGAATAGAGTTAAAGAGCAAGGAAACAGTTGACAGAAGACTTGTCAACTATTGGAAGTTGAAACAATTTTTCAACTTCCAATAGTTGACAAAAGGATTTCAAAGGACTTTCTATCTTCCAACGGTTGACTAAAAACTTAAAAAGTTAAAGGTCGTATAAGTAAAAAAAACATAAGAATGGGTGAGAACTTTGCTGATATGCTAGGAAAAAAACTAGAGGAATTTATAGCATGAAGGGAACAATAAAGTAAAAGGATGCAACTTTGCTGAATGACAAGCAAAACTAGAATGAGTTTTGGTTAATCACTCATGATAATATTTGTAGAGATAAAACATTAGGATGGAGAGTGGCTCAGGCTTAGAAGATAAAGCAGATCCAACTACATTTAAAAAGTGCTTGTACATGTCTAAAAGTAAGAAGGTTGTTATTCGTCAATATAGGAGTGTCAATAATATTCTGATAGGTATTTGCAATAAACAACATTTTTTGGAGTTAAAATACATATACCACTACATGTTCCAAGCTGTTACATACCACTACATGTTCTAAGCTGTCCACATACCACTACATGTTCCAAGCTGTCCACATACCACTACATGTTCCAAGCTGTCCACATACCACTACATGTTCCAAGCTGTCCACATACCACTACATGTTCCAAGCTGTCCACATACCACTACATGTTCCAAGCTGTCCACATACCACTACATGTTCCAAGCTGTCCACATACCACTACATGTTCCAAGCTGTCCACATACCACTACATGTTCCAAGCTGTCCACATACCACTACATGTTCCAAGCTGTCCACATACCACTACATGTTCCAAGCTGTCCACATACCACTACATGTTCCAAGCTGTCCACATACCACTACATGTTCCAAGCTGTCCACATACCACTACATGTTCCAAGCTGTCACAGAAGAGAGATCAGATTAAAAATCGGATCATAAAAAAAAGGGATCAAAATCCCTTTTTTTTATGATCAAGACAGGAAGAAGGCCACTACAGTTGAGGAGACTACTTTAATATGAATATTTTAGCTAATAAAACCCCATTTAAATTTATTTTATAAAAATTTAAATGTAATAGTTATTTTAATGCTTATAGATTTTGCTCTAGTGTTTTTTATTACACTATTAAATTTGAGTTGTTAAGTAATGCTTGTTTTCCACTTGTTATTAAAACTGTTTTCTCACAAGACAAAATATTTGTGCAAAGCAATTTTTTTTGCCATGACAAAAAGCTATTTTGATTTCCAATTATATTCTTTCACACTGGCAAATGACAACAACAAATTTATACTGTATGTTTAACTAAAAACAATTATTACTCTTTTTTGCATACTTTCTATGTTGAAACATGGAAAAAATTTTCCATACATTAATTCTAATATTTCATATAACAAATGTATTCTTTAATATGTTTTGTGTGTTGTTACAACTTTTATTTAATTAGACTGTCAACTAAAATAAATTAATGCATTTTCAAAATGGACCAAGTCAAGTAAACGTTGATTTAGTCAAAATATAGGAATAATTTTTCTTTCAAAATAAATTTTATAATTTATATTCATTATCTATTTTAACATCATATTATTTATATATAACATTATATTATTTAAAAATAAAAATGGAACAAAATCAGAAAATCAGAACAGGGCTACTCCGACAACAATACAATTTATTCCCATACCCTAATGACTTATAGACCGCCAAAAATACTTGCTAAATATCAAAAAGTATATACATGTTGTTGCAAAGGTGACATTAGATTTTGGAGCTTTACAATTTAATTTTGCCTGAGGGCCCCGAGTTAGCTTGGAATGGCCCTGTATGAAATTATTTATGAAAATCATAAGCACGGCATTAAATTGAAAAAAAAAAAAAAAAAAAAGAATTACATAAGCAAAAGTTTAACTATGGTATAAATATTGCAAACATGCTACGAATTATATAAAACTTTAAGAGTAAACAAAAAACATTATGCTATAGTTATAATAGTACATGCTATTCTTTTTAAATGAACAAACAAAAATTAAAAATTGAAAAAATTAATTCGATAAATATAAAAAATGATTAATCATCAGACCTAAAAAGATCAAGGCACAGATCTTTCCTGAAAAATCAAATTTCTGTTTTCTCCAAAAGAAGATCCACTGTCCTACCTTAAAAATAAGTCGCAATGCAGATAATTAACTCCTTAAGTCTTGCAATACATATATTGTATTTTGATAAAGAGTTGATACTAAAAATTAATTTAAATTCCTTGAGAGTCTAGATGAGTTCCATATTGATCATGAGAGAGAATCAATTCTCTTAAATCAAACTTGAAGACAACCACTGGCTTAACCAACTTGGTCAAACGACCTTTTTGTAATGGAATCAAACTCTGGCAGAGTTTAAAGTTGTTCAAAGTCCAATCTGTGAGCATATGCTGTCAACAATGAATGCTTTTCAGATGGAACAGCATTATAAGTGGGACCAAAATAGGAACCTGCATCACATTTTCCAAGCCCATCTAGTTTGCTTTCAATGCCTGCGTAGAGAGACGAGATGAACTTGTGCTTTGCGGTGATGAACCAATAATAATCAGGAAGAGAAACTTGATATTTCCATATGCATTAATATAGGAGCTTGTTTGTTAGCAGTGTTGATTCTAAATGGGATCCAAGCTATATTGTCTTAACTTATAAAGCAAACATACTTGGTGCCTAAAAAGAGCAAACTTCTTCCATATTCTTTATAGTTGCTGTACAAAATGGATCATCCGCAAGACTTGAATGAAGATTGTTTTGGGGTTGCATCAATTTGATTGGAACTGTGTGGACGTGTCTCTTTCCTTCATATAATTTGCTCTGTTTTGGCATCAAAAGAGTATATAAAGCACTTCTACTAATATCATAGCCTTTCTTTTTGAGCTCAGCACCAAGCTCATTCAACAATTTGAACCTCTTTATCAAGTAATTTAAAAATTTTAAGTGAATAAATAAGGCTAAACAAGTATATTGAGACCTAATATAGTCCATATTATTAAAACTAAAATAAAAAAAATTCTATAACATGATGTCCTTTTCTGATGACTCCCCTCCCCTTTGTCTTTTTTTGTCCTTTTTATCTTGACCCTTTCCCTCCTCCCATATTAGCATGATGTCTTTTATGGGTGGCCCCTAAAGTGGTAAAATGTTGAATATAAAAATTAGCTTCAAATGAATGTAAAAAAATTTCCAAATTTTTTTTAAAAAAGTTTTTTTCTAGTTACTTGATTTTTCCAAGTCTCTCTATCATAGATTGTCATAGATTATAATATGTAAAAGCATATTAAAAACTTTTTTTAAAAAAGGAGCAGTGCTTTTGTTTAAAAGAATTCTTTTCACTAATGTATTAAAATTTTTTAGTTATTTATAACTTATATTATATTTAAATATAGTATAAAGTTCTTTTGACATAAAACATTTATAAACATAAACTACGTTTACATATATCTTCTACGTTACGTTATCAAATATCTATAAATTGTTTATAATCTTTATTAAAAATACTATATTAAATAGGCACAAATTTAAATAAATAAATAGCGATAAACAAACAAAAGGTATAAGATTGTTTAAAGAAATAAATTATAAAAAAATTATATTTAATTACAACACAATACTATAAAGTACTTTCGAAATATCAATAGTTTTTAGGCTTCTGTATCAAACAAGATTTTAATAATTACAGCACATTAAAAGCAAAGGGTTTTAAAGTATTTTTAAATTGCTTTTTAATATTTGTCAATACTTTGTTGTTGTAAAAAAAAAAAAAAAAAATTATAAAATTTGTGCTCAATTCAAGTGAAAAGCCTAATGGCCTTTCACTTGAATTGTTGTTGAATATTGAACATGTTGAAATATAATGAATTGTATATCAACATGTGCTTTATCTGAATGTAGAAAAGTGAATGTTATCAATAGTTTACAGTATTACTTTTATTTACGCAAATTACTTCTTGTCTACAATTAGCCCTATAATAAAAAAATTACTAGAATATGCAAGTTCCACTGAAAGCAAAGGTTTTTATAAAAAATAGCAACAGGCAACTCAAAAAGTAGGCACTCTACTAAAATTTATATATATATATATATATATATATATATATATATATATATATATATATATATATATATATATATATATATATATATGTTTATATATATATGCTTATATATATATATATATATATATATATATATATATATATATATATATATATGTTTATACATATATATATATATATATATATATATATATATATATATATGTTTATATATATATATATATATATATATATATATATATATATATATATATATATATATATATATATATATATATATATATATATATATATATATATGTTTATACATATATATATATATATATATATATATATATATATATATGTTTATATATATATATATATATATATATATATATATATATATATATATATATATATATATATATATATATATATATATATATATATATATATATATATACATGTATTAACTACTAATAATGCATCAGTAAAAATATGACTTTTAACTTTAACTTTTTTACCCACTTAGGATAGGGTTGAAAACTTGTACACTTGGGTTGATCAATATGTTTTTATTATTCACTTTTTAAAAGCCATGACTTTAACCTCCACAAAACAAGATAATTTTATGATTGAAGATCTCATTGAGTATTACTGTCTGATACTTAATCAGTCAGACTGTCAATCAGCGATTATTTACTAAAGGTTAAAACACTATTTAAATGATTTTGTTACTATTAAATTTATAACTAATCAAATATAAGTACCTTTTTATTATTTAAATTTTTAATCAATTTTTCAAAAATTTTTTAATTTTTATCTTGATTTCATAAGCTATATCCTAGGTTTTCTCACTAAATATTTTAATAACATAATTAATACATAAATATTTTAATAACATAATTAATACATAAATATTTTAATAACATAGTTAATACATAAATATTTTAATAAAAATAAACATTTTTATTAAACAACTCTTATATGTCAATGTTTATTTAAAAAAAAAAAGACTTTTATAATAGCAGTCCCTTCTTAGATGGAGCATTGAAATAGCCATAGTGTAAAAATAAAAGTAAATGTTTTATTTTTATATATTATTTATATATTAAATATTATATATTTATTATATATTTACATTACATTTTTTTTTTTTTTTTTTTTTTTTTTTTTACATTATTCATTATCAATTACATTATTCATTATCAATTACATTTAAATTGTAAATAATGTAATTTTTGAAAAATATTTATTTTAAATCTCATCTAAGATGCTCTCTGAGAACATAATAATAAAGAATACATAAACATTAATAGAGTCCAGAAAAATGAGAATTTTAATTTTATATCCAAGTATATGAGGTTTTAATCTTTTAAACAACTAAAATTTTGTTTTCTTTAAAAATTTTTTTTTTTATTAAATACACTTCTCCATAACCCAGAAAGCTACTAAAATAAAGGCTTTTAATTCTTTTATTGTTGTTATTGCCTTTTCTTGGCCTTATAATTTTTTAAACATAAACTGTGATTAAAAAGTTCGTTGAGCTGAAAAATCATGATTAACAATTCAAACAAACTGTGCTGAGAAGAAAGTTAATAAAATACCTCGACTAGTTCTTTTTGAACACCTGATGGTGCCAAGTATATTTCATCTCTAAAAGGAAAAACATATTTCTAAAAATTTTGAAAAAATTATTTATATTTATACAAGCTTTTCTGGGAAGCGCATGTGGTCGCACACCTTGTTTGTCAATGTTTATAGTAATTTTGTCAGACACATTAACCACAGCAGCTCGCATCTTTTAAGCAATTCAACAATTTGTGGCAAAAAGTGAAACTGATCTACTGAGAAAAAGAAATCAATTTTAAAAAAAGGAAACAAAATTGTAATAAAATATCAAAATTTAATTATTTTAACTAGAAAAATTTGATAATTTAAAAAAAGAAAATTAAAAAATTAAAATAAAAAAAAAAAAAATTTTAATAAAACTTTTAAACAACTTTTAAATTCTTTTTTTAAGGATGGTTGTTATTTTTAGCTACCAAATTTAATAGAAGTTGAGGGAAAAAACATTACATTTTATTAACAATTATGCAATTTATTCACGATTTTTATCACCCTGTATAATTAAGAAATAATTTGGTAGTACGGTAGAACTATGAGAAATTTCGTTAATTTTTTTTCTTACGTTTATTCGTATTCAAGTCTTTTTGCTTTGAAAAATGTTTTTGCTATATTTGACATTTTTCTCAATACTTATATAATAGGAAAATAAGAAAATAAATTTATTTATTTGCTATTTATTTGTTAACATTTGTTATATATTATTTGATTAATAAATTTTGTAATGACAGAAAAAAATAAATAAATGAATTGCATGGCTTTATAAATGAATTTACCACATTTCATGCCTGTCTGATATTGTCTCCTTTATATTGACTAACTTGCAATAATAATACAAAATTACTAGAGATAATGAACATAATGATTGCTCTGTTTAAAAAAATGTATTTAAACACTTAAAAAAAAGTTTCAATATAGGCTCCTAAAAATTTCGTTAAAAAAAATTCATAAATTAAATAGCACTAGCCCACAAGCTTTTGGAGCATCATTAAGAACAATAGTTTATCAGGAAATAAATTACCAGGTTTAAATGGACAATTTGGAGAATCTAACAAAAGTGCAGACTATTTAAATCAGGGTAGTAAAAATAACCAAATATTTTATATTTGAATATTAGTATTAATGACTTTATCTTTTTACATAAAAAACTTCTTGAAAAGAAAATTTTTTTTTTACAAATAAATAGCAATCAGTATTCTCGCTTTTCTGTGCATTGATAAAAACAGTAAAGTATAGCAAAAGCATTTGAAAAACGAATTTCAAAATTGTCCATATTTCTATCACAAAGTGTTTCCTTAATATACTGACTGACATAAGTCGCTAATAAACTGTATATCAAAAAAATGTTCTTATTTTCAGTATATTCTTATCTGCTTTTTTTCTTCGACTTGATTTAATTTTAGTAGTGGAAAATAACAAACGCTCTAAAAAACAAACAAACAAAAAAACAAAATATTTAGGTGTATTATTTTTTTAAAAAACTTTTCTTTTTTTAATTTTGTTTTAGTTTATTTTATTTAGATTTTCTATTTTGTATATTATTCATTTCTTTTCTCAGAATATTGCTGTTTTATTCTATATATGTTGTTTCTTTTAGCTTTTTTTTGCCACAAATTCTTAAAACGTTTATTATATAAAAACGTAGTCAAGTTGTCTAAAGAAATTACTTTAAACATTGAAGAACAAGTTGTGTGACCACACACGCTTCCTGGGAAGGGTTGCTTCTATTTACAAACATGTAACTCTTATTTAGATTTTTTGTTTATAAATAATAAAGTTGGAATAATGGAAAACAAAGTAGTTTTCAATGCAAATTATAAATAATAAAGTTGGAATAATGGAAAACAAAGTAGTTTTCAATGCAAATTATAAATAATAAAGTTGGAATAATGGAAAACAAAGTAGTTTTCAATGCAAATTATAAATAATAAAGTTGGAATAATGGAAAACAAAGTAGTTTTCAATGCAAATTATAAATAATAAAGTTGGAATAATGGAAAACAAAGTAGTTTTCAATGCAAATTATAAATAATAAAGTTGGAATAATGGAAAACAAAGTAGTTTTCAATGCAAATTATAAATAATAAAGTTGGAATAATGGAAAACAAAGTAGTTTTCAATGCAAATTATAAATAATAAAGTTGGAATAATGGAAAACAAAGTAGTTTTCAATGCAAATTATAAATAATAAAGTTGGAATAATGGAAAACAAAGTAGTTTTCAATGAAAATTATAAATAATAAAGTTGAAATAATGGAAAACAAAGTAGTTTTCAATGCAAATTATAAATAATAAAGTTGGAATAATGGAAAACAAAGTAGTTTTCAATGAAAATTATAAATAATAAAGTTGGAATAATGGAAAACAAAGTAGTTTTCAATGAAAATTATAAATAATAAAGTTGAAATAATGGAAAACAAAGTAGTTTTCAATGCAAATTATAAATAATAAAGTTGGAATAATGGAAAACAAAGTAGTTTTCAATGCAAATTATAAATAATAAAGTTGGAATAATGGAAAACAAAGTAGTTTTCAATGCAAATTATAAATAATAAAGTTGGAATAATGGAAAACAAAGTAGTTTTCAATGCAAATTATAAATAATAAAGTTGGAATAATGGAAAACAAAGTAGTTTTCAATGCAAATTATAAATAATAAAGTTGGAATAATGGAAAACAAAGTAGTTTTCAATGCAAATTATAAATAATAAAGTTGGAATAATGGAAAACAAAGTAGTTTTCAATGCAAATTATAAATAATAAAGTTGGAATAATGGAAAACAAAGTAGTTTTCAATGCAAATTATAAATAATAAAGTTGGAATAATGGAAAACAAAGTAGTTTTCAATGCAAATTATAAATAATAAAGTTGGAATAATGGAAAACAAAGTAGTTTTCAATGCAAATTATAAATAATAAAGTTGGAATAATGGAAAACAAAGTAGTTTTCAATGCAAATTATAAATAATAAAGTTGGAATAATGGAAAACAAAGTAGTTTTTAATGCAAATTATAAATAATAAAGTTGGAATAATGGAAAACAAAGTAGTTTTCAATGAAAATTATAAATAATAAAGTTGGAATAATGGAAAACAAAGTAGTTTTCAATGAAAATTATAAATAATAAAGTTGGAATAATGGAAAACAAAGTAGTTTTCAATGAAAATTATAAATAATAAAGTTGGAATAATGGAAAACAAAGTAGTTTTCAATGCAAATTATAAATAATAAAGTTGGAATAATGGAAAACAAAGTAGTTTTCAATGCAATCAAAAAAAGTGTTCAAGTTAATCAAGTAATTTTTTTAGAGGCTTTTTTTTATTTTTAGGAATAAAAAACCAAAACTTACCCATATTTAATACTGATGCCTCCACCAGTTCCTGTTACCCAACCAAGATTATAAAATTGTTTTAATAACTTTGGAATCAACGTAAAAGGATGTTCCTCATTAACATTCTAAATAAAACGTTCAAAAAAATTATTTTAAAATTTTATTTTAAAGTATTGAAAATCTCACTGGACAAAATGTCCGATGACTTTGTAAATTGATCAGACAATCTGAGGTTTTAGCCGGGCAATGTCCGATGTTCGACTGTTAAATTAAGCCCTTTATATATATATATATTTATATATAATTTTTTTTCTAGTCAAGTATAGCTTACCATTTCTGTCCAAGTCTGAAAAAGTGTATATATTGAGTAAAGAAATTAAAATAAAGTAAAAAAAAGCTGCAAACTGTATGCTCTATATCAACCATGTCATTGTACCAGGTTGCTGAAAAATTAAGAAGTTTGGTAATCTTACGCTGCGAAGAACCATGTTTTGTTAGTTTCATGAACCATGTTGACATTAGTCCAAAACAGGTTCCTCAAGGACGCAAATAAAAGTCCATAACATGCTATATAACATGAAATTGAAAAAAAGAGTAGCTTTGTGTGTGGAGTGGACAACCACCTGGCCCAGCGTTACTACAAAAAGTGTACAAACTCAAAAAAAATGAAAGAGGCCAACCGTTTTTGTGCAAGCAACTTCCCACAAAATCTAAAACTGCCAATTCTCTGCGTATATGTTAATGGAAGCGAAATAAAAGCATGGTTGGATGCTCCAAATCAATTTTAAGTTGTGATATTGTAAACATAAAAAATGTCAAAACATCAAGAGAAAAAATTGCCATGATGATTGGAAGTCAATTGAAGTAAAATATGATTTCTTGGAGGTGTCCAAGTCAGGAGAGACGGCAAAACCATAAAGTTAAATGTAAAGTAACTAATTATTAGCCCTACTGCAGTCTCTCAAGAAAAAAAGAATGAAGTATCCTCACCTATTATTCAAAAACTGATTGATAAAGACTTTATAACAGAATTTAAAAATGGAAGTTGGAGCGTGTCTTGGAAATAGCTGCTGGAAGCACCAACTTTAACAAAGAAAATTATCATATTCATCATATAAATTATCATAATTAAACCAAGTTATCATATCTCTGAAAACATTAAAAAAGTATGCAAAAGAAATAAGAAAATGGATAACACAGGGATGGCTGAAACCATTTGAAGGGAGATGTAATAGCATTATTCCGTTGATTGCAGTAATTTATTAAAACAAATACTACTGTGAGCTGAATCAATTTGTATCCAGTCACATTGCAGATGGTGATGTTTGCAGTACCAAACTTTGCAGCTGTAGAAAGTTGGAAAAAAATCTTGAGATAATTGATTTAAAGAAAGCATACCTGCAGAACCCTGTTGACAAAGCATTGTGAAAATATCAAGTTGTGGAATATGAAGAGCAGAGTTACTACCTGACAAGATTGGATTTTGATTTAAATGTGGCCAGTCTAGAAATAGTTAAAGCGGTAAACATTGAGCAGTAATTGTTGAAAAAACACTTTCACAGCAATAGTTCAAAATAATTTTAATTATTTTGAACTATTGAAATGATTAACTAGTTTATGAATAGTAAGCGAAAACTTTGTTAGCCAAAATGTAAACATAATTTAACTTTAATGATATAAATATGTTTATAGTAGCTTTTTGTAGCAAGTGATGCAATTGTGCTCTAAATCATAAATGATTGGTTAAAAAACAGTTTAAACCAATCATTTATTTTATTTAACCAATCACTATTTATTAAAATAACAATTGCGACAGTTGCTACAAACCTTCCACAGAAAAAATACAAAAATGTTTCAAAAAAAATAAAGAATGTTTTTAATAACCAATCAATTTTGTAAAAAGTTTAGAACAATTGCATCAGTTGCTCCAAATTGTTTAAAATTTACAAAATTCTGATATTCCATCTGGCATTTGTACTTCACTCTTAATTTTTATTGTAAGACTTTAATAGTAAATTAAAGTTTTGAAACAAAGATGAATTTTTTAGTCTCAAATGCAATTAAGGCTAGATATTTGCTAAATATTCACAAATATAAAAATCAGTTAATTGAAGAGTTGAAAATTTTAAATAACAAATGTCCAGTGCAGCCATACACTATATGGCTGTGACTATACGACTATATGATATGTCAGTCTTTTGAAAGTTCTGAAATGGTTTGTTTTATACCAAAGCAAGAAGATAGCGAAGATTATGTTGCTTTAAAGTAAAACCATATTACTAAAGTTAATCGTGTTATATATTTCCAGCTAGAAAATAATATAAACTGATCATGTTTTATATACTTTTTTAAATTTATTTTTACTTATCTTTTACACTTTATTAGTCCTAAAACTAAAACAAATAAAAAACAATTCTTTGATGTTTCTTTCACAGAAAAAAGTAATTCTGCAAAACATGTCAAAATTGAATCTAAAATCAACTTAAAAAAAACAATGCCTTTATAGAGTTACTTTTTGAACTTTCTGTAGATTCTAAAATATTTGAGTCATTAGATTCCAACTCAGTTTATAATCCTTTATATAAAGACTCAAATTTTTGATATGATGTTTTAACATATCTAACCCATGTTAAATATTTAACCGCTGGCAAATACAATGCAATTTTGTTTGATATGATAAACAAAGTATTTCGTTCTAATTCTATATTTGTTTTATCTAGTAATACAAAAAGATTATTTAAAATTAAATGGCTCAGCCACTTTTCTTGGTTAGCTTATTCTAGCAAAGAAGATAGAGCTTACTATTTTCCTTGTACTTTGCTAGGTGCTAGTATTCCAAATAAGTTTGGAATACTAAATTCAGTTTTCAAGCCTCATCAAGAATAGGGTAATGCTGTTTGTGAATTTAAAAAAAATAAGAAAAGTTGTGTTTTACATAAAAGATGTATGTTTTCATTTAATGCATTACGTTCACGTTGGTATCGTCACGTTCATTTTGCAACTCCAAAAGTAATGTTATTGAGGTTGATTTAAATAACTCTTGTGTAAAACTTTTTTCTGATAACTGAAAAAAATTAGTTCCAATATTTAAAGCAATATTTTTCAGAGAAATGATTTAGCATTTTGTGGAAATTGTGACAATACCAAATATCGTCCTGATATTAGGGAATCTTCTGCACAAAAGGTTGGAAGAGTTAACTTCATAGAGCTTTTAAAATTTTCTGTTGATGCTGGTGATCAAATACTAGCTAATCGTCTTTCTTCAAGTCCAAAAGATGCAAACTATATATCAAAAACTACCCAAAACTAACTTATTGATTTTTGTAGGAAAACAACTGAGGTAGCTTTAATAAAAAGTGTTAAGTAATAAATTTTTTTTCAATTCTTTGTGATGAAGCAGTTGACTGTTCAAATACTGAACAAATGTCACTTGTTTTAAGATATGTAAATTCAAATAAGGAGATTTGCGAGGATTTAGGACTTTTCGATTGCAAGACTGGTACATCTGGTGTTAGTCTATCTCAATAACAAAAGTATAACAAAAATAATTAAAATAAAAAAATTCCTATCAAGAAAAGAAAAAAATCCAGAAATGGAGGGATAACCTTAGACAAGATTACTAATACTTTACATAAACTGCTATCATGAAAAGAATAGAATCCAGGGCTAACCATTATAATTATAAAATTACTTAATTAACCTAATATTACTTTACATTAATAAAAAACCTAATATTACTTTAAATTACATGTTTATCATGAAAAGGTAAGAATCCAGAAATGGAGGGCTAGTCTTAGGCAAAATGATATTATACAGATGAAGTGCAAAGTCTTGTGGCTTACCTTTTTAGTGGTGCACTGTGTTAAGTAAATTAGGCTTAAAATTACATATCTAATTTATGAACGAAATAGCCAAGGCAACATTTGTGAAAATTTCTGTTAAAAATAGATAATACAAAAGCAATACAAAATAAATTCAGTTATTATTCAATGACATAAACAGCGGCGTCACTCCTTAAAAAAAAAGCCGCCCGGGCATGTCACCTGTATATAAATATGTAAATATCAAAAAAACTAAAATGTTCCACTGCTTTATTTTAACATAAAATATTTAATACTAAAAAAAAAATTTCCATAATAAACTAAATCCAAACTTATTTAATAACTAAAAAATATTTTTATTTAGTTCGCAAATATAATTTAATTTATTCTAAAAAATAAATAACTTAATTGGACTTTTTAGAACAAAAAATCCAAAAAAAAAAGAATAATGATGGAACCTAATAGTACCTCAGAAGTAACTAAAAAATAATGAGAGTGTTGTCTATCTAGGACAACTTTAATACTGTAATTATTATGGAATGATGCAATAACTTTTAAAAAATTACTAAATACATCATAAGAGAGCTTAAATCAAAAACCACTAATTTAAACATTATCAAAAGTTTTTTTTAGTCAAGAGCAATAACATTTGTTTTAACACATCCTTCTAATGCGCAATCAATCTATAATGTCTATAAAGTCAGCAGTAGAACAGGAAGATCAAAATTTTAATTGATTGTTAGAGAGATAGTTGTTAGATTCAAAATAAAACATTAAAAAATTTCTTGACTAAAGACTCAAAGATTCAAATAATAATAAGAGAGTTATTTAGAGGGATCAGAGTAATATCTAAAGTTTTTGAAATAAAACCAGATGCAATTTTGCAGCAAGCAGGGAAATAAGTTTTAGTTAAGCACCTAAAATATAGATTAGAGATTATTGAAGAGAGTTAGAGTTATTGAGAATAGACCTTTTCATAAATAAACATCCAAAAAACTCAAAGCAAGGCTTAAGTTGAACCATAGTTAACCAAACTAAATGGCTTCTAATAAAAAATTTTGAAAAAAATCTTCTGGAAAACAGTTTTGATGCTTTTAATCTTATTGGTTCCTACTTTTAATGATACTGGATTTCCTACTTGCATTTTATGCCAGAGGAATTTAAAAAGTTGCTGAAGGTATTAGATGTTCTTTAAAAAAATTGATTGGCTAAGTTTTTCTTAAAAACAAGTATTTGTTTAAATAGTGAATTTTTCGTCGACAACACTTAACAAATGGTTGCAAAATGAAATGAAGAAAATGAAAGCAACAATACTAAATGAAGACAATAAACTTATTGAACATATTTTCATGCTCAATAATAGAATAATCCAAATTCAACATTAACTAGGAAGGTAGAAATAATAAAAATAAATTAATTTAGTAAACAAACTCTGTTATAAATTATGGTAATAAGTTTAAAAATAAAAAATATTAATTACATTTTCTTTACTTTTTAATAATGTTGCCATGGATTAAATTCTTGCTTCTTTAAAAAAAAAGAAAACTATTATAAACCTTGTTCTTGATGTTACATAAAAAAATCTAATAAATTAATATATGAGAATAATTTAATAAATTAATTTGAGAATTCAATAAATTAATATAAGATGTTACTTTTTGCTCATATAAGCTTATAAGTCGATAAGACATGTTTTTGTTTTAGCGTAAGTTTTCCGCGTATTTTTTCCTTTTTTTTTCGTATACCGTATATTTTCGTATTCGTATATTTATTTTTTTCGTTTTTTTTTTCCATTTATTCTAGTAACTGCATATCTCTAGTATCTCGGTGTAGTTAGGCGATTTAGAAAATATTTGAATACTTTTATTTGGAATTAGCATGGTTTTGTCAGCATATTATGCCCAAACAAGATCTTTAAATGTTATAGTTTTTTTTGCTTAATATTTAAAGAAACTTTTCTTTTTTAATATAATTTTTAAAATCTTTTTACAACCCGTAATAATGTATCTAAAGAACACTATTTTGGAGTCTTTAGATCAATTTCGCTCATTGACATTAACATGAATTTAGTTAACATCTTTTTAAAAAGTTACTTAATTTACTACTGATTCTAGTTCAAATCGATTCTGACGTATATTAACTATATATAGTTGACAAAAAAACAATACTTCTATCATTTTTCACAAAAAATACTGGAATTCCGACCAAGAAAGAGCTTATAATTATAAATAATTGCCAATAAACGATCAGAACAGATCATATTGTTAAAATATAATGTTCATTTCACCTAAAAAACATATTAATATAAAATCTTATTTAAATTTGGACGAGCGATTGTAATTTTAAGATGATTTTAAAAAAAAAAAAGATTCCACGGTCTGGGTTTTTTCGCTACAAACATTTATATTTTATGATACCGCAAAATTTATTATTTTAATTTTTTTCGTCTTTTCATAATTTACAGACCAGACCATTTCACGGAAATATGTCATAATCAACAAAATATCATAGAGACTCTATAATATTTTAAAAGTGCCTTAACTACACCGAGTAGTCAGAATATTTTGAAAGGGGGGGGGGGGAGCAATTTAAAGCATTCTGGCTACGGGCGCCAAATGGGCATAAAGGGCGATAATTTAAAAATGGGCGCCAAATGGGCGCCCATTTTTAAATTATTTGAATTATTGTATGCAATTTGAATGCATTTGAATTATTATATGCTTTTTGTATGCCCGGGCATACAAATTGCATACAATAATTCACAAATGGAGAGAATGATATAATTTTAAAATGCGACAAAATAATAATTAGAAAACCAAATTAAGTAAGATACATCAAAATATTGTATTAAAAATCGGTCTTATATGATTAAAGATGGCAGCTCCATTCTTCTTGGATGTAGTTAATAAACAACTTCGCTGCTTTGTCTAACGCTTCGACCTTATTACAAGGAATATGCATTGTATAAGTTCTCCTAACCGCTCGTCCTTCATGGATGCTCTGACATAATTTGACAATCTGCTGAGCGCAGATACACACCTCTCACATTCACAAGACGTTACTGAAAGAGTACAGCCAATGTATAATAGTGATGTACATTTTGGAAAGCTTGCTTATCGTATTTCAACAATGAAGCTCGTAAATTTGCAATCCTGGCAGAGGTAGATTGTTACTACTATAGATTTTGACTACATCTTTAAGACTTTCAATTATGTCACATATTGAAGCTTGAGGTACATTTTCACACACGATATACAATAGCTTTGTACCTTAATAAGATTGTTCACTAAATAATAATTAAAGGTCCGATATAATGTAATTCAAATAAGGAATCAAGATGTTACGCTTTTAAACTTCTTTTAAAGTATAAGTTTGCAGTTGAACTGCCTTAGATGTCACCACATCAACGCCCAAATGATCTGCTGTTCTTAAAACATGTGTGAAGTTGAAATTAGATAGTTGTTTAAGCTGAGTATCACGTCTGTGTTTCAATTCTAATACAACTTTCTGTACTCTTTTATATGCGCCAACCACGTCTTGTGTTCGGCCTTGTAAAGAAACAGGCTCTAAGATATGATCTCAATCGTATAATTGTTAGCAGTGTATAAATGAATTCAAAGATTTGCAGAGATTTTTTGTAAGACAGAGCATTTCGTTGATCTTTCATTCAGGTTTCAGGATTCAGGTCAGGTCAGGTTTTCCTGCTACTGGTAACATGTAACCCAGTACAACCTGCTTCATGTCCTGCTGCCTTGTAGGATACGCTTTTTTAAGCAAAGGCTAGGAGAAGTTAACTCCGAATTAAAACACCCCCTGCCTTGGGGCTCTTGGTTGAGTAAAGGCTAGAGATGGTGTCTCGATAAAAATACTCATCTTAGGCAGATGTTACATGCATCCAGCTGCTGTCTTGTAGAAGGTCTCCTAGGCAAAGACTTAAGGGGTAAACAGATTCTATCTGTTGACCAGCCTCGCACCCCTTCCTCATCTATTAGGCTGGCGCAGATGTATTTTTAATACATTGTTTCCAGTTTAGGATGTTGAACGCTGGATCTTCTTGACTCAATGCGTGGGTATTGTTGTGTCTCTATTTTTATGACTGGGCAACTCATTCTATTATCTCATTCTATTATCTCCTAATCTAAAACTCAGTTTTATGGTTCTGAGGCCGGCTGGTAGTCAGGTTTCCCGAACTCTGTGGTAGCTCTCAGAGAGGCTGATTCCATCAACAGCCGAAAAATATCAGAGTACTAACAGTGCTATGTTGCGCATGGATGGTGTCCCTGTTTGTACTTTTGGTGTGCATTGCAGAGGCCACATTTGGAGCCCTTTGTTACGGCTTAGGGTTTATTAATAGTAATGAGGCTATTGCTTAGTTGTTAAATAGTGTACTGAGTACTATCTATACTTGAGTCAAGTTCTTTATAAATTTAAAATGACTAAAGTACCTAAAACTAAAAAACACAAAAAACCATCGTCATCACCAAGTTCTCTAAACCTATCATTTACTAATATTCGTGGTCTTCGAAGTAACTTTTCTTCTGTTGAGTCTTATCTCTTGCAAAGTTCACCAGACCTACTTGCTCTTTGTGAGACTAATTTGAGTTCGGCTGTCCCATCTTGTGATCTTAGTGTTGATGGTTATCTTCCTTTAATTCGTAAAGACTCCAATAATCACATGCTTGGCCTGGGCATCTACATTCGTAAGAACTCACCCATTTGTCGTGAAACTAGGTTTGAATCTACAGACTATTCATTTATGTGCTTTCGTTTAGCACAACTTCACTCTATCGCCTTTCTCTTTGTTCTATATCGCTCTCCTTCATCCCAAGATTGCACTATTCTTGATGTTATTTCTGATCAAATTGACCAAGCTCTCTCTCTTTATCCATCGGCCAATATCGTCGTTGTTGGTGACTTTAATGCCCATCACACCGATTGGCTTGGCTCTAGTGTCAGTGACTCTGCTGGCGTTAAGGCCCTCAACTTTTGCCTTTCTCAATCTCTAACTCAAATAGTCAACTTTCCAACTCGTTTTCCAGACAACCCTAATCATTTACCTTCTCTACTCGACTTATGTCTTGTTTTGGATCCTAGTCGGTGCTCAATTTCTCCACATTCACCCTTAGGTACTTCTGATCACGGTTTGATCTCTCTAAAACTATTATCAAATTCTTCTACTTCATCAGAATCCCCCTAACATCGTACCACATACAACTACCTTAAAGCTGACTTGGACTCTTTCCGTGATTTTCTTCGTGATGGCCCTTAGGTAGAAATCTTTCGTCTTCCTGCTGACAAATGTGCTTCTTACATAACTTCGTGGATTCAGGCTGGCATGGAATCTTTTATTCCCTCTCGACGATTCCAGGTCAAGCCTCACTCTTCTCCTTGGTTTTCCTCACATTGCGCTGCAGCAATTTCTAATCGAAACCGTTACTTCCATATCTATCAGCAAAACAATTCTCCAGAAAACAGACATCTGTTCACTATCGCCAGAAACCATTGTAAAAAGGTTTTGTCTGACGCCAAAGCTCGCTATTCCCAGGTCATTAAATCTTGTGTCTCATCACAAAAATTAGGCTCTCGAGACTTCTGGAGAATCTTTAACAGTATCAATAATAAGGGCAAATCTGTTATTCCTTCTCTCTTGTATGGTTCAGACTTTGTCACCTCACCTAAAGACAAAGCTGAATTGTTTGCTAAGAACTTTTCATCAATATCATCTCTTGATTCCACCAGTTGCGTTTTACCTGACATAGCCGTCAAACAGGTTGATCCCTTGCTTGACATTCGCATCACTTCAGCTTCTGTATCTAAAGTAATTTCCTGCTTAGACTCTTCAACAGCTTGTGGTCCTGACAACATTCCTGTTGTAGTCTTGCAGAGGTGTTCTCCGGAGCTTTCATCCATACTTTCTAAACTATTTAACAAGTGCTTATCAGAGTCTTGTTTTCCATCATGCTGGAAAGCAGCATCTGTTATCCCTATTTTCAAAAATTCCGGAGAGCGATCTGATTCATCTAACTACCGTCCCATTAGTCTTCTTCCTGTCATAAGCAAGGTTTTTGAATCTTTAATCAACAAACACTTAATCTCTCATCTTGAATCTTCTCCATCTTGAATCTTCTCTCATCTTGAATCTTCTCCATAAGCTTTCTTCTTATGGTGTAGCTGGTAACGTCTTTAAGATTATTGAGTCCTTTCTTTCCAATCGTAGTATAAAAGTTGTCCTCGATGGACAACACTCTTCTTCACATCCTGTAACTTCAGGGGTTCCTCAAGGTTCAATCCTTGGCCCTATACTCTTTTTAATTTACATTAACGATCTTCCAGATATTCTCACATCTAAGGTGGCATTATTCGCTGACGACACTACCATTTACTCTTGTCATGATAAGAAGCCTACACTCTCTGATTGCCTGGAGAGGGTATCTGAGCTTGAAAAGGATCTCACTTCTGCTACAGCATGGGGCTCACAGTGGCTGGTGAACTTTAATTCAGATAAAACTCAATTTTATTCGGCCAATCGTTATCGTAATAATTTAGATCTTCCTATATTTATGAATGGTAATGTACTAGATGAGTCATCTACCATTCATCTTCTAGGATTAACTCTTACTTCTGATCTTTCTTTTAAACCGTATATCAAATCCATTGCAAAATTAGCATCTGCTAAGGTTGCATCTCTTTATCGAGCTCGACACTTTCTTACTCCAGATTCTATTCTCTATCTCTATAAATCTCAAATCCGCCCCTGTATGGAATACTGTTGCCACATCTGGGGCGGATCTTCTAATGATGCTCTTTCTCTTTTAGACAAGGTGCAAAAACGAATTGTAAACATAGTTGGACCTGCTCTGGCAGCCAATCTCCAACCTTTGTCACATCGTTGTAATGTTGCTTCTCTTTCTCTTTTCTACAAATACTATAATGGGCACTGCTCTAAAGAGCTAGCGTCCCTTGTGCCATCTACTAAAATTCATTCTCGTGTTACTCGCCATTCAATTAAGTCTCATCCTTTTTCTGTGACTGTACCTAAGTGCTTCAAAAACTCTTATTCTTCTAGTTTTTTCCTCGAACATCAGTTCTTTGGAATTCGCTTCCTTCATCTTGCTTTCCTGATTCATATAATTTGCAATCTTTTAAGTCATCAGTCAATCGTTATCTTGCTCTACAGATTTAGTCTTTTCTCTTCCAGTAACTTCCAACTCTTACAGTGGTTGCTTGCAGCCTTGTTGGAAGTGAAGATGTTAAAAAAAAAAAAAAAATCTTCCAGTGTCCGGCTTGACCAATCTTCTTCTTTACTGATGTATACATTCAGATGCAATTTATCGGCGATAACTTCACACAAAATAACAATGTAGCATAGCGCATCATAAAAATAATAAAAGCCATCAATATTCTCTACCCATCTTGTGATACAAATATTCATGAAACTATTTCTGTGAGCAGGCTCCGGCTTCTTTTTTTATTGTTTTAATTAGAAGTTGCCTTCTGTGAAATTAAATGTTAATCCATAATGTGATAGCCTTTAATTTATCTAAAACGTTATGTTTTTGCGGAATAGCGCAAAGATTTAGGCAGTGACTTAGAAAATCCCCATAGAATGCTTAACTATTGTCTGTCAAAATAGCCTTTGCCAAACCATGTCGCATAATTGGCAAACGAACCTTGGCCACGAAGATTTTCAAGTTCTAAGTCATAGTCTAAGAGCCATTTCTTTGTCATGGCCTAAGAGCCATTTCTTTGTCAAATCTTTGTCATGATATAAAGCACGAACTGTAATTCTGTTAGCTGGAATAACATCAAAAACTTCTTCTCGAATAATATTTTTAAATTCAACAAACCGAATTGAAATCACCAGCTTTTCCTTATTGTGTAAGGTTACTTCATCTATCAGAAGAATATAAATTTGGCGTTTATTATTTCTAAGAGAAGACCAGCTTGAATCATATGATAACCAACAATATCAATAAGTTCATTTTGGACTGTTCCAGAAAGATATGTAGCCTTCTTTTAATTTTGGTGAACTGAGATGTGTAGTTATTCTGAAATGTGTTTTTCAAATAGTTTAAATAAACTTATTTTTTAAGAAAGCAGTGACCCATTTGTCCCACCCGTGTTGTTTTTACTAAAATAACTATTAAATTAAATGAATATTCCAATTTTTTATCTTTCCTTAACTAACTCTGGTTTTTATTATTCAAGTAAATATTCAACTTTTTTTTTTGCCAAACCCCTCGGCAGAACCGGCGTCAATTAAAACATCAAGGGAGCTGACACCAACAAAAATTACTGAGGTTAAGCTTCACGAGATTTCTTCAGATCCTGCAGACTGGCCTGGTGATTTGTCTCATTTCCGAAAACAACTAGTTCTATCAGGACTAATACAGGTAAAGGATTATGCATTCCCAAAGAGTTGATTTTCCAATTCTAAAGCAAAACAAAGATTTTGTGCTTCAAACTACAATAGATTCCTGACAAATGATCAAACTATTACAAGATCATGGCTTGTATACTCAAAAAAAGTAGATTCTGTATACTGTTTCTGCTGCAAGTTGTTTAGTGTCGATAAACAAAAACTTAGTACTAGTGGCTTTCGTGATTGGAAAAAAATTTATTCCATGTTAAGTAAGCATGATCGCTCACAAGAGCACGACAATTCCTGGATAAAATAGAAGGAGCTGGAAAGTCGCTTGAAAGCAATCAGTACAATCCATCAACTGAATCAGAGTATCTTTCAGCAAGAACAGCAATAATTGAGAGAATTATGGGAATAGAGAGAATTGTGGGAATTATTCAATATTTGGCAAAAAACAATTTGGCTTTTCGTGGCAGTGAAGAAAAGCGTTTTGCACATGGAAACGGAAACTTTCTTGGGCTAGTGGAGTTATTTGTAAAGTTTGATAGTGTCATGCAGATGCATGTTCGACGAGTAACCAACAATCAGTTGCAAAATTATTATTTAAGTAACAGGGTCTAAAATGAGCTAATCATACTTATGTCAATAAAAGTGCAAACTGAAGTTATTCATCGTCTAAAAGTGGAAAAATACTTTACCCTCATATTGGTACGACAAAACTTACTGTAGTGGTATGTTTTGTCGAAACTTCAAAAAGTCTGCAACAATCAAAGATTATTTTTGGGCTTCCTGGTAGCTGAAGATCAAGCAGGTGAAGGATTTACAAAATTAATTACTGCGAATGTAATTAAAAACTGCTGCGAATCTCAAATAGAAAGTGTAAAAGTTATTAGGAACCATTTACTTAAAATTTTGATGGCACTAAAAGTTTTTAAAATTAGAAGACTCAACAAGTGATCCCTTTGACTTTGCTGAACTGAGATCTTCAACAAATAAATTATCATCATTGGTCTTCATCATAAAGACTGTAATATGGTATGAATTCCTGCTGAAGAATAATATTGCAAGCAAGTACTTGCAGTCTGGAAAAATGGACCTGAAATTAGCTATGCAATATATCGATAATTGTAAAATAGCTCTCAGTGGTCTTAAAAATAATTTTGACAGTTTGTTACTTGAATCTCAGAAAATTGTAGCTAGCTGGGAAATTAATACTGAACTGCCTCAACCTTGAATGAGAGAGACCAAAAAAGAGTCTCTTTACGAATCAGCAGAACAAACACAGTTTACACTTATGGAAAATTTACGGATTAACTTCTTCAATGAGACAATAGATGGAGCCTACATGTGCTGGATGAACGACTCAATAAACTAAATCATTTGTGTGAAATGTTTGGATTCGTTTTTAATATTAAAACTGTTGATAAAGAATAGTTAAGAACTAGTTACAAAGAAAACAAAACTGAATAGAAAACGGAGAAGTGACATTGACAGCCAAGAACTTTTCATGGAAATTTTGAATATTATCAACTTACTACCAGTTGATGTGACATCACCAATTAAAGTGCTTCAATATATTACCAAGAAAAATATACAATAATATACAAAATAACAAAAATATTTAAAATAACAAAAATCTACAAAATACTAGAAATAACAAAAGTATACAAAATAACAAAGTTATACCCTTAAATTTGTATAGCACTTCGAATTCTATTGAATTCTATTCTTATTCGAATTGTAGTGTTTTGCCTAGCTGATTCTGTTAAAACTCAACCAAACGAGATAACTAGAGAAGACACCTCGGAATTCAAGAAGGTTACGGCATCCTTAAGTAGAACAGTCAATATAGTTAGATTTAAACGTTTCAAAAAAAAAATTACTTTTATTTTAGTAAACATTTTTCTGTTATGATTGAAGTTTAGTCGGTATCTTTAGAAACGTTATTATAGCATTGGCTTAACAACTGGCATAAATAGGGCGTATAAATAAATCTTTAAAAGTGCCGAAGCACTTTTAAAGATTTATTTATACGCCCTGACCGCACAGCAGCAGAAGTGAATTCAATAAATTAAACTCAGAAAGAAAAGCAGCTAATTCTGACCTTGAAAATCTTGGAAAACTTGACACAGTTATAGCAGTGGTAAATTGCGATGCATTAGTGTCTCTCAGGAAGTTGAAATCAACTGGCATCTTTTCATTGAATGGAGAGATGCATAAACACAATGAATCAAAATGTTTATCTGCGAATACTTGTTTCAATACATTATAGATAAAAAACAAAATCTGCTAAATCCAATTTTAAAAATAATTCCTTTTTTAAATGTTTTTAAAAAAATGTTTTAAAAAAGAATTTTACGCAACTTTTCTTAATCCGGCTATTATGAACGATTTATCAGCACTCTGTGAGATAAACATGCCTGATTTAATTGTTATCTCTGAGGCTTGGTTCACCAAAATATCTGCCACTCAATTGAATAACTACTCACTTATCAAGAAAATTTGAATAGGCTGCGGTGGAAGTTTTGTTATCTACATTAAGCGTGATCTAGTCGCAAATGAGGTATTTGATTGTCATCTAAGAGAGACTTTAATTAACAGTAACTACGAGAAATTAAAATCAGTAACGAAATTGTTCTTATTGGTTGTGTCTATTGACCATCTTTATAACATATAAATGATATAAATAAAACAATTATTTCGGTTAAGCAAGCTGCTACATATAGAAACTTATAGCTGTATGTTACCAGCAGGTGGTTTTAACTTTCGTTACCAATGCTCCGCATAGAGTGTAATAAAATATGTCTTTAAAATACCAATATCCTGCATAGCGGTGGATGAATGGTTTTGATTTCTGTTTAACTTAAATTTTATAAGCAACTTTAGTACTTAGCTATAATAATTTTCTAATCTTCCAGTGAAAACCGTATGAAAAAAGTTCGGTTCGATTGGTTGAAAAATGGCTAATTTATTGTTTTCACAAAAAAAAAATCAAATATGGACGAAATTTTACACTTTGTACTTAAAAAAGTGATGAAGATATAGATCTTGGCGATTCTGAATTTAGTAATGATGAGGATAATGATTTGATTGAATTTGAAGTTGAGAACAATACGACATTTACATTCAAAGACAGCGATTCCGAGGCGCTACAAAAACATTTGACGTTTGACCAAAAACACTGAATTTTCATAAACGTTACTCTCATATCTTTTTGTACGGTAACAAAAGCACTTTGAGATTTTTTGCATTAATTAGTGTTACTTAACCTATTTCAAGCCATATATAGAAAGCAATATGCTTTATATGGCTTTGCTTAAATATTATCTTCAGACCACTTTTGCTCAAAAAAAGTTGCAGCAAACACGTTTTTTCAAAAGTAGCTTTTAAAGGTAAGATTTCCTAAGTACTAAAACACTTCCAATTTACATGAAAATTTCCATATAGATTAAAAAAAGGATGATGAATCGAATGGAAAGGAGAACCTTTTTTAAATTTATAAAAAATTTATAGTGCTCAATGTTTTAAAACTTTAGGGTCGGTTAAGTTAAAAAAAAAAACTTTTTTCAAAAAAGTTCCCTGTCCAAAAGGCAAGTATAGCCTTTCCTCTGTCTAGCTCAAGTTTTTATTTATGTTTTCTTGAAGATAAATAGATAAGTATCTTCTAGTATAAGAAGATATTGATTTAATACTTAGGAATTTTGTGTTAAAATTATGTATGCATTATATGTTTTTTTTTTCCGCGTATTTAATAACGTTTTTTGTTTTGATTTTTGTGTTTGTTTACTAAATTATAAATAAATTTTATTATTTTTATTTAGTAAACAAACACAAAAATCTAAAATAAAAAGGTCGATGCTGTCACTTAATTAGAAGCTTAAATAGTAGCTAAATAGGACGGTTCATTTTATGAACATAATGTTTTAAATTTTAAGTTTTATGAACATAACTGCTTTAAATCGTATAAAAACACAACTGCTTTAAATGGTATAAAAATCTTTGTTTTGTTCATTTCATCATCATAAAAAAACTTATTTTTCACATCCTTATTCGTATTTTAAAAATGAAATTGAAATTCTTAAAACGCTAATAAATTAAAAATAAATAATCTAGATTTATGGTCTAGATAAACAATCCAGAGATCAAAGCTAGAGAAGGCATTCTCTGGATTGGACTCTGGATTGTTTATCAAAACTGTAAGTTTGGTTATAGGCTATAATCTATCTATTCAATAGATTATTGTGATTACAGATTAGCCTTCTTTAAACTGTTTTTTTTTCAAAAAGAAAAACGAAAAATCATATCAACTTCAAACGTTCAAAAGTGAACAAAAATGGAAATTTGTAAAAACTTAGATTCTCATAAGTTATAGTACAATTTTAAATTAATTAGACCTACTTCCCATAATTTTTAACATGAGTACAAACATTTTGTATTTTAATACTTTTATTTAATGAAAGCAAATTTTATTGATCCATCCCTTATTTTCTTTGTTTTGAGTAACTTTTATTTAGGTTTACTTTTAATTTTAGCTTCTAAATTATTGCTGAAAAACCATTTGATACTGCCAAAAATATATTGGATTTTTTAAATATTGAAGGTGGCATTGTTTCCTTCAAACACCCGAATTTTGTATTAAGAAATACCCACTTTTTTTCACTAAAAAATTCGGGAGCTAAAGTTTTTTTTTGGAGGTGCGTCATATGAAATTCCAGCCATTTTTTGTAGTACAGTTCTGATAACAGGTTCAACATTATTGATCGAAACATTTTTACTTGAGAGGTTATAATATACAAAGCAAATTTCCTCATTATATCTACTTCCTTCAAAAACATCAATTACATTTCTTTCAAGTCATCAATTCTTTCTCTAGCTCTTTAAGATTGAATAATTTGTTTCATCAGTTCTTTACAAAAAAGTGTTTTCGTTTTCTTTAAATACTATGCTTTTTGTAGATCTGATTTGGAATGCTTTCTATCCAAATTAACTTCTTTTTCTAATTTAAATTTTAAAGAAAGAATTTACCTTTTGGAGTCCCCATAGTTTGGAGGGAACCTCTAAATCCCATAGATGACTGCTATTTTTGTGTTGTTGATACTACTGGTAATGGCAAAATAAAGAGGCAAAAAATAGCGTATCCCAACATAACTTCTGCTATTAGACCAATTCAGCATTCTAACGAGATTCTATTTTTAATTTATCAAGGTTTATTTATCTTAGAAGTTGAGCAAAACATACCTGCTACAGAAACAGAAGAACTCAGAAGTCAATTAATTTGTTTACTGTCATGATATTTCAGGTCTTCTATTACAGTTGGGTATTTTTGTATATAATCCAACAAAATGGAGACTTTTTATCGATAGCTAATGCAAAGCCTCAAATGCGTCATATTGCACAATGGAAATATTTATGGTTCTGTAACAATTGGTCATTTGTTTATTGGCGAGAAACTTTCGATGACATTAAAATGGTGCTTAACTAGATTAAATATCACGAACGCAACTGGATTTTTTGTGTTGATCTAAAAATGATTAACTTTCTACTTGGTCAGCAGAAAGATTTTACAAAGTTTTCATGTTATCTGTATGTAGGACATTCGAGCAAGAAACCAACACTGGATACAAAATGGATACAGAATGGCCCGTTCGCAAGAATCTCATAGTGGGCATGCACAATATTGTTAATGAATCCATTGTAAGTCGGAATAAAATAGTTTTTCCAACACAACATTTAAACTTGGATTCATAAAATAGTTTGTTAAAACACTGAAAACTGATAGTGATTGTTTTCAGTATATAGTTAAACCATTACCAGGTTTGTCAATAGAGAAAAAAAAGGCAGGAGTTTCTAATGGGCCACAAATTCGCTATCTTATAAAAGATAAAGAATTCATTAAAACAATAATTATCAAAGAGAAAACGGCTCGGTTGTCATCTGCGGTTATAAAAAACTTTCTTGGAAAGAAAAAAGCAGAAAACTATTCAGATTTAGTTGATAAAATGATGAAAGCTTTTTGTGATCTTGGATGCAAAACGAGTATAAAACTTCATTATATAAGTAGTCATCTTGATCAGTTTTCTGAAAATCTTGGAGATGTGAGTAAAGAGCAGGTAGAGCAACTCCATCAAGATTTTAAGACAATAAAAGATCATTACCAAGGACGAGCAAAGAAAGAGAAAGAACAACAAGAAAAAGATTCTTCCTGATTAAATAGTTGCAATTTTACAATATAATCTGCAATCTTTTTCAAAACTAAAGTAAAATATGATTTTGTTATTTATCAATAAAAAGTTAATAACTTTGCTTGAACTTATATTTATAAAATGTTCATTTTAAGCAGTTCACATTTTATTTTCATCTTTTGTCTTAGTTTAAAATTTAAACAACTAGTATTGTAAAAATTATATTCTAGCATTTCCAAATGAGTTTCAAATCTGTATTTTAGAACTATTTCTAATGTTTTGCAAAATAAAAAAACATTTATTGCAAAATATCTATAGCTTTCCATAAAAATCTGATGCCAGATTTGAATTCAGCGTATTAAAATTATGTAAGAAAAAGTGTCAAATTTAATGCAATAAATTTTTTGTAGACCTGTGTAATCTTTATTTCCAACAAGGACTTCAAGGAAACACTTTAAGAGTTGGAAGTTATTGCAAGAGCCAAGATGAAGATTATAGAGCAAGATAATGATTGATAGAAAATTTAAGATATTGCAAATTATATGAATCAGGAAAACAAGATGAACAGAACGGATTCCAAAGAGCTGATTTTCTAGGGAATAAACTAGACAAATAAGAATTTTTGGAGCAATATAATACTATAAAATTGTATAAAAATACAAACTTTACAATTATTTGTCTATATGGTTTCCATGAGAGGTCAGTATGAAAAGATAATCCAAGATGATGTAAACGAGATGACTGAAATCCAAATGTTTCTTATGTCATCAACAAGTACCTGCGAGCTTTTTGGGATAATCAATAATGTTGTAAACAGTAAATGGTTGAGGATAGAAGTTAACATTATTAGCTAAGTAGTGACACTAGTCTGAATTAGCAGTGTTTAGTGCCACAAGTCTGTATGTTTTATGATTGTGATGTTGTTGTTGTGATGTTTTGTGTTGATAGACAACTTGGCTTACCTTCTCGCTGGTGTCTATTGTTAAAAATGATTATAAGGTTATTTTGTTACTGAAATCCCCTACTTCTAATGATTCACTAAAAGCCAAGATAATAGTTTTAGAATAACAAACTTTTTTTATGTTGTTTTCATTTCTTTATCTTAGGTGTATAGTCACACTCTTAAATAGTAAGTTTCTTAGTTTATATTTATTTAGATGGAATATTTAATTTATATATTTTTTTTAATTTATAACTTTTAAAAAGAATAAACAAAATTTTTTTAACACATTGTGTATTTATGTTTTTAATAACAATTTTATTACACTTTTAGGTAGAATTTTTACTGTTATACCTGCTATTGCTGTTGCAAGTACTCAAAGTTTCAGGAAGTTCATTTGCTCTTAGTTATTTTCATTTAAAATTAAAGTTTAACTTTATTAAAGAATCTTTTGTCTGTTAAATAGGTTATTCTGAATAATTCCAACAAATTTTTATGCCCTTACGCAGTAATTTACTGATCAGCCTGTAAATTAAGTAATAGTTTTAAAAAGATGTATTAACTGGATCTCATGATGCATATTTGAATTGAGTTTTTATAATATAACCCTAAATTTTAATCTCCAAGACTAGGTAAATAAGTAAAAACACTTCAGTCTGTAAAACAAACAATTCTTGATAATTTTGACAGGTTTTTAAAAATTTATGGTATTTAATTTTCGTATAGTTTGTATTACTATAGAAAATTTCAAACCAAATGTAATAACGGTTTGAAAATATCAAAAAATATTCAAAGTCAATTTGCCCAATTGGTTTGTGTAGCCCTTTCATTTTAATTTAATGATCGGTTTGTAAATTAGGCAATAATTTCAAAATGATGTATTATTTGGATTCTATTATTTCTTTATGCACATTTGGATGGAGTAATTAAAGTGTAACCCTAAATTTTTTTCTAAAAAACATAATTATGCAAGTAAAAACCCTTCAGTCTGTAAAATTAACAATTCTGGATAACCCAGACTAAATAATTATTAAATAAATGTTGGATCACTATTTAAAATTCAAGTCAAATGTAATATCGGTTCAGAAATATCAAATGTATTTGAAGTTGAAATGCCCATTTGGTTTGTACAGTCCTTTTTCTGCAATTTACTGACCGATCTGTTATTTATGCAATAATATCACTTACGGTTCTGTAAATTATACAATAATTTAAAATGATTTATTATTTGGCTTTCATTACGTATATTCGCATACAGTGTAATTGTTGTAGTGTAATTATAGCATGAACACAAATTTTATTCTGCCAAACTCAGTAAATATATAAAACCCTTCAGCCTGTAAAATAGATGATTCTGGACAACCACGAAAGATTAAAAAAAATTGTTTTTTTTTTATTTTCTTATAGTTGTTGGATCACTCTGAAAAATTTCAAATGTAATACCGGTTCAAAAGTTATTAAACGATTAAGACAACCCCAAAAGTAAGTAAACTAGTCAAAACCCTCAGTAAGTAAAATAGGTGATTCTGCACAATCCCGACAGATTTAAATAAATAAAAAAAAATGGTCTTTTATTCTCTTATAGCCGTTGGATCACTATAGAGAATTTCAAGTCAAATGTAATTACTGTACAAAAGTTATTCCAAAGTAAAAAACGACCCCAAAAGTAAGTAAATCATTAAAAACCCCCGGTCTTTAAATAGTTGATTCTGGGCAATCCCGACAGATTTAAAAAATAAAAATGTAGTAATTTATTTTCTTATAGTGGTAGGGTCACTAAGGAAAATTCCAGGTCAAATGTAATAACGGTTCAAAAGTTATTCAAAAGTCAATATACCCAAAAATACTCTCCTTTTCGGTGCCACTGCAAATTTTCCATACTTAAGTCCATTTTCATATGATGTGCCTACTTTTGTCACATGATGTGCCTACTTTTATCATATGATGTGTCTACTTTTGTCATATAATGTGCCTTTTGTCATATGATCTGCCATACTTAAGCCATTTGTCATATGATGTATATGTCTTTTGTCAAAAAAATCATCAGTTTTTCCACTACAAAAAGTTTTATAACTTTTGATCCGCTTAACTTTAAAGGTTGAACTTTTCCCTCACTTTTCAAGTATTCTCAAGCTCTATATAACAACATCAATTATAAATGCTATAAATATTATGAATGGCTATCAAAGAAAAATTGAAAGAACATTTAAAAATAATGTTGATGAATTGATAGCTGTTTTTCCTTATTCTAATTCTGTTTTACCATCATCTGATGGATTTAAAGATAGTGACAGTGAAAGTTTTTGTGTGTCAAACACAAGTGACAGCAAAATTGCCACTCCTAAAAAAGACCTACGTATAAGAGGTGGACCAGACGAATAGGTGTTCAGGGAGGTATAAAATGCAATAAAGGAATTTCCGCTAAAGTTTTTGCTGACCCTAAACATGCAAAAGTTATTGCTGATAATGCTGTATTCAATTTAAATATACAGAACTATGCTGTAACAGCTAACAGCTGGTAGGTAGTATTTCTAACCATTGTATGGTGAATATTCCAAGGTAGTATTTCTAACCATTGTATGGTGAATATTCGTGGTAGAGTGTGAAGCCGTGGTAATAGTTATAAAATTATACACACTGACAACTCCAGAAGGAATAACACTAGACTTTCTTGTATACTGTGGGAAAAGATTGTTTGCCGATGATTACATAAATGATCAAATGCCAGAATACTATCTGTGTTGATGTAACCTTTTATTGGTCTAGGTCATAATCTTTACACAGACCATTATTTCACTGGTACAACACTAGTTAAGTATTTTCTTGATAACCAGACACATCTATGTGGCATGGTTCGTTCAAATCAATATAATTACTCAAAAGAAATTCTTAATGAAATTTTAGAAAAAGGAGATGCAGTTTTCAATAAAAATAATGATGTTAGTAGTCGAATGCTGGCTTGTAAATTTCGCGCATCAAAAGATAAAGCTTCGGGTAAACAAAAAGTTGTCTACATGTTGTCAACATGTCACCAACCATCCATGAGACTCATTGGTAATACTCAAGGATTGAATAATCAAAAACCGATTTGTGTAAAAGAATAAAATAGCCATAAGGGTGGTGTAGATTGTGTTGACCAACAATTCCAAGTGTGCAGCTGTTACGGAACACTTTCAAGTGGTTTTGAAAACTTGCATTAAAGGCTTATTTCTCAAAATATTTTAAACAGCCATAAAATTTTTGTGAAGCGCACTCACCGCAAAAATAGCACTTTCTTAGATTTTCTTTATGATACAATTAAATTGACGTTATTGTCTTCACCAAAGCTAAGTTCAATACTTGTTTCTGATGATACTTTACACAGGCTTACTGGGCCTCACTTTACGGAAACCAAATAGCCATCACCAGATGGAAAAGATAAGTGTCTTTCTAAGTTATGCAGAGTATGCTATGCACGAGGAATTCTTAACAACAATGGAAAGCCACTAAAAACTGTGCATATATGCAAAATTTGCCCATCAGAGCCAGTGCTTCATGTTGACAACTGCTTTGAAATATATCACACAGTGTTGGATTTTGTGTAAAAATTAGTATATATGCATGTTTTTCGTTATATTTATCTTGTCTTATTGTTCTTTACTTTCTGACTTTCTTGTTATTTGTTCTTTTTTTGATGAAAGCGTAATATTTTAAATTTTATAACAAAGGTTCACTAACCTATTATATACATTAACTTTTGATAAAATAATGTTTGAGATTTGAAAATTTACAGAGTTATCTGATGAAAATTTATTTTTATTTTTATTTTTTTCTTTCATTTTTTGAAATATAAATTACTTAAAAAAAAAGGAGTAAATTTTTCAGAGAAATTGAACATTTTTAAAGTCATAGTATAATTTTAAAGGTAGTTAGGATATCATATTTTGACACGATAATAAAAATTTGTTGAGCCTGGTAACGAAAGGATTAACAGCAACTCCGAGAAATTAAAATCGGTAACGAAATTGTTCTTATTGGTTGTGTCTATAGACCACCTTTTTAACATATAAATGAAATAAATAAAGCAGTTATTTCTGTTTAGCAAGCTGTTAGATAGAAAAACGTATCAACTTATATGCAATGGAATAACAAATGCTTTTTTTTACGTAAAGATTATAATTTACAAACCACTATAAATTTTTGTATAATTTATTAATTTCGTTTTTGTTTGATTATTTTTCATGTAATCTAAAAAGATTTATTCAAATATATTATTATTAGCATCACACTTTTTTAAAATGTAGGCATAATTGTAACCGGCATAATAATTTTAATCGTCTAATTTAAGTTTAAGCCAAAGTATTAATCTTTTTCATCATTAAAAGAAACCCAATGAAACAGTCATTGGTATGGATCATTGATAACATGACCCAGATATGGAACGCAAAACTCAAAAAAACTATGAATTTCTTGTGCGATGGCGAGTAAAATGTTCAAATCTGAAAAAAGATACTGTTTTTAAGTACACCGAGCATTTCAATAATAAAGAGTTTGTGTTGTACCGTGGGTAATGCAGTTTATCACGAGGTACTTGGGTTCGATTTCTCAAATTTTATTTTCTTAGTTTAATCTAAAAAGTGCAACAAAGTGTACATACATCGACTGATTTAGAAGTATGCGAGTGTACGAACATCGATTAAGGGTTTTGGTTTGAATAGGTACTCTTTTTTAACTCTTTACAGATTTATTTAAATAGGAGGTTGGTTAGCGATCTTTAGCATGTACCAAAAGGAGGTGCCATAGATTTTAACTACCAAAAAATTTATTGATACCAACTATGACGCAAAGATTGTCTCAAAATCATCCGAAAAATTTATTACCAAGCTTTTGAAATAAAAAATTTCGAACGAAGTTTGTTCTTTGAATACTTACTTATATCTGTTTATTGATATTTATATTGTATTTATCAAAAAAATTTAAAAGTTGAATAAAATGGACGAGAATAATTTGGGAGATTGTAATGTTTGTGAGATTGTTTCTTTATTAGATCCCAAAGATTTTGTTGGTAAGATTTTATATTTAATGTAAATATATCTGAACAAATATGTTAACAATTTTAATATAATAATATGACATCAACTAATGGCATTAATTTATTTATATTAGTAATATAAATTAATTAATGTCATTAAGTGTATTTAAGCCTTCTTGCACTGAAACAAAGTTAAACTACTTAAAAAAAAATTAGTTAAAACTTTATTAACTTTGTTTAATTAACTTTGTTTAAATGTTCTTTAAGTATCAAGAATTGATACTTTTTGATAGTATACCTAACGTATATCTTAAAAAATTAATATATTTCGTTTTTTGCTTTTATATTTAATTGATGCTTTAAGTTTAACTTAAACTTGAAACTTTGCTCTAAGGCACATTCTTTTTGCATTTAATTTATGACATAAACTAATGAATTGTTAATAAATATTTTACATATGGCAAATATTAGGTAGAAAAATGTACTATTATGAAGTTAAATATTCTGTAAAAGAAACAAGTTTTAATTTTTTTTTTAATTTTGAAATATAGTTATTATTCAAAATTTTTTATTTCATAATTTTCATTTATTTACTATGTGCAAAACCAGATTTAACAACAGTACCTTTTGATTTCCTTGAAGAAACTTATGAAGAACGATACATTTTCAATGCATATAGAGATGTTTGTTTAAAACTTAAAGAACATCAAATATTGCACACAGAGCATTATGTTTCATCATTCTCCAGAGGAATGGAAAAGGAATTACAAGGTTTGCAAATTTAAAACATTTTTACAATCCAACAATGTATATAGAAGTATATGTATATGCGTAAAATAATAGATGTAGTATAGATGTAATTTGAATGTTAGTTATTTGCATTCCCATTTAAAATGCATTGGTTTTATTTAAAATTATCTTTTTTAAAAAATTACAAATTCTTTAATTTTCAATAATTCATTATTTTTGTGCATATATAATTAAGATTAAAATTAATCAAAGAAAATAATAAAAATTTTGACTGTCCAAAAAAACAATTGACCATCAATTCCATGTGTTAGCCGGTCAAATTGGCTGCTTGTCTTTAATTTTTTTTTCTATGCTGCTGTTGCATGTTCTCCAGAAGTCTGAAGAGCCTAATTTTTTAGATGAAATACAAAATTTCATGGCCTGAGAATAGTGGGTTTATGCATTAGACAAAGCCTTTTTACAATAGTTTCTAGCGATAGTAAACGGACATTTGTTTTCTGGAGAAATGTTTTGCTGATAGTTATGGAAGTAATGTAAAGTAAAAAGGTAGGAAAGTAAAAAAAAATATCAATATTGATCTTTTCTATTCCTTTTATATTTAATATTAAACTTCTAGAGTCTATTTTATTAAGTTAAACAATTTTAATGTAAATATTTGTAATTTTAAAGAGAAAGTAATTTTTGAAATATTTACTTTTTTAAAAATAAAATAAAATAAAATAATGCATTAACACCCTTCTTTATCCTACAATCTTGGTTTACAAATAGATATTAAATTATATTTTTATTTTTTCATTTTCTGAAATAAGTTGTTTTAGATATAATGGCAATATTTATTTATTTGTTTTATAGAATTGACAAAAAAAAAAATCATAAAGTTTTTATGAAGATGAAGCGGTAAATTACACAACAGCTTTAAAGTTCATGCTTAAAAAAAAATTATTAATTTTTTTTTTATTGTTGTTTTATATTTTTTTTATTGTTACCAATATCTTATATTTATATTTAATACATAGCGATAAAACTGGTTTTTTCAATTATGAGATCTTTTAGTTTTTTCTTCTTATAAATTTATTGTTATTTATTTTAAGTTCTTTTAAATAATGTATCAATCTCATACTGAAATTAAAAATTGAGTTGTTTTCTATCAAAAATATTTGAATCACTAACCGCTTCAAAGTTAAGGGGCTTCGTTTCAAAATCACCCTAGTTAAAATTATCCCTATTCAATTCTCCATCTTCTTCGCTTCAATTCACATTACCTTTATCAATTGGTTAAATATATTCAGCCATCTTATTGTTTTTTTCAAAACAATATATTAGATAGTACCTCTGTCTCTAATTATAACACAAAAAATGGCTTTCGTCTAGCTATCGGGCTTTGCTAAATCCAAATCTTATTACAAGGTATGGATGCAGAGCTGATATCACATAGGCAAATTATAATAGTTAATCTTAACTCTTAAACTGTTGCATCACCATCTGGTACTACTTTATTAGTTCGTTTTCCTTCTTTATCACAAAACATGGTCGTTGTCATAAGTCATCAAGAGAGGTGTGTCCTATGACCCTCAGGGTGGCACCATAGCCGCCTTTTACATCTACTTCTCCTTGGTAATTGTTTTATTTTCTGATTCATCTAAGCCTGACTAATAATTCATAAAATTGTAGTAATGGATTAATTGTCATCAGAGGTGCTTTTTATTTTTTATTGTTGAGGACAAACCCCTTTTGACATCTCCAACAAGTACAAAAATTATAATTTAAAATAAACGCATAATATGTAAATTAAATGTTATATTTAATTATTTTTTTTTGTAGGTATGTATTTTTATGATAAATTTAAACGTTTGAAACTATTTTTAAAATAGTTTCAAATATTTAAATTTATCATAAAAAGTCTTTTAAAAATTTTTTTATTAAAAAATAATTTTTTGCAAGTTACTTTAAATTATGAATAAGTTAAGTCTTCCTAAGATTTAATTGCCTTTTTTTTTTTTTACAAAGTTTTGAAGTTTTTTTTTTTTTTTTTAACTTGACTTTTAATCAAAGAATGAAATGATTAAGTATTACAATTTTAAAAAGACAATGTTGTTTTTTTAAACAATTTTTTTTTGCAACTTTTTGAAAAAAATGTTTAAACAAATTAAAAATATTATATTTTTTTCTTTTCAATAATTTAAATAAAATTTATTTATTGAACAATAAATAGGAGTAATAAGTAAAAGTGTTTTGTGTAACTTTAATAAAACGTTTCAAAAGATAAGTTTTTAAATAATTTCTTTTAAATGCAATTAAAAAAGTAACAAAAAGTAAAAATATATAGGCAAGAGACCATTCTTGTAGAAAACATAAAAATATTGTGCAAGTTACAAAGAAATTTGATTGCCCTGCAAAGGCTCACATAAAAGAAATACTAGAATTTCCAGAGTTTAAGGTAGTACTTTGTATTTTTTAACAAGCCAAGATGATAGAGTAACTCATGATTTATAATATGATAAAATTTAATAAAATTCCTGATTAAAGTAACAAGTTTAGGTTACAAAAAGAGAGTTGGCTCTCGTTTTGTAAATAGATTGGGCAATCTGCCAAAAGTAGTTTGGTATCTGTCCATGTAAATCTGATCAATATATATTAAACTTTACTAGAACCCTTTTATAAAATGTCTAATCAACAAAAAATTTATACTTTTTTTATAATAAATGTTTATTATCACCAAGAGCTATTCTAGACCGTTTTATTTTTTTACTGTATTTGGGCAACGATTTAGGCGCCGCCCAAATGAAAAATTAAGGACCTTTTTCTTTCTTTTTTTTTTTTATGGCAAATATTGTTTTTTCCGCTTATATTAGGTTATACTAGGAAAAAAATATGGGGTACCACCACCCATATTTTTTTCCTAGTATAGCCCCTGATCACATAACTTTGTATGTGTTATTAAACATTTATTTTTACATTTTCTTAAAGCTTGATAGAGATTCTAAATGGTTCAGGAAAGACACATCAAAAAAACTCAGTTTTTCTTTGACTGGAAACAAAAATATGATAGTGTCTAGAAAGTACGTCTTGACTATACCAGATATTACTGTGCACAGAAACCATTTAATTGGCATTGTAAGTTTTATTACGTATTTTTAACAATATTTTGTGTCTTTTACTTCTTTTTAACAATTAACTATACTTTTTAAAGGCAGCAGCAGGTCTCATTCAACCTATTTCAGACAAACTTATTATCAAAATTGGAGAACTAGTTAAAGTTGGAGTAAATACTGTAACAGAGATGAGGCGGCATCTGGAGAACTTTGTTCTTACCATTTTTAGTTCAAGAAGTATGCCAAATAAATCAAACAAACGCTTTTTCCCGTTGGATGAAACTATCCGCAACCATATGCTAAAAGCTAGGAAAAAAATGTGTCACTCCCTAATAGACCAAGAGTGTTTAAATAAAAAGGTAGCAGAATGGGCAAAAAATTATAAAGAAGCTTTTATAAAGTTTCGTCCCGAAGGTTAAAACAATTCAGAAGACAATAATCAAGACCTTCAAAAGTCCTTGCTGTTCATTTTTCAAGATAAATGACAAAGAAGGTTACTTTTGTGTTATGGCAATGAGTTATTATTTCTTGATGCAACATACCAAACTACTCAATATGCACTTCCTCTTTTCTTCCTAGTTTTAAAAATAAATGTTGATTATCAAAAAAAATAAATGTTGATTATCAAATAGTTGCCATTTTTGTATGTGAAAATGAAACAACAGAAGCCATTAAAGAAGCACTAATATTTATTAAAAAATGGAATCCTTCATTCCAACCTAAATACTTTATGACGAACTATTCAAATAAAAAGATAAATTCACTTGAGTCAGGTAAAACTTTTTGTTATAAAAGATATTTTTTTAAGTAAAGATTCAACATTTATTTCATTTGGAAAGTCAACCATTTTGTTATGAAAAATTGTTCTTAGTTAAAGAAATTATTAATAAAAAGTATTTATTCCTACAAATAAACTTGCCCTTTAATTTATTATTTAGCTATTTTGTTTATAAACCTTTGTAACTGAAATGTTCACCTTGTGATATTTGCACTACTATCATATCATTGATAATAAAATATCTGTGTATAATAAAGATATAAGAGCTTTTATAAAATTTAAAGTCAAGTAGAAGAAAAAATTTATCTTTATTTTTTTTTATTCTTAAAAAAAACTCAGTTAGCTAAAATATATAAAAAACTGGTTATATACTAATTACTACATTTATAACAGAAACTGCTTTTTTGTTTTGTTTTATAAAATTCAAAAACCAAAAAAGTAGTAAAATTTGTTGACTAAAAAAAGTTCATTTTATCAAATTAATTACTTCTTATTGTTCATCAATAATGAATAAATACTTTCTTTAAACAAGTTTTTTATGGAGTATTGTTGTCTTTTTAATGTAGAATGTAGTGTATTTATTTGCGATTTTCATCGTGAGCAAGCTTGGGAGCGTTGGCTATCGAAATCCAGTAATGGGTGTTTAATTGTCAAGGAAGATGTCAAGATTATGTTACGTCAAATAGCTCATTCAAAAACAATTGAGATTTGTAAAGAAGCTGAAAAAGCATTAAAAGATTCATCTGAGTATAATAATCATCCAAAACTAAAAGAGTATTTAAAAAATACTTGGTTGTATATCAAAAAGGTCTGTGTTAATGTTTTTGAGAATATAAAATAGTTTAGTTTTCCTAAAACATGCAACTACACTGTTAAAAAATTCTCCGTAGATTCAACGGAGAATGTCCGGCAGCCAAGAAGACAGCACTTTCTCCGTAACAATTAACGGTTTCCGTAGTTTCTTTTTTCCGTAAAATTCAACGGAAAAAGTCTGTTAAAAAAGATACAGGACTTTCTCCGTAAAATTTACGGTTTCCGTATTTCATTTTTTCTGTACAAACGTACGGAGAAAGTCAGGCAGCACTTTCTCCGTAATACTAACGGTTTCCGTATTTTAATTTTTTCGTATAAATTTACGGAAAAACTCCGTTAATTCATCAAATAGACAGTTCACTCACGAGTTTACGTGAAAGTAAAAAATAAATGAATAGAATTTATACGTTGTTATAAAAATGTAATTCAAATATTAAGACTCGTGAAGTAATTAAAAATTATAATATAATACATATCAAACACAACAACAACAAAAACTCAGTAGTTTTGAGTATATAATTTATATATATATATATATATATATATATATATATATATATATATATATATATATATATATATATATATTTATATATATATAATAAGAAACAATATTATATAATAAGAAATAATATTATATTATGACAATTTATAATACAGACATAACAAATATATATGAAAATATATTTTATTAGTTATAATAAATAAATACAAAGCGTATTTTCGTCTATTGCTGCTCTGTCCATTCAAACAGCCCTAGTTCGTTAACAAAACTTATAACGTTAGGGTGAGGTCCGACATACTGCTTTTTACCAATCTTCTTTTCGATTTTGTTTCCTTTTTCAGGGTTTATTTTTACGATACATCTACATAATAATTAGATAAGATTAATAAATCATTATTTACAGTAAAAAAAAGAAAAAGAAAGTAATTTTAAAAATATTTAAAAATTGTATGTGAAGCGAACATGTAGAGCATAGAGTAGATTATCAGGATGCAGTGACTTAATAGAAAAGGGAAGGGTAGAAGTAGATAAAGTTAGAGAATACAATGCAGGTTAGGTAATGAAAAAGATTTATATAAACAAATGTCAATAAACATTATCTTATGACTTACCTCTGCAAAAACTCAAGGGTTGCAGCAATCTCTACTGGATAGCCAACATTTAACACATAATATGCAGCAAAAAGAACAACCAATGCCAAATAAGGATTTGCAAGATTATTTATAATAACATGCCGATCAACAACCAAGTAAAAACTATTACACTTGAATATGCAAGTTCCTATATGGGCAAAAAAAATTCAAAAATTCTCAATTTTTTTTTTTTAGAAAAACAAGCATAGCAATGTGGAATTTCCTAACAATAAGAAAACAAAATCTAAATCTATAAATAAATTCAATAAATTTATTAAACAATTAGTAGCAAAAATGATATGTTACCAGCAAAACTAATACAAGGAGAAAGTGGAAGAGTAATGTCCTTTTCAATATCATCCACATTTGCATGCTCCTACAAGTATTAAAACATCACATAAATATATTACTGATAAAATATTACTGATAAAATATGCACAAAGTATATTAAACTGTATTAACTTTTTCAATCAAGGAAGATAAAATTTAAAAAATCAATGGAAAAAATATTTACCATAGTCTGATGAAACAAAAACTTGGAAGATTCTTTAAAAAACTGGCAAATGCCCAAAATTGCAGCAACAAGTGGTGCTAACACATTACCTTGCCCAGCTAATATCATTTCATTCATGGCTAATTGCATTTCTTTTTGGTGTTGCAAAAATTTGACAATTATGGTAGATTTAATTTTAAGATTTTCAAATATAAAAGTCAACTCCAGTTAATGTTTTAAAATGATGTAAAAACCAATTGGCTTTAAATAAAAATGGCCATTTAGCCACTAACGATACTATTTTCAGTGCATTTAATCCGACTATATCAGCACGCTGTGAAGGATAAGTTAAAGAATGTAGCCTTTCTATTTCATAAACATTCCACAACGAAGAGGGCAAATTGTGATGATCTTGCAGCCACTCAATATGCTTGTCATATTGGGCATTGAATTGCTGTACCATCCCTAATATGGTAATTTAAATGAATAAACAATGCAGTCTTATCCTTGCATTTCGCACCACACATAGGAACTTGGCAAGACAATGAAATAACTTTATTATTTAAAGAAGTTAATCTTGCATTAAACTTATTTTGACCATGATTGCGGTAGATATGTTTTTTTAAATTCCAAAAAGTAGAAAAGCTTTGAAAACATCCAGAAACACAGCATGCAACCCTGAATCTTGGTTCCATAGAATGTAAACGACAGTGATTAATGTACGCATTAATAGTAGGTAGAGCAAAATCACACTGTTTACAATTGTAAATCTAATTCTTCCTAACTATTTGAATTAAATAAATAAATTACTATATTACATAACAACATTTATTATATATATTTTTAAGTAAGAACATAAATTGATTCTGCGTAGATGTTTTATTTTGAGTATTTGTTTATTTTGAAAGAATATAATATATTTTATGTCTAGTGTTTATTCTAACAGAATATATATATATATATATATATATATATATATATATATATATATATATATATATATATATATATATATATATATATGTATATATATATATATATATATATATATATATATATATATATACATATATATATATATACACACACAGTAGAATCCCTTTAAGTCGGACTCTAAAAGAGAAAAAATAAGTAGTGAGCATTTAATATAAAAATCATCACTCTAAGCAGCCAAAAAAATGAGTCAGCTAGCCAGCCACAAAAGTGTTTGCTAGCTCATGCCATCAGCTAACTGGTCTGAAAATATTTTAGACAGCTATGAAAGTAAAATTTCGTGGCTTGGAGGTCTAGTGTGATTGACAGTATATTTATTTGAGATTATTATTATTATTATTATTATTATTATTATTATTATATATATATATAATATATATATATATATTATAATAATAATAATAATAATAATAATATATATATATATATATATATATATATATATATATATATATATATATATATATATATATATATATATATATATAAATATATATATATATATATATATATATATATATATATATATATATATATATATATATATATATAATATATATATATATATATATATATATATATATATATGTATATATATATATATATATATATATATATATAATATATATATATAACTAGATTATCAAACTTAATTAGAATTTTATGTGAACGTACTTCTTGAAAAACATGTAGCATTTAAGTTCCATTAAAAAATATATAAATAAATTAAAATATCTAACTTTGAAATTATAATTTGTATAATTTCTCCATATTTGAAATTACAATGTGTATTATAATATCTTCTCGTGAAAAAAAAAATGGCGCTTAGTAAATAAGAGAGGAGCCATTAAATACAGGAATGGCTCCCAATTTTGATTGGATGAAAAAATTTTGTTTCACGAAGTCCGAAAAACATTTTTTCTCGTTTGCCGGATATCGTGACTTGTATATGTTATATATGAAACATGTATATGAAATATTATGAATATATTCTTTAGATCGGAGCAAATATTTTGACCAATCAAATTAGGGAGCCATTCCTGTAAGTCTTCGATTGTAGGTTTTATTTACATAAATCTTATTTACCGCTATTGTTTTTAATTTGTCTATAGTATTATAGTTTACTAACTTTGTTAATTTATTTTTTATATTATTCTTAAGTAAAACATATACTGAGAGTGTTAAGTAAAACATGTACAGAGAGTAAAACATAAAATTATATTATTTTTTGTTATACATTCAATGTGTAAATAAAAATGTTATTTATTTTTATTAATTTAATTTTATTAATTAATTTTTATTTTCTTAAATTCATAAAATACAGTGTGTTTTATTCACACATTAATTGTGTAATAATATGTTTTGTTATTGTAAATGTATTGTAATACATTTACAATAGTTACCCTGTGTGTTACATAGTTACCCTGTGTATTATAATACACTTACCTATTACATTTACCTATTACATTATTACATTTAATAATTAACCTGTGTGTAACACTCAGAATAATTATTGTAAATGTATTATTATACATTTACAATAATTAACATGTATTATTATACATTTTCAATAACAAAGCAACACACAATTTCTTACACGCTACTACTAAGCCAATACTTTTACATTCTAAACTATGGCAATACTTTCAATCAGAGGTTTGTTGGTTAAAAATAAAATTAAAATTAAATTAATATGCTTCATAAAATTATATTGTTTAACTAATGATTCTTTATTAAATTGTTTTATTAACTAATAAAGTTAAATGTTAAAATTAAATTAAATTTTTAAATGATGTAGTTTTCTATAATCAAATTTTATCTTACTATTAGGTCAACAAATATTATCTTACTGGCTAGATCTTTTTTTTTTAAATATATGTCTTTAAAAAACATTGAGCACTCTAACTGTAAAATACACTATGTAAGTTAGTGTATTCTAAAATTTAAGTGCTCAATGTTTTTAAGCATTACGTTTGCAAGGAAAAATTAGTTCAATGCAATTTGCATTATTCAATGACCAGATTTGTTCAATGTTGGAGTAAGTTCCTGGCAAATTTTCGGATACCACAACAAGAATTTTTCTCTTAAATAATGCTTTCTTCTATTCCTTTGAATAAGAGGTTAATTTGGTGGTAAGCTGCTATCTGCTCTTAATGCAGTACAACAATGCTTAGATAAAACTTGAGAAAACCTTTACCACTATCAATTCCAAGCTTAACAAAATATCCGTCAGAAAATTTGCAAGAGAATAACATGATAAATCATTGCATTGAGCAACATTCCGAACTGTACCAAAATCTCCTTTCCATTGGTAATTTTTAAGTCACTGCAGGTGACTTAAAAAATATTCTTGGCTTAGATTAGTAAAAACACTCATCTAAATATCCTCTACAGTCTGTTTTAACCTAATAAACCTGCTGAAGGAGAAACAGACTGTAGAAAAGATTTTAATAAGTTTTTTTAAAATTTTATATATATATATATTTATAAAATTTTACATCGACTACATCGACTGACAAATAGCCTGACTCGCAAGGGAGTGCTGCTACATCGACTGACGGTTTGGTTTGGGCAGGCAGTCTATCATTTAAGAGAAAAAAAATTATTTAAGTTTTGAAACTTTTTCTGCTCTGCTTTATTAATGCTCTCTTTAAAACTACAGTTTATGGGAAAAACTTTCTATAACATTATTATGTTGTTTGGCCTTGAACTTTATGTTGCAATCTCCTAATTTATGAGTGAAATCACTTGTATTAATAATCACAACAAATATTAGTCTAATAAGTTTTTTTAATCTAAAATAACATAATGAATAATTAAATCACAACATTCTCTGCAGCCATAAAATATATGAGTTTATATTAAGTAAGGTTCTTCACATATCTTCTTCTATTAACCTTAATGGTGGATGACTTACTCTTGAGGATCTACATGGTTAGGATTAGGGTCAGGGTTTGGGAAAATTTTCTGAAAACTAATAAATGCTCCTTGTGTATAAAGCACTTAAAGTACATTGTTTTATGAACTCATTGCTCACTAAATGCTTCCTACACACTCCACAAGCCTATTTCCCAGATATTTTTACTTGGTCATTCTTAACTTAGGTTAATCCTTAGCTCTTTTGTTTCAATTCCATCTTGTTAAGACTGAAAATTTTAAACACTTTATATATTAATTCTTCTTCAACTACATAAATTAGTTTTTATGCTAAGACAAGTCTAAACTCTTTACAAATAGATTACAAGAGGGTTACCAAAACCAAGGGTGTATCACTGAACAATGCTGCACACTAACCTTTACTTTCAAACTATCACTCTCTCTTTTGTTTTCATTTATGTTGTGATATTTTCATACATAGTTGTGAATACTTTTTTAACATCTTTTTAACATCTTAAACCCATCACACAAGCTCTGATGGCACATTTTCAACGTTAAAAAACAATAGGAGAATTGTCTAACTGAGCTCTATTAATAGCTCTGGTTCTACTTCACTAAATTAAATTATCTTCGTATACAGCTTTTACTTTTTTCGAATGAGAAAACCTACTTCAATAAAATAAATGTTGTTACTATATCAACTTTATCTTAAACACACTTTTTTTTTTTTTTTAAACTTAAAAAAAAAAAAAAACAATAACACAATAGAGTGAGCTAATTGAAACTTAAAAGCTCTCATATTATTGATTGTGATCATGTTAAACAATATGTTAATTAGGTTTGTTGTTATTGTTATACTAAATTAAAAATCTTTCACTATCTATTATTCAAATTTATAAATTTATAACTACTTTCGAATTCTTAATACAAAAGAGGCAAATTAAAGGTATAAATAAATAGGTAATAAAAGAGTGGGTTAGAATTTGAGGGGGGGGTGTGTCTTATTAGGCTTAGGGTGGGTGGGAAAATTTCCCAAAAATTAATAAACCTTTTTTTTATCTAGGACTCGAGAGTATTTATAACTATAGAGCATACATCTATTTTAATTTTTTTTTATAGACTTGAGTGTTTGTGTTAAGCTTGTATAAAATTTTGCAAAGGTGTTGCCAATTTTTATGTATTCTTTATATGGTTATCTTTTAGAAGTAAAATTCAACAGTAAATGATAGTTAAATCTATATAATTCACTACAAACAGTTATACACGAAGTCTAAGATGCGGATGATGAAGATTTGCTGCACGTCACATCAATCAGAGTAATGCTTGTGATTATCTTATTAGAGTCATGACTTAGTAAATCTTGATGAAAAAAACTGTTTGGTGAAAAGACTTTTAGCAAAAAAAAATCTTATTAAACTGTCTAAATGATTACTTCTATAAAAAAGGTGTAGTGCATACAACTTGATGTGTTCTTTTTCATTAATTCTTTGTCAATAAAAAGTTAATTTGTCGATGCAATATATATCAAGTTTAGCTCATTTCAAAAAAGTGTTATTTCTTTAATAAAATGTAACACTAAGTAATCTAATACTGTAAGTCCATAAAGTGGGCTTTGAAGTTTAGAGTTGCCAAAATTAGAAATTTTCTTTTGTCTGAGTTTTCAAAACTAATATACTGTAAAAAAACAATAAAATTAAGGTAAATTAAAATGGTTACCAGCGAGTCAGAAGCGATTGCTATAAATGTCAAAAATTGCATGGTGTGTGCATGCAAGTGTTTGTTACCTAAATGAATTTATTTTTTCTGCAAATTTATTTATATGTTAAAATGCTAACAAAAATTAAATTCTTGTTGCTTTTTTAATATTCACCAATTGCAAGAAGGAAAAAATTAAAAAGCGCATTTTCAACTTCCATCAATTACAAAAAAAGTTGATATCAAAATTGTTAACCTTGAGTATAGCCAGTTTTGATTTTTTTTTTGTAATGAAATGATTTTGGGTCATTACGTTACGCTATAAGGGGGGGAGGGGCTTGGTGCTTTTGTGACAACTTGCTTCTTGTGACAAAGGTGAGGAGGTGGGGAGGGGAGGGAGGGTTAAAAAGGGTCGAAAATTGCGTGACGTATTTTATGGACGACCCCTCATCAAAAAGCTACATTAAACTTTATATTCATTAGTTAATCGAAAAATTAAATTTACATTTAGTTTTGTAACTATTTGCATTATTCGAAGAAAAGTTTATTTTTCAAAAATCATAAATAATCTATTAAAATTAATATTAGTGAATTTTTCAACTCAATATATTAACTTTTCTAATTACTCAACAAATAAAAATATCAGCAATCCTGATTTCAACAACGCTTTAGATTGCATAACTTCTAAAAGTTGCGTGAAAAATGATAAAAAAAGAAAATTTGTGTACAACAAATTTAATTTATTTTTAAAAACACAATTACAAGTTAAAATTAGCTCATTATTTTCTAAATTTCCATATGAAAAACCATGCAGAAACGAACAATGCATGCGTGATTTACGTGCTCGCAAATGTTATAGACATACCAATTTGAAAAACTTCTTCGACCGTGCAAAGAAGTACCTTGGATATAATAGGAATTTTATATAAATTAATATATCATAGGAATTTTTTTTAAGCATTTTTTTTGCAATTTAGTTTTGCCTTACTTTAATAATTTTTTTAATTTTTTAAAAATTTTATAAAATTAACGTAAATCGAGGCGTTTTCGGGCCGGTCGACTTACACAGCAAATGCTCTCAATGATGTTGAACTTCAATTCATCACTGATTAGGATAGTTCGCCATTTCTGCACATTCCAGTCAATATGAGATGTAGCAAACAGGAGTCTTTTCTTCTGGTTCTTTAGTGAAATCAGCGGTTTCTTTGCAGGGAGTCGAGAAAACAATCCGGCTTCAACAGCACGTTGTCTGATTGTTCGGTCCGATACAGGCAGCTCTATTTGCTTTTGCAACTCGACTGATGATATCCAGGGATCCTTCTTGACGGATCTGACGATCATAGAATCCTCTCTAGAAGTGGTGGAACGCGGTCTTCCACCTTTCTTATCTGCTGCCAACCTCCCCGTAGAACGATACTTGAGACAAAATGGACCTTATCAGTCTGGATACGGTCCATTTTTTCACGCGATATTTATCACTAATACTTTTTTTTGACATTCCATTTACGTAATCGCCAATAATTTTCTTTCTAAGTTCCAATCCAAGACTGTCGGGAGCTATTTTTGCACTTGAAGTCATAAAAATAATAAAAATAAATAATCTCAAGGCTTACCGTGTTACATTTACCTTGTGATGATACAATAATGCTCTGTGGAATACAACGTCTTGATTGGATGTGGACTTTATTGATGTAATAAAACACTTGTTGTATTTCACTTCTTGTATTGATGTTCTTCGATTAAACACTTTGATAAAACTCACTTCGATAAACTGTCTTCGTAATACTGACTAATTGACTTCCATATACTGACTGAATTACATGTCGGTTTACATGTCTCCTATATAGTAAAATAAACCTGTGTGAAGCTGTTCTGGAAGATTCTAGATGCTTTTTTTCGATGCTTCTGAATGTTTCTGGATACTTCTGGATGTTTCCAGATGCTTCTTCTGGAAGCTTCTGCATGCTTCTGTAAACATCTGGATACTTCCTTTAATTATTAAAAAATTTCCGTGACAATGACACGAACCAGACTTAAGAAAATGAAACAAACCAAAAAAGTTGCACTTTTTTTTTCTGCTGCAAAATGACACTTGTCAACGAAATTCTGCCTGTGTGCTGTCACCTGTCAGCTGATTGCTTATGTCATGGCATGCTATGACTCCAGAACTGTTTGCTGTGGTAGTATAGTTCGTTTCGTTTTTAAGACGTAAAATTCGGAACACTTTTTAGCATTGTTCCATGTTGGTTGCAAATGTTTTGTCCAATACTATATATATATATATATATATATATATATATATATATATATATATATATATATATATATATATATATATATATATATATATATATATATATATATATATATATATATATATATATATATATATATATATATATATATATACAGTCTTGCAAGGTCGTAAAAAAGAGTTTCCCATAAACGGTAGTTTTAAAGAGATTGCAAACTTGAAACAATTTAAAAGTTTAATTAAATAATTTTTTTTTTTCTTAAATGATAGATAGCTAGCCCAAACCAAACCCTCAGTCGATGTAGCAGCGCTCTATAACGAGTCAGGCTATTTGTCAGTCGATGCAGCAGCACTCCATAGTGAGTCAGGCTATAAGATGGTCGATGTAGCAACACTCCGCGCATATTTAAAAACTATATATTAACAAAACATATACAAAAAAAAAAAAAAACACTGCTAATTAAAAAAAAATTCCAGTCGTTAATATTGTAGTTTTTTTTAAAAAACCAAATAATTTAATGCAAAATCGTTAAATTAATTGTTTTTAACATTCTGACCACAAAAAATTGTTGTTTGATCGCTGCGGTAGCAAAACTGTATAATTAATGACTTTTACATTAAAACATTTTTTCTTCTTCTAAATATTGCTATTTACTTGATACATACCACTACTTTTAACTAGTCTTTTCTTCGCCATGCATTTATAAAGTCCACTTCTGTTGCATTGATAGTATGATACTTTCCTACCATCTTTATCAATCTTTTCACCAGAAGGTAAAACATATTGTGTTGCATTATTACTTTCAACATCTGATTTCCACATTTCAAATTCTAAAAAAATTATTTACAAGAATCAAATAACTACTACAAGACAAAAAGAGAGACAATGAATTTGAAAGCAATTGTGTAACACCTTATATAAAAAAAAATTCATAACATCAACAGCAACTGGACTAAATATATTTTTTTATTTATGTAAGTAATTGTGTTTGGAACTACTACAAATTCAAAATCATTTTCACAACACATAATCAGTTACAAATTAAAAAAATAACAAAGCAAGAACACAAAAAGTTGGATGCAAAATAAATGGCATATTTACTCTAAACTATTTCTACTTTTAAAAACATTAAAGCATTACCTCGATAATTAGCAAATGATAATTTTTCTTTCTGAAAAGTATAAAAATGAACTGTAGATAAATGTTTTCTTAAATCCTTAACTCGTCTACATTTAAATCCACATTGAAGACAAAAAGAATTTCCTGATTGAATATTTTCTTGTGCTTCATCAATTGATTTGTGTTTATTTTTCATATGCCGCAGCATGTTTTTTTTTTGGGTGAAAGAGATATTGCAAATTGCGCATTTTAAAGATAAATCGATATTTTTTACACTGGCCATATTTTTTTTATTTAAGTTGGATTCGAAAACATTTGTATATATGGCATCTTCATCAGAATTAGTATCACTTACCTTAATACTGGTGGAAACTTCACGCACAATAGTGGTAGGAACAACAAAATCAAGATTTATTTCTTTTGAGATAAACCATGACATTAAAACTAATCTTAAATATTTAGAATATTTAGTAGGGTCTTTTAAAAAAATGTAATTATTGGTCCCTATTTGACCATTATTTATCATACATTTAAAGTAATCATATTTTAGGCAAGAGATTGCACATACTATTATGGTAATAACTCCACAAATATTTCCACATGTCTGCATGGGATAATTTTCTTTGCAAAAAGAACTGCATTTTTTAACTCCATTCATATGTGTCTTTGGATCATGACAATAAGTGATATTAAAGCTTTCGTTTATGTGATACAATTTTCTGATTAATAATTTAACTTTAGTTAAAAAATCATCTGGAGCTGACCATCCTAAAGAATCTCCATAGTAAAAATTACCTTCAATACTATCATAAACTGCAAGTGTCCAGTGGCAACCTGCATTTAAATCTGTACCAGAAAATGTTTTCTCGTTGTTTCCTCCAACATTTATAATAAAGATCAGCTTTTCAGGGACAACAGTTATTCTTGATACATAATGCTCAATATTTCCTAAAAAGTTAAAATAAATTACCTTTGAATGGCTTTGGATCAAGTTTAAAATGCTGGACATTTGCAGCATATGATCTGATGAAAGCCATCTAGCACAACATAACTCAGCTAAAGTATTAGGGCTCATCCCATATTCTGATATTTCATTGTTAGCTGGCCTTTTAAAAAGCACTTCTTTGAATTTTTCAATTAAATTTTGAGAAGGAAAAATACTGATTGATTTTGGTACTAACTTGGGAGAATTAAACCATGTTAACTCTTGATCAACTGCTAGCTTCATTTCTTGAACCCTATGAAGAGCTATTAGAAGCTGAACACTTTCATACATGAACTTTCCTAGATTGCATTCTATATAATGGATTCCACTCGCAATACTATTACGCATAGATAGTTCAGTGGACCATTTCATTAACTGATGTTTAGGTGGTAAACTTTTAAGAGAAAATACATCATCAGTTATATCAACAGGAGACTGGCTTGTTTTAATAGAATAATCTTGAACAGATTTAATAAACTGTTTCTGTGACTCGTAAGCATTTTGTCGATTATAATTGTTGATCGTAAGGTGATTAAGCTTTAACTTGTTTGAAGACAAGCTAGCAGATGCCTAAATAAAAGTTCTGTCTTTTAGAAGAAGAAAAAATGCATTATATTTAATGTAATAAAACTGTACTAAAACTCACCATCGTTATTGCGTATTAGAAACTAGAAACTAGTAGCGTGCTCTATCCCATATATATTGTACATATATTATATATATATATGTTTATCCATACAAAGGCATAAACTTTTTTTAAATACGGCAACGAGAAAAAATTGTTTTCCGGACTAAGAAAAACAATCTTTTTTCGTCCAATCAAAATAGGGAGCCATTCCTGTATTTAACGATTAGTAATAAGAGATAATACTTAAGTATACTAGGATATACGGTAAAAGTCCGTAATTTACTTCTCCTTATCATAAATACGGACAAAAACATATAAAATATTTAAAAAGGCCTAAAAGTACGGTAAAAGACCGTAATTTATTGGAAACGGCTTTTTTCCGTTACTAAACAACGGAAAAAGTCTGGTAAATACAACGGAGTTTTTTTACAGTGTAACAATGCAGTCTTCTTTGTTTGACGAGTGTTTTTGTTCTTTATTTGACGAGTGCTTGCCTAATTTTAGAGATGGGTATCCGCATACAGACAAGATAGACTTTCGCTGAATGTGAATACCAACAACGGAATTGAGTGTCAAAACCAAAGTTTTAAATACAGTTTCTTAGAAAAAAGAAAAAAATTTTCCTTTACCGCTATGCTTAGCATATGCATTGAAGAATTTCTTCCACACAAGTATGACAGGTTAGTTAGTTATTGTCAACTCTATACTACCATTACTTTCAATAATAATAGTAACAGTAAACAATGGTAACAATAAATAATATTCTCCTAAATATATTAGATTGTTGTCAGATTTCAAAAATTATTATTAAGTCTAACTCTTTTTCTATGAATTTTGGAAATTCAAGAATTCTATTTACTGTACTGTAAAAAGCAATCATATTTTAGCTATGCCAATGAAAACACAAGAGCTAACTCATCATACAGAAAGTACCATGAGAAAATACCAACATATTTAACTAATCGTCCACGCCTTTTGGTTAATTATTGCATGCGAATGATTGACAAATTGCATGGTGTAGATCTAATAGGAATTAATGCTGTGACAGATAGATTATACAATGTTGCATCATTGAAGTCTAACAGTCGGGTAATATACCAATGCTATCTAGATGATGATGAACGTTTACCAACTTGTTTTTGTCCATCATGGTTTAATTCTGCTAATCCATGCAAGCATTTTTTTGCTATATTCTTAAAAGAAAATCTATCTTGGTCTGCTTTTGGTATGGCTTATCGAAATTCTCCTTATTTTGTTTTGGATTTATTGTCAGAAGAGGTAGTCTAACAAATACTGAATAATGTCCGGGTTCCGTTTATTTTGTTAATGATTCCACAAATGTCATTAATGACAATGCAGCACCACAAACAATAGTTGATTCAGATCAAATTAGGCAAACATTGCCAATTAATAATAATCAACCATTTATAACTACTTACCACACTGTGGCAGAATGTAGAGAATTATTGAATGAAATTAGTCAGTTGTCGTATTTATGTGACTCACAAAAAATAGATACTTTATATGAAGAATTATTAAAAGTTAAAAAATGCTTGTCTGAAAGTCTTCCAATTGAAACAGAGATTCTTCTTCTTCCAGTAGTTAAACCAGAAATTTGGAGCAAGTCTGAATCAAAGTTGCCAAAACTTATTAACATCCCTGTTACACGAAGAAAAAAAAACGATGAAACGAGTTGGTGCTTATGACTTATGTAAAGCAGCCAAAGAAATTTGTGTAAAACAGGAAAAGTCAGAATCTTGTTATTCTGAGATTGTTACTGATTACTCAATTGAAAAAATTTGAAAAATCTTTACAGTTAGCCATGAGTCAATTAAAGAAACTAAATCTATTGAAATCAACAAACACGTCCTTGATTGGATCCCACAAAATCAAAACACAAAATCGTCCTTGATTGGATCCCATTAAGGGTCAAATCAATGCTTTTAATACACACGAGTCTACTCCTTTTGTTCAAGTTCTTTATGACGAGAATCTTTAATGGATTTGTGTGAGCACATACAATTTGTAAGCCATGTGAGATTTTTATGTTTGACAGCCTTTTCCATGGCTTTATATATGTCGAGACGAAAAAACAAACATGTTCTATTTTACATTGCAAGAAAAAGTGTATATTAATTAAAGTATTACCTGTTCAACAACAAACTAATTTTTTGGATTGCGGATTGTATGCCATTGCCTGGGCTCGGCAAATCCTAGAAAATAAAAGTATACCATCAATTTCCATTATGTTTGAACAAGGGCAAATGAGAAATCATCTCCCAAGCTGTATAAAAAAGAACCAGTTAGATCTATTTCTAGTCACTGAAAATCCCTCACTATTAAAAAAATGTTTAGCAAATAACTTTCGCATCGCTCTGCATTACTCATGTCGTATGTTTTAGACCAATGAAGATGAACAAATCTTTAATAGGTATATTATCGCATTAACATAACTTTAAAATTTGAAATCTAATTTTAATAAATCATAAGTTGTAAAGATTATTTTAGATTTTAACATAATCATTATTTTTAGTATTAAGTGTATCTACAAAGATTTTTGTAGGCATTCTTTATTTTACATTAAAGCAATGACTTTAAATTGCATGTTCATTAATTTAAAGTGATCCCAAACTCCCAACACATCTTGTGTTCATATTAAAGATAATGTTAAAAAAAAAGGTTTGAACCAAGTTTTTTTGATTAAAAATAAATAATGAATGCATACTGAGAAAAACTAATGTTATTATTTTAGCCGAAACTGTTTTATTCAATAACTCTGAGTCTTCAAATTATATGTCGCAATCTACAGACTTAAGCGATTTCTTTGAAGCGTGTGTAATTTATAAAAGTTTTAGTATTTGACATCACGGTAGACTTGATGATATGACGATGTTATATAAAGATAGGAACGCTACACAGGGTTACTTGTCAACACGAAGGAACGCTACCTAGGGTTACTTGTCATAACAAAGGGAACGCTACACCGTGCCGCTATTGGTTGTATTAAACCACGTGACCAGTTTGGTGTAAACGGAGACACGAAAAAAAACTGCATCGTCATCGTCACGTGCGCGCTTGCTTATGTGCGTCAATGCTTTTGTTTAAAAATAGAATTAATCCCTCTATTTATTTAGTAGGCATGTTGGTTTAATCCTTTATTTATTTGTCGGTACGTTGTTATTAATCCTTTATTTATTTGTAGGTATGGTGTTTTAATCCTTTATTTATTTGTAGGTGTGTTGTTGCTAAGCGTATCCGGAAAATCTTTTTTTTATATTTGAGTATTAAGCCAGCGCGCTATAAAAAAAGAGATATTGCGTTTAAAAATATAAAGAAAAAAAAAACAAAATGAGTAAGCGCTATAAAAAAATGAGAAAAAATAAATCTTTTATATAAGTAAAGGAATGAGAGAATCTAGTAGACTTTATATTATTTTTTTTTTAAAAAATGAATACTGTGAGTATTTTTATTTATGTTTTTGTATATGTATCTATATATTTTTATATAATTAATTTGGAATAAAATTGTTTAGATTAAAGAATGTAAAGTTATAATTAAAGATTGTATGAATGTAATTAAAGTTGAAGATATTATTTAATTTAGTAAATTATAAATTAATTTGCTTAAATATAGTTTTTATAATATTTATATTTTTTAGAGATAGAAACATATTCACCGACTTATTACACGGAGTAGGTGTGCGAAGCCAGCAAGGTATCGTATTTTTTTTTCAAATGTCGGTTTGCTTTCGTCTCGAAAAGGTATGTTGTATTTTTGGATATAGTTCCATAATTTAGCAAAAGTGAGATGTTTAATTTGATAAAAATCGGCCACTATGCGTTTGCTTTCAACGCTGAACGGCGAAACCAGCAAGTTGAAAAAGTCGTTCGCCGCTTTTGAATACTGCATGGGATCAGTGATGAGTTGAAAATCCGTTTTCGAAATGTTGTTAACGATGTCGCCTATTGATTCTTCTACATCTACGATCATGGAATTGTATATTAGATATATCTTTAAGTTAGATAGGTTTGCTGTTTGTGTAACGGGTTTGTATATTCGTAAATAAATCTTTCTGGAACCGTTTTCCCAATTGATTTGTTGATTGCACATGTTTGTAAGTTTCCAGGCCATATTGGGAAACTTTTTTAATGTTTCTAAGCCGTAAATAAGACGCGTTACTTCGGCCTCGTTTGGCGTTTGATATTTTATTAAAAATTCTGTGATTGGAGTGAGCGTGTAAATTTTTTTAGAAGAACTTTTTACGGTGTTTAAGGAAGGGAAGGCTTCTACGCTAGCTTGAACGCTGCCCACGGTAGCGCCCGGATTAGTGTTCTCTGTTTTGGAAAATATTTTCTTAAATTTCTCATTTGCCTTAACGTTTCGCTGATGTTTCTTTGATCGACCTGATCGTTAAATTTTTGATAAGCGTTCATACCTATCAGTTTTGTAAACGTGAAAACGTCCCCGTCCACGTTCAGATAAGTTTTCCATTTTTCAGGATCCGTTATCGTCGAAGTGGCTAAATCGCCGTCTAACATAGTATTGAGCGGAAAAGCTTTTTGAAATTCTTGCTGAAATCTCAATTCTCCTTCTATTTGGTTTTCGGCGTTTACAGGATCCGCATAGATGAGCGAATTGGGTAAATCATATTTTTCGATCAAATTAGATAAATCGCTTTTGCTATTATTTTCCCTTGCCCACTGGAGATGCTATCAGATACTGATAAAAAAGTCTAAAAGACTGTTAAAAGCTCCAGTTAAAGCGCCCTCCATGACACCTTTGCCTTGTTTTTTGTAATGTCTTTTTTTGTAATGTTTTTTTTTATGAAGTTTTCTTCTATATTTTCGTTTCATTTTTTTTTCAATAATTTTTTAACAAGTTTGTATCCCAATACTCCTAGTGTTAATGGAAGCATTAATCCTTTACCCCTGTGTTTTCTACTTTTTTTTTTTCTATACCTTTTGTAGCGGTATCTCATTTTTTTTAAAATTTTTTCAAACCTTTTTAAGGCTTTTTTTATACATGTAAAATACTCAATAATTTTTAGAGAGCGTCTTTATTTAAAATTTAAAAGGTTAAATTATTTTTTTTTAGATGACAAACAAAAAATGAAATTACAGAGAGTAATGAAGAGTTAGCAAACAAATCTATATACCGCGAAACTACCTATTTTCTTAAAGACTCTATTAAAGATGAAGATGTGGCATAAGATAAAGAACTAGACGATCTTTTGCAATCACCTGATGAAATAGTATTTCATATAGATTATATGACTCGAATAGGATTTGAAAAAGAATTTAAAAACAGTAACAGTTTTAACAATTTGTTTAAAAATTTTTTATTGGGCTATCAATTTGTTGTGCTTTGTGCGAAATCGACATCAGAAAATCAGAGCAAAGTGATGAAACGAAATTATAATTCTCCTGTATATTTCATCAAACCATTGGAAGGAAGTGTCAATTTGGATTATCTGAAAACTACAAATCTCAGTGCCGCATTCAACATTTTAGAAAATGATAGTGGTTGGAGAATTATACGATTGAGTAAATTTTGCATCAAAAGTTTGTTCAATTTGTCAGAAAAATCCATGTCTAAACTGCGTCATTATGAAATGGATGGAAAACGAGTTAAAAAAATAAAAAATGATGACAAACCAAAGAAAAAAAGATCAGAAAAGCAAAAAGAAAGATACAATTTAAACAAGAGAAACAAATATAAAAATTTGTCTGGAAAAGCTCTTTTTTCATATAAAGAAAAACAACGGATGCGAAAAAAAAAAAAATTTGACTTCCCAAGTGTTAGAAGAAAGAACAAACGAGTGGAGTGGAGATAACGAAGATAAGAGGAGAAAATGATTTTTTAAGAAATATTGATGTAATTATTGACGAAAACCAAAATATATTCGAAGCATAGATACCGAAAGATAAGATTAAAATGGAAAGGAAATAAGTTAATCAAAACACTATGAAAATAATATATATATAAAATAAAATAATATTGATGTAACTGAACGTTTAATTGGAAATACAAATATAAAGAGAGAGAGGTGAATCTAAATGATGGAACTTTATCAAAAACAAAAAAAATATCTAATGATGAAACGATTGGTATAGACACAATAGAATAAAATTATCAATAAAAAATATTTTTAATGTTATATAAAAATAATAGAAGAACTTGAAAAAAAATTACAAATCATTCGTAATTTTTTTTATTTTATTCAAAAATACAGGATTAAATACAGGATTTATGAAAGTTAACAAAACAAGTAGAAGGAAAAGTTTTAACTAATACATCAAGATATTTATTTATTAAAATAACAATAAAACAAAGCAATTAAATACAAAAAGTTTATTTAAAATACTCTGTTGCAGACATTACATGAAAATTGAAACCTATAAAATAACATCAATCTCTGATAGATACTGATCATCAGAGATTCATCATCATCATTACAGGGAATCTTTAATGGATGTAACAAAACAAATAGAGAATAAAATAAGATCAACGTGACAAGGAATCTCCCATGGATGTCGATGAATGTCTTATTGATTACATTAAATTCAAATCAAATGTTCCAAAACAAGAAAACAAAGCCTATGAGTTTTTTACTGAAAGAAAGAGATTCTCTTGAATCTAGCGATAAAGAAAAAAACGATAAATCTAATGATAAAGAAATGATATTTCAAACAACAACGTCAATATCAACGTTTTTTTTTATATAAAAAAAATGGAAAAAAATGACAGTATTAGACAGCGATTATAATTTTGTTTCAATATCTTCAAATACTGTAGATTTAGATCACATTGATGTTGATTATATTAAAACAAGAAAACAAGAACAAAACAAGAAAACAAAGCATATGAAATAATATTAAATATAAAGAAATTGCTATTTTAACTGAAATAGAAAATGTGATAACTACTCGAATAAAATACAAATTCTTTTGATGAAAAAAAGTTCAGAAAAAAAAAACGAATGATAAAGAAAAAGATGACACAAAAATCATGCATTTTAATTAAAAAAACAAGAAAAAAAATAAATTCAACATCATTAGAACTTTTATATCAAGTGCTACTCCATGATTTGCATTATAATACAATAAAGGTATTATTATGCAAATCAAATAGTCAATCCGCAAAAAAATACTCTATATTTAAATGTAAAAGTAAGAGGTGTAACTCAAAAAGTTGCATTTATGGAACTCAAAAATGTTATATTTAAATTTTAAGTTAAAGTTGCATTTATGTAACTCAAAAAAGTTGTATTTAATGTAAAAATTGAAAAGTTGATTATAGATATAGAAGATATTATTAGACATCAGACAATAATATGTTATGATAATGAATTGAGATTGCTTTTATCCGATGATTTTAATTATTTTCTAACTAATCAAACTATACAAAAAAAAGATGATGATTTTAATTAATATTTTTTAACTAATCAAGTTATACAAAATAACTGGTTAAACTGTATTTGAAATGTTAACAAAATAATCGGTTGAACTGTATTTGAAATGCTAACAAATGATAATGGAGATTTAAATATGCCAATAAACTAAAATTGAATTGATGAAAATGTACTAATATCAATGTTTAAAAGAGATGCAGAAACAATTAAATTTTATTAATATGCAAAAGAACAATTAAATTATTATGCAATAAAAAAATTAATTGAAAATGAAAAAAGATGATGCAATTTAATTTTCTCATTTATTATAAAAATAATAGGTAATAAAATTCCATTGAAAAATCATGGAAACAAAATTAACCTGCTTGATGATGTAAGAACAGAAGGATATAAAATGATAAAGATATGCAATAAAAATGAAGATAATTATATTTTACTTGTTAAGAAAAATATTAACCAATTTTTTTTTAATATAAAAATATGGAAAAAAATGATTCAATTTTTATAAAAAAATGAAAAAAAATCAATTGAAAAATCATACTGGAAACAAAATTTTTATAAGTATGCAGAATAAAATGGAAACAAAATAATAAAAAATAACAAAAAAAATCATGCTGGAAACAAAATTGCAAGATGAGAATTAAAATAATAATTTGACGATTTTTCAAACCTTCTACGTTAGTAACTACTTGTTCGTAATGAGGAAATCTTAAGAGCGTATAAGGTATGTCTTTGTTGTTGTTCATGTACAAGGTTTTTTCTAACGGAATGCTTTGTTTGATTTTGTACGTGTTGACGTAGATGGTAGGGTTTTTCATCATGACTCCTGCGTTTTGTAACGCTGTGACATTGGCGTCTGTGTAATCTCTCACTAATTCTAGCAATTGATTTTGATCGTTTTCAAGATAAAGTTCTATTTTAAACTCTTTTCCTTTTCCGTAATAGGATTTTATTTGAAAAAATTCGCATATGAGGGACATCGGTACTCTAAATCTAAAACCTTTATCGCTTAAAATGCTATTGGGTGATGTTGCATCAGAATATGTATTGAGCATGTAAGTTTGATAACCTGCAGATGAGCCGTTAATCGCTCTCATTAAGCCGTTGGTATCATTAGACGTAATTAATGTCTTTGTTTCTGCATAAGTAGGAGGGGTAGTTGAAGCTTCGCACATGCCCATCATGACGATGAGTACTTTTTCTCGAAATGATTTTGTATAGCTTTTTTTTATTAAAAGACTTTGAAAACGATCGTAAGCTCTGTTGTTAATAGCGTTATTCGAATTGTTTTTTGTATTGTTTTGATATAATTTTTGATATAACTTTTGTTGTTTTGATATAATGTTTGACAAAATTGGGTACGAGAGTCAATTTTCTTGCTAGAGCTACATCGGCGTCTACGGTTTTATCGAATCTACTTAAAGTAGATAAATTTTTGTACAAAAGTAAATCGAATTCTAATATATAATCGGACGGAACGGTCCAATCGGTTGGCTTTATGGTAAATGTGACTAAATTGCGCAAGTCAGACGTGCTTTCGCAAGTAAACTTTTGCATGTTGACGGCAATAACATCATCTTGCGGTAGAGCCGTTTTAAATCCTGGATATTTATCGGCCAAAATTGCATTGTATTGTTTGCTAATGTGACCTGCAGTTGCCTCTTGTAGCAAACGATTCTCATTTTCAGCTTCGTTTAACAAATCGTCTACAGAAACCGGACCGTCATAATTTGGCGTATAACGGTTTCCGTCCCCGTCTCTCATGTATTTAGGCATTAAACCCATTATTGCAATGCTAACAAAAAAAACAAAAAAAAAAGATTACAAAATTTTTTTTATTCCGAAAAAAAATTAATTATAAACAAAAAATATTTTCGCATTTATATGACGGAGTTTATTCATCGTCCGAGTCAGAACTGTTCTTTTTAAGTGGTATTTTTTTGTTTTTGACAATTTTCTCCGTTTTTAAATCAGATCTAGGAGGGCAAGCTCTTCAATATTTACAAAACGTTCGCAATGCGTAAAAGAGGACGAGAAAGAATTTATTTACCACCTTTAAAAGGTGCTGGTAGAGTTTACTTACCGCCCCTACGAGGAACGGGAAAAAAAAGAAGATACAAAAAGAGACGTATGCGTGGAAAATTTTTACCCATTCTGGCAGGATTAGCGTTTATAACCAGACCTTTAGCGCCAACTATTGCAAAAGCAGCCTTAGGCGGTTTGGTTTCATGAGGAATATCGTTAGGAATTAACAAATTAGGAAACTAACTTTTATTGTATCACTTTTTTTTATACAAAAATAAAAAATTTTACATGTATTAATAGTGTTTTTCAATTGATCTCATAGAGCTTTTTTTTTTTAGATGCTTCCATTTCGTATATAGTCTAGAACTTGCGAAAATTTCGCATCTTTATCTACCGTAATAGAATTGTTATTACGGAAGTTGCACATGCGAAAATGCACATTCCGTAACGCGCTATACGAAAATATAAATAAATAAAATTCCGTAATAAAGCATTGCGAAAGAAAACTTGCGAAACAAATCATTTCGTAAGAATACTTACGAAATAGTTCCTTACGGAAAAAGCATTCCGGAATGTGTAGTTACGAAAAAGACGCAAAAGATTTTATGTTACGATATATTTAAGATATTAACTGTTAACAGTTTAAATAATAAATAATAAAATTATAAAAAAATGTTGTCAAATGATTCTTCAAATGTTTATACAAATATACCTAATATATATATATATATATATATATATATATATATATATATATATATATATATATATATATATATATATATATATATATATATATATATATATATATATATATATACATATATATATATATATATATATATATATATATATATATATATATATATATATATATATATATATATATATATATATATATACACATTAACGGGATTTTACTGTATATATATGTATATATATATATATATATATATATATATATATATATATATATATATATATATATATATATATATATATATATATATATACATATATATACAGTAAAATCCCGCTAAGTTGGACTTTCAATGAACAGATAAACAGTATGCCTTTCTTTTTAAAAAGTATAAAGAGGATGTGTGATAAACAATTAAATACTTTATTATAAAGAACGAGAGATCTCTCTAAAGGTAAATGATATCAGAAAGAGTAAAAAGAGAAGAAATATATGTGAAACAGCGGGATGTCAACCTGGGTCTACGCGGCCAAATGTCTTAACTGAATGAGCTATACGTTCATTCAACTAAGTGAATAGTAATATTTATTTAATATATAATTTGAAACTATATAAAAAAGAATTTACAGAAAGAGATACGTATGCAAATAGGAGTCTATATATCAGGAAAATTAATAGTAATGTGAACCTTTAGATGCTTATAATTAATATCTGGACTCAAAAACTAGTTACTTTTAATGGAACACAATAAGCTGTAGGAGCCTCAGGGAAATTATATTCAGAAATGGTTATATTAGACTCAGAGTTAGCTAGAAATTATTACAAAGTATTTAGGACAGATGTCTAATACAAAAAGCAAAAGATTTAAAGCAAAATGAATTATATTATTTGAAAAAATTGTTTTACGTACATTTCATCATAATTTAAGTAGAACTTAGTAAAGCAAGGGAAACGTGTTGAATTAAGCACAATGAACTCAATTTTAAAAGAATAACTAACAGAAGAGAGGTTGTCACTATTGTGAAGGCGACGAAAGATCTGTAATATAGAACATGGAGGTCAAAAAATGCTATCTTAAGTAAAAAGAGTTTGATGAACAAAAGTTACAATGGCTGCGGGATGCGAACCCGGATCTCTGCGGCGAATTATCACGTATCTAACTGATTGAACTATACAATCTTATACTCAAATTTATATCTTATTAAAATTAAAAAACAAAATTTTCTATGATCTATACTTTGAAAAGCGTATTCAAACAGGACTCTACATACCTTTAAAATCTGCTAGAATTTTAGTAACGTGCACACTTTTAGAAATTATTGAAATAGGTATATTTTATCAGAAATATGCTTAAGCTAAAGCATATTTTTGAGCCTCTTTTTACTATTTGCTTAAGCATATTCGAACCTGTTTCAAAAATTTCATATGCTTTAAAAAAAAAACATGTATATTCCTACCCATCATTCTTATTTTTAATATACGTAATGAGTTCAAAAAACATCGTTGTATATATTTATTATGGCACGTTTCGTAAGTTTATTTCCGTTAAGAATTCTTTCGTATGTTGTGATCCGAAATACTTTCGTTTCGAAAGAAATTTTATTTTTTATCAATATTTCTAAAAATAAAACCGTAAAAATTTAATAAGTTATTTTACTGAAAATAAAAATTCATTATAAACACTTTGGGATTTAAAGATGTTAATTTTTACAATTAAAATCAGTCTGGCAAACAAATTTTCTTTATAGTCTTCAAAACGTCGTTTGGCAAAAATGTTTGTTTCGCAAGTGCGACTTCCGAAACCGCTACTTTCGTATGTTGCAAAATAGTTTTGTTTCGTATGTCAACTTGCGAAATGCTAAATTTCGGGAGTGGCTTTTGCGAAATGAACATCGGCGATTTTAAATGTTTTGTAACATTCGGTACGAAAAAATGTAATTCCGTGTTCTCAATCTCCTTACGAAAGAATGTTGTTTTTCCGGAATTGCACGAAATCCTCCGGTTAACAACCCTAATATAGTCTCAATTTTTTTTAATAAATATCAAAAAAATGTCCTCGCGGTCGTTCTTGAGGTTGCTGTACTTTTTCTATAACTTTTTCCGGTTTAACAACGGCTACAGGGGGATTATTTTCAAATTGCTGCAAAGGTTTATTTTTCTCCATTTTCAAATTTAAATCAATTCCAAATGTTGTATCTTCGTCTAACTTTTCTGTATACTTTATAACTATATCTTCATCCATTTTTTTAAACTAATAAATAGAACAAATAGAACAATTAAAAATTAAACAATTGACAATTAAAAAAACAAAATAAAAAATTTTAACTTACGTAGCTCATTTTTTTTTTTCTTTAAACGCAAAGTCTTTTATTTTATACTTCACTACTTACTCATTTTGTTTTTTTATTTCTTTATATTTTTAAACGCAATATTTCTTTTTTATAGCGGCTGGCTTAATACTCAAATATAAAAAAAAAATTAATTTTTTTTTTTTTTTTTTTTTTTTTGTACAGCTTGATCTGTACAAAAAAAAAAAAAAAAAAAAAAAAAAAAAATGATCTTGATACGCTTAGCAACAACATACCTACAAATAAATAAAGGATTAAAACACCATACCTACAAATAAATAAAGGATTAATAACAACGTACCGACAAATAAATAAAGGATTAAACCAACATGCCTACTAAATAAATAGAGGGATTAATTCTATTTTTAAACAAAAGCATTGACGAACATAAGCACGCGCGCACGTGACGATGACGATGCAGTTTTTTTTCGTGTCTCCGTTTACACCAAACTGGTCACGTGGTTTAATACAACCAATAGCGGCACGGTGTAGCGTTCCCTTTGTTATGACAAGTAACCCTAGGTAGCGTTCCTTCGTGTTGACAAGTAACCCTGTGTAGCGTTCCTATCTTTATATAACATCGTACATTGGTCGGAAACATCACTTTTCTTGGCCAAAACTTAAAATAACGGAATTTTTAACTGGAATTTGAATTTGCAGTATATTTTAAGTGTTTTTGTATAAAATAATTGATTTTTTTTAAAAAAATTATAAACATTTAGAATTAAAATTTAAAAAAAAAATTTTTACATAAATTTTTTTTTTCTTTTCTTTCTGAGTTTTTATTTTTTTAGTTCTAAATTAGAAATTTTACGATACTTACGAGTAAATATGTTGTTTCTGGAAACTGAAAATATGATTTACACACGAATTTACGAAAATATTAAAATTTCATTAAACTCTTTAATTTAAATACAATTCATTATCCAAAGATGTATATTCCTCTTCAAGTTGTTCTGGATAATCGTCCTCGTCGCCATCCATATTTTCTAAATTCTCAGTCGCACATGTTTCACCAATATCCTCACAATACAATAATTTCTTTATTTCTGGTGGCAGTGTTAAACGCTTCCTTTGTTTAACACGTGTATTTAAGCGAAGAGATGAAATTAATGGATCCGATGTGTTAAGAGCTCTATGAAATACATTGAAAAGATTATCAATGCGGCTAGTCTTTAGTGCATGGTGCAGTCTGTCACTTTTATATATTTTGTTTTGTGACTCAGCTGCATCCTCTCCGAAGTAACCAACAGGAAGTGCTGTATTCTGCATTATTTGCTTTGAGTGAATTATAACTTTATGTACTGTGGGAGTCATTGGCAACCAGGGGTACTTGCTTTGATATAATTGACCAGTTTGAAAGCAATACTCTTCAAATTTTACCAAATTTAGAGAAAATTGACAAAATAAACATATTAATATTATTCTCATTCGAAATATTAATTCAGTGTCTACTCCTAAAACTTTCGAAAATTTATCATATTCCGCAAATGCTCTACGTGAAACCACAACCACCTGCTTTCGGAAAATCAACACGAAAACTTAGTTCTTTCCAAAACTCATTCTGGATATACTCTTTTTTTTTCTTAATTGCATCTTTATCTTCATCCAATCTTATTTGCCATTTTTTTACTTCCATCTTGTATCCTAAATGTAGTACGAACTCAAAAAATCTAATCCAGCAGTGCAGTGGACTAATTCCGTACTTTAGATTTCCATTGATAGGATGAAATTTTACGCTGTTATAATCTGTGACTTTAAGAAAGTCAGTTTGGGTTGCATGGCATATTGGACATTTTTGATTTGATTTTGTATCGGTTAAAACATTCAAAACTTTTCTATCTATAACAGTTAAAAACAGCCTGATCGTTATTTCGATTATCTTACCCGCTTCGATTTCAACACGTAAGTTTTCAATCTCTTGAATTTGTTTATTTAAGTCAGCAGCTTCTCTTGTTATCACTTCCTTCGTTTCACTCTTGTACTCTAATTTTAAAGGCCGACAAAATCTTGTGGACTGCGGAAAACAATTATTCCAAATCGGGGCTCCCGCGCTACTCAAGAGTCTCAGGGGAATCACTGTTGTGCCAACAGACATGAATCAGCATTTCGTGATGCACTTTGATCAAAGAAAGATTGCTTGTATTGAGATTGACCAGAGCTGTTGTCAAAACCGTAGCTAAATATCATTTCCGTTGATATGAAGTTACCCGTAATTGTTGCAAATACTTCCTTTTGCATTTCTATAATTCTTTTAGCTGTATGCATTAAAAGCATTTGTAAAGGAACCTTTGCACATTTGTCGTCTACAAGTACACCATCGGGTCTGCACTTACTTTTTATTGCTAATATATTATCATAGGGTGGATAAATATTAGCGTTGCGTTGCTTGCTTCCAGTCCGGATGGAACAGTATTGGCTCTTCAAAAAATTGTTTTCGAGAAGAAATGCTAACGCTTCCTCATCAGACATTACAATAGGTGCTTTTACATCATCAACATATAGCTTACTAATTTTTGATGATTTTGATGGACTTTCGATGGTTTCTTTTAAAACAACTGCCAAATCTACTTGTCCTTGTTTTCGAGCCGAAATTGATGCTGCTTGAACTAACAGATTTGTTTCGTTGTGTTCTGACGTCGAGAGGTTTGCTGCTTGTCTCCTCTTACTTCGTTCAGATTTCTCAGAGTACTTAAGTTGCGGGCGTCCAGCTAGTGATACAATTTTTTCATCTGGGTTCTACTATGCACTGAGTCTCTGTGGAAGCGATTTCTAAATTTATTAGCCTGTTTATTACAGTTTCTGAACAAAGCCAGCCAGAATATTTAATTTGAAAATCATCTCATCTTCTATGACACTTTTACCACTTTGCAGACAAATTATTGTTAAGCATGCGTGCTTTTTCTGTTAAATATTTATAGTATTCATCTGAAAATTGATTAGCTACACATTTTTGTATAAAATAATTTATTAGTGCGTCCTTATTTTTTCCTTTCTTCTGCTGGGACAACCAAATATCAAAAACTGCTGAATTCTGTAAAAAAAAATGACTCCTGAAAAAAAAAAATTTACTCAAAAACCGCAAAAAACCGCAAATCGAGATAAACATTTTCAAAAACTAAACACTTCAAAGTAATTTTGGTTTATAATCTTATGCTTAACACTCCTAAACAAAATGTGTTAAGCTTACTCAAACTTAAAAAATAAAATAAATTCCAAAATGTTAAAGACTTTTGGAAAAAGTTATTTTATTTTTTAGAGTATCCAAATTTTGAGTATTATATTTTACAAAATTAATAAACTTACCATCACCTTCGTTTTCCATTTAAACTTTTATTTAACACACTTTGTTTTCAGCTTTAACAAGCAATTGAAGTAAGCACTATAAAACACCGATCGCAATTCTGTTTACAAATGAAGCAAACAAATTCAACTTCGATGACTCACAGAATAACGGTGAATTGCATATTACAACAACAAAATTAATTTTTGGTTGTTTTGGAGTGTAGACTACTAGATTTAAAAAACAAAAACATATTTTGTGAGTGTAAAAATTTTGACTTTTGGCCAAGAAAAGTGATGTTTCCGACCACTGTGCATCGCAAAAAAGTTTTTGTAAAAAGTAAAAACAATAAATTATTTTTATTTTATAGGAGCAACTTATTTTTTACAGATATCTTAATAATTTTTAGATTTATATATCTTACTTATATTTCTATTGTTTTTAAATTAAAACAAATATTAAAGCTTTACTTACCAATCTTATGATTTTCATACGAGTATTTTACAATTATAAAGAACGTTTTACATTTTGTCTTTCGTTTTTGTGCAAGAGAGCGCAGTATTATATATTCTGATTCTTACTTATTTTTATTTAAACAATGGGAACTATTTTCAAACTACTCTGGTTATTTTTACGCTATGACATTTTTTGTTTTCCCGTCGAAAAAAAGTATTTATTAACAATTACTTTTATAAACTGACAGTATTAATTAGAGATATTTGATGAATTGTTAACTTTTTTATTATAAAAATTTTTTGATTACGCTGACTTAATTTAAATTGCTAAATTTGCCTAATTTGATACGAATAAAAAGGAAATATCATTTTATCTTACATTTGATTTTTGATAATGAAACTTTTAAAATGTCGGCAACTCCATACCAATTAGAACCTGTTAAGATTATAAAAAAAAGTACAAGAATACACTATACAATACAGTTGACAGTAGTATCAGATATGAAAATTCGTGAAAGGATATGTGAGATCCTGGTTTTGCATTAAAAGTACACTTAATAGCAACACAAGTCGGCATTATAAAGTTTGATCATGGAAGTATTAGAGTATTGAAATGTTTAAATATAACAAATGATCAATATAACATTGTTCATTGAAAGATGTTGAATTAGAAGAGTTAATGAGAAATAAAAATTATGTAAGCTATTTAAAAAAAGTCATATATCTTGATATTTTTATTGCTTTATATGGATTATATGCTTAATAATAATAAAAAGGTGTGTTATCTGAACAACAATAGAAGTTATCTTTTTAAATCTCCCATTTCCATCTAGAAATCTTTGAAACAACTTCAAGCATATGGATTACATCTTGTATATTACTAATATTATCAGTATCATAACCAGTTAAGAGTATGGATGACAAATCTTTTTTTTCCATAAATTCAGATTCTTAAGAAAATCCATCAACTTCATACTATTAGCAATGATTTTGATATTTAAATTTTAGGAACTGATGTTTAACTTTCGAATCATAAACTAAAAGCTGATATAACTTAAAAACCTAAAGGTATTTAGAATCTATAACAAAGAAAAGCAGCTAAATGGTAAATATTCCTTTAATGTTTTTGTTTATTATTTCAAAAATTTTTCTTTTATCGTTGCTCCATTTTTAATCATATCTATAATTTGTTATTAGTCATGAAAAGCTTTTTTGTGTTCTATTTGGGCCAATATTTAAGTATATATATTAAAAATGTGCTAAAAATAATTTCACCTCATGGTTTTCATGTCAAATATACATCCAACTACATTTTTAAGATTTATAGCTCTATAATGTTTGTAAATTTGAAAATTTCAAAATAAAAATAATAAAATTTTTCAGGGTTTTAAAACCTAATAATTTCAACGTCATGTGAGTTGCATGGTAGTTTGTGATTAAAAAAAGATTCCAGGCCTCTTATCTGTCAAAAAAAATGTCTTAATTTTAGTTAAAATCTATTAATTGCCAGAAACTTTTCAAACAGAATTAAAAACAGCTTTGTTTCATAAAGGGTTGTTCATAAATTACATCACGCTTCAAGGGGGAGGAGGGGATTAAAGGTTTTTTGACAACTTGCTTCTTAAGAGTTACGATTTTGTGACAAGGGGGGTGGGGAGGTCAAAAACGGTCAAAAATTGTGTGACGTAATTTACGGACGACCCCTAACACAAGATATAGCCTACTATCTGTTGATCAGTTGGCTATCAACGCTTACTTGTGAAAAAGCAACCAAAAAAATCTTCAATCATCAGAACCTCGAAGTGTCAGAGTAAGGGTAACACTAAACTATGATAACTGATTTAGGAAACATGAGTATGGTAAGAGAAGAGTCATTTTTAATCTTGGATTAATTTCTATTTTCTGTGTTATGTTTATATGTGAAATATTAATTAAATTAAATGATAAAATGTTTATGATAAAATAATAAAATTAAGTTGCACATAAAAATGGCTCATCTGGTATTTAACAAGTATCACTCACCAGCACAGGCAGTGTTAACCTTATACCAAAAGTCATTTGAGTTTGTTTAAAACCACAGTTGGTGCAAAAAAGAAAATTGTTTATGAAAATTGTTTATGAAAAACTGAATCCTTTCTTGACGATTTACAAAAAATGTGTAACATATCTTAGTATCGTGAAATGTTGTTACTTTGAACAGTGGGGTAACTTTTGGAAAAAATTATACTACATGTAGTCTTAAATAAAAGTTGTCAGTGGTGAAAAGCAGCAATACATGATCCTAATTTACGATCAAAATTAAAATTCTTTGAAATGGTATCTGAAATTAAACACATTTCTGAAAGGGTTTCAAACAGATAAACTTTTAGAAAACATTTAGGTACCATTTATGACTACTATTCTTGGTGATATAGTCAAAGACAATATATCCTCAAAAATTCTGCAAAAAATATAATGCAATTTATTTTTAAACTTGACATAAAAGACTTTAACTTGAAATAAAACCATTAAAATGGGCAAAGAGATGCAGTATCATGCTAGAAAAGCAAGCAGTTGCTACTGTGAAAACTTACAAAAGCAAAAAATTAAAAAAAGAAAAAAAAAAATTGGCATTAATGCAAAAAATTGTTTGCAGTTCAAAGTTAAATTGATTTTTTATCGAACAAGTCTGATAAGCTGGCCACTAATGCAGAAAAGTAAAGTTACTTTTAAAAGAGTAACTAAAAACTACACTTTTAAGAGTCCGATAAAAAAATAAGTTGATTAAAAAAAAAGTTGATTAAAAAAAAGCTAAACAAGGAGTAGAGATTTTAAATGTGACATTTTCCTTTGATGATATTTTTTTGTCATGTTAATAAAACCAAACTTTTAATTTTCAGTACTTAAAAATGCAATTATTAAAAAAGTTAATTTTTTTCATTTACAAAATGCTCTGAAAAAAAATCCTAAAAAATTCAAGTTGTGAACCTTTTTTTTCTAGAGAGTTTTTATATTTTATAACCAAATATCCTTGAAAAATGGGAAAACAGTCTTAGTATCGGGTGGACACGGAAAAATCCGGTCAACTTTAAATTTGAGATTTCTCTAAAACCTCAAATGCTTTTTATTAAAAAAAAAAATTTTAAATAAATGTTACTTCCTTATCTTAAATGGTGTTGATAAATTTTTGTTTGCAAATTAATGATTTGCAAAATGTTTCCGGAATGAATTAAGGTGAAAAAAAGTTGTGAATTTTTTTTGCAAAAATCCATCGACTTCATATCGCTTGATTGCTAAACGCACAAATGCCCCAAAGTCAACAGTCATAGATATTATAAAAAAGTTCAAGACTACTCAAAGCTTCAAAAGAAAACTTGGCAAGCAATTTATAGCTGTGATATGCAGTCCTCTAGTTTTGTCACTAAGAAGACCTTGACTGCCAATCTCTACATCAAAGAATGCCTCCAAAAAAGAATTTTGCTATTTACAAAAAAACACAAATGCCAATGTCACTTTTGGCCCAATATTCCTGCCTCTCACTATCCTAAAAAAGTTCTACAGTGGTACAAAGATAATGATGTGAAAATTGTTCATAAAAACGCGAATCCTCCAAATCGTCCTGAAGAGCACAAGATTGAAGATTTTTGGGCAATAGTTAAATGAGTTCTTTGAAAGACAGGTGGAGTAACAAATAATAAAAAGGAATTCCAAAAAAAGTGGATTAATGCCACCAATTGGGTGAAAAAAGAAAAAATCTGCAAAATGATGGCATCAACCCGCTATAAAGTTCGATCTCTTGCCAAACAACCCATCAAGCCCCTTAAAATTAAGTTGAAACTCTAATTTATGTAAACACATTTAATAATAAAAAAATTGAAATAAAAAGCATTTATGGTTCTAGAGAAATCTCAATTTAAAGTTGACCGAATTTTTCCGTGTCCACCCGATGTCATGAAACTTTGATTTTGTTATTTCTAAAAGGCATGTTTTCTAGCTCTGGTAATAATTTTTCTGTTAACCCATTTTCTCACTTTGTTAGTAAACTTTTATTCAATTAATTTTTGCCTTAAGCTTTCTTGGTAATTTTGTATAATAAAAGAAAATTACAACTTACCCTTAAGTACACGCTTTTTGTTTGTTATTGTATGTTTTTCCTTCCAATTAAAAAAATGATTTCCAGGTCCCAATTTGCTGTGTCTCTTAGTTTATGATTCAAAAGTTAAACACTAGGTTTCAGGGTTTATCTATCGATATCATTTATAAGAACAAGCTACAAGAGGTCCTTAGACTCTAAAATCATAAAACATTAACTTTAATATATGCTAATTTACTAAAGGGAAATTTAAATATACAAAAATATTTATCAAGTTAATATTTGTAGGATGTTATTTAAAAAACACATTAGAACAAATATAACACACATAAAATATATATATATATATATATATATATATATATATATATATATATATATATATATATATATATATATATATATACAGTGGAATACACTGGACGTTTAGATGTTTGAGTTTTGACACTTACAGGTATTGTGCAAACTCCAAACTTTTGTATGTTCATACTTATGTCAAATGAGAATGTTTTGCAAAAAGTTGAGGTGATTGGAGCTTGGGGACAAAAAACCCTAATTTTTAGGCCCACACATCCCTAAACGTGGGAGCAACAAGTTGACAAAATAATTTCTTGAGTATTTTTATCTAACTTTTATATTCATCAACGAATTTCAAATTTCATGCAATAACCTCTTAGTTTTTAGTTTTTATGACCCTACAAAATTTACAGCCCCCTCAAATTGAGGGGGGCTAAAACTTTATATGGTCATAATTTTCGAAAAATAAAAAATTATTGGATGAAATTTGGAATTTGTTGATGATTATAAACTTAGATGAAAATACTAAAAAATCTATTTTATCAACTTGTTGCTCCCACGTTAAGGGCTGGGTGGGCCCAAAAATTGAGGTTTTTTTGTCCCCAAGCTCCAATCACCACAACTTTTTGCAAAATATTCTCACAACTTTTTGCAATATATATATATATATATATATATATATATATATATATATATATATATATATATATATATATATATATATATATATATATATAGAACACAATACAATGAAAATATGGAAGAACATATACAATTTATAACATAAGTAATGATAATTCAAACTACTGAGAGTTAAATTTACCTAATTTATAACTATTTTCGAAATTGATAGAAAGTTTTTTTTATAGTTCTTTATTGGCTCAGAAAGAAAACAGATAAAATTAAAAACTCATGTGAAATGGTAGGAATTTAATTTTATGAAAAACTTATTTAAACTTATTTTTATGTCTAAATAAAAATTTCTAATAATATAAATCATATAAATACTTTTTATTATTATTATTAAAGTTACTTCAATTTCAAGGTATTAAATAAAGAATAAAATATGAAACTAAGGCAAGAAGATCAAATATTTAGTGCAATCTAATAATTTACAGTATTTTTGCTTTTTGTAAATCTGTTCAAAATTATTTTAAGTTCTTTTAATCATCAAAAATCAATATTTTAAAAAATACAGAAGCCTTTTCAAGTAAAACATTTATCTTGATTCAACATCAATATCTGATTCAACATCTTTTTAAAACTTTCTTCGATTCTCTCTGAAAATTTAAAAATTGCATCAGTGGTTTCAGTTTTTTAATTCTTTGGAAAACTTGACCCCTCCAACTATGGTCCAATTAATCTAAGAAATCTCATGGATCTATTTTGTTTTGTTTCTTATTTACATTATTGATCTTCTTGACAACCTTATATTTAAAGTGATATAAGTGATATTTAAAGTTGAATCATCAGCTCTGCTGATGATTCAATTTTAAACTCCTATCTTGAAAAAAAGTATTATTTTTTTGATCTTAGAACAGGGAGTCTTGAATCTGACCTCACTAAGCATATTCTGTAACAGAGATTGCCATGTGAAATTAAACCCTAAAATAAACTCATTTATTTACTGCAAACAATTGATGCAAACAAACAATATTGCAACTGCACAGTGGGCCAGGTGGTGGAAAAAAGTATTAAAAAAATATTCTCAAAAATGACATTGTTATATACCATTTTATAGCTTAAATATTCGGCTTTTATAAAATGTATATATTTCTGTATAACTATCATGCCGTTTGCATTTTAAGCTGTTAATAAAAAAGGTATTTTTTTAAAGTTTTTTTTGTTTTTTTGTTTTTTATTTTAATAATATTTTTCGTTTTAGTAATAAGCATCAAATTGGTATTAATTATTAAAACTTTTTTTATTGAATAATTAATTAAAACTTAGTATTATTTATCAAATGAGCTATTGCAAAATTATTTTGCACGTAAGCTATACCAAATAAATTGATTTCTAATGATGGCGTATTTAAAGCACTTTTTTTAGTGAAAACTTCACTTAAATAATGAAATACTTTTGCGCTCCAAGGTGCTCCAGAAATTTGAGACTTAAAATATCTTTCCCAATATGAACATTATTGATATATATTTTACCTATTGTCGGCGGGTGTCAGCTGCGTCTCTATTAATGATTTTTACAAGTTTAATCTTTGGGGCAGGGGGGCCAACATTCTGGCATTTCTTTGTTTTCCCAGGCTCCAATCATCGCAATTTTTTAGCAAATCATATTTTTATCACATTAAAATAAACATATAAATATTTGGAGTTTGTTTTATCTCCAAATGTCTCATAAATAGTATATTTTTTGTATTTGTAGGCTGAAAATGAAATATTTTGATATCTATGCATTCATTATGCATAAGCCGAATAAGCTACAAATATCTGACTCTGGCATTGTGGACAAACTTATTGATGCTATGAATTTGGATTGCAACAAGCAGCAATTAGGAACTATAATAACGCATAAGTGGCGCAAGTCATATTGCAGCATGGCTCGATTTGAAGAAAAGAACAAAAAATGGCTGCAAAGCCATGTTCCTGAAAATTTAAATGTAACACCAATACCTATTGGAAGACCAAATAAGACAAACTTTGATGACTACTCTACTAAAACAAAAAAACATAAAGTTAGTCACTTAACTGAAATGTATTCTGCTTCTGCGTTACAATTTGCTTCAGAAATTAAACGGAGAAAAGAAAACCCAACTGAAAAAACCTCCATAAAAGATTGTAGAATGTCTAAAGATCAAGCTCTTTATCTTCTTTTAGATGCTAGATTGACAAATGCTTCCTACCAAATTATTCAAAATCAAGCAATTGAAATGGGAGTTGATATATATCCTCCATATAATGATGTTCGGGATGCAAAGCTATTATGCTATCCTGCAGATATATCTGTCTCAGACTTTTCAGCTGAAATAAAACTGCAAGCTTTGGTCGATCAAACAGCAAATAGAATATGCAAGGCACAGTATGATGTCCTTAGCACTGAAGGCACTCCAGATAGACTTTCTCTGAGATACAAAATAGACTTTGATGGTGCTACAGGGCAGTCTATATATAAAAAAATATCGCAAGGAACAGTAATAAGAAATTTAAACAATGAGCAGGTACTTTTTATTACTTGCCTAGTGCCATTAGACTTGTGTGGTTTTTCAAATGGAAAACGGTACCCAGCTTGGCGAAATCCACGACCATCATCAACAATGTACTGTAGACCTCTGCGTTTTAAATTTGAAAAAGAATATAAATGGATATAAAATAACTTTGAAAAAGTGGCAGGCAAGAACAGCAGAAGATAAATCTAAAGTAAAGGCTCTGAAACAACAAATTCAAAATATATTTAAAGATGAAATGGGCTTGATAGTTGATGTTCCAAAATCTGGTGGTAGTGGAACATCAAATGATGGAAATACGGCTCGAAGAGCATTTCAAAATGCGGAAAAGTTTGCAGAAATTATAAACATTGATGTTGAACTCATTCTAAATTTGCATATTATATTGGCAACAATTTCATGTGGTTTAATTATTGACACTGATAATTTTGAGGCTTTCTGTTTAAAAACAGCTCGACTTTATGATCATCATTATCCTTGGTACTATATGCCATATTCTCTCCACAAAATTTTAATCCATGGTTCTGAAATTATCAAAAGTTTAGCATTACTCATTGGTATGTATTCTAAAGAAGCTTTAGAAGCACGCAATAAAGACTTTCAAAACTATCGTGAACATTTTGCAAGAAAACCATCTCGTGTGAAAACTAATCAAGATTTGTTAAATCAACTTCTGTGTGCATCTGATTCATTTATTGCATCTCTGAGAAAGACAGCAGGAAGTCACACCAAAACGAAAAACTTACCAGCTGGAGTAATTGATTTATTGAGGTCATCCACCGATGATATTAGTTTATAAATGTATCTTTCGTGCCTTTATAATTTTGGAAATGTCTGTACCTATATGAAAGTGTGATTGTAAACTAAAACAATTAGTTATGCTCAATCCTATTAGAATCATCAAATTAATTTGCATACCAATTTTAGAAACATTTGGCTGAAAATAACCCTTAGGAACTAAGCATAAATATGCGTTGCTATGCAAATGTGTTGGTGTGGTTGCCTTGGCAACCACACCAAAAAACAATGCTCATTTAAATTATAATCATCCAATTAATTTATATACCAATTTTTGGGCCCTATGGATGAAAGGAAAAAAAGTTATGACTTTTTTCCAATAATATGGGATTCTGGCCCTCTGTGAACTGCTAACAAACGATATTGTAATACTATCAACATTCCAATAACGATGTCATCAATAAATGATGAACAGCTTTATGTTTTTTTATGTATGTTTGTGTTCTGTCTAAACCTCTGGCGCGGTGTTGACTTACCCGTAAGTTGATTTATGTTTATTTATGTTTGTTTGTGTACTGTTTATACTCTAATGCAGCGTGAGCTCAGTAACTAACTACTTACTCTAACTACAAAACCTACACTTACCTTAGACTCCTGTATTTTGTTAGATGCAGTGTTTTTCCTAATTCACTTCCAAAATGTCATGCCTGGTTTTCTCAAAGTACTGTTGCGGGAAGTAACTCCTTTTAACTACTCCAGGTCAGGTCAAGATAATCGAAATCAATCTTGCTACTGATATCACGTAACCCAGTACCACCTGCCACAAGCTCTGCTGCCTTGCAGAGTGTGCTCTTCTTATGCAAAGGCTAGGTGAAATAAACTCCAACTAAAAATTCCCCTGCCTTGGGGCTCTTGCTTGAGTAAGGGCTAGAGATGGTGTCTCGATAAAAAAAAAAAATCTTGGGCAGATATTAACTGCATCCAGCTAAACATCCCCTGCCTTGGGGCTCTTGGTTGAGTAAAAGCTAGAGATGGTGTCTCGATAAAAACACTCATCTTGGGCAGATGTTAACTGCATCCAGCTAAACATCCCCTGCCTTGGGGCTCTTGGTTGAGTGAAGGATAGAGATGGTGTCTCGATAAAATTACTCATCTTGGGCAGATGTTAACTGCATCCAGCTAAACATCCCCTGCCTTGGGGCTCTTGGTTGAGTGAAGGATAGAGATGGTGTCTCGATAAAATTACTCATCTTGGGCAGATGTTAACTGCATCCAGCTACTGTCTTGTAGAAGGCCTCCTAGGCAAAGACTTTAGGGGTAAGCAGAAAAATTCTGCTAACCAGCCTCGAACCCCTTCTTCATCTATTAGGCTAGCGTAGGTGTAACCTGTGTTACATTGTTTCCTGCCTAGGATGATGAATGCTGGATCTCCTTGACTCTACTCATAGAATTTTGCTTATGCCTCCTTGATAATGGCTATGCAACTCTTCCTGTTATCTCCATATGAGGGTACAGCTCTAAAACTCAGTTTAATGGTTCTGAGGCCGGCTGGTAGTAAAGTTTCCCGAACTCTGTGGTAGCTCTCAGAGATGCTGATTCCATCAACAGCTGCAAAATATCAGAGTATTAACAGTGCCATGTTGCGCATGGATGGTGTCCCTGTTAATGCTTTTGGTGTGCATTGTCAAGGCCACATAAGCAGCCCTATGTCACGGCTTAGGGTTAATTAACAGAACTGAGACAACTGCATAGCTCATTAATTAGGAGGCTGTGCTCTATCTATGAATGAGTCAAGTTCTCATTAAACCCAAATCATGACCAAAGTAACCAAAAATTTAAAACCTAAAAAACCATCCCCACCACCTAAATATTTTAGTATATCTTTTAAAAATAATTGTGGTCTACGAAACAACTTTCCTTGAGTTGAGTCTTACCTCCTGCAAAATTCACCAGACTTGCTTGCACTCAGTGAAACAAATTTAAATTCTGCAATTCCTTCTTCAGATGTCAGTGTTGATGGGTACTATCCTTTGATTCGTAAAGACTCAAATATTCACATGCTAGGTTTAGGGGTATACATACGCATTAATTCCCCTATTTGTCGTGAAATCAGGTTCGAGTCCTTTGACCATTCTTTTATGTGCTTTCGCCTAGCACCTCTTTACTCTATTACCTTTCTTTTTGTTCTTTATCGTTCTCCTTCTTCCCATAATTGCACTCTCTTAGATGTAATCTCTGATCAAATTGACCATGCCCTCTCTCTTTACCCCTCTGCCAATATTGTTGTTGTTGGTGATTTTAATGCCCATCACACTGAATGGCTTGGCTCTAACACCACTGATCCTGCTGGCACTAAAGCCTTTAACTTCTGCGTTTCTCAATCTCTTACTCAGATAGTTAACTTTGTGACTCGTTTTCCTGACAACCCTAATCATTTACCTTCACTCCTTGACTTATGTCTTGTCTCTGACCCTAGCTTATGTTCAGTTTCTCCCTTTTCTCCCTTAGGTGGTTCTGACCATGCAATGATCTCTATAAATCTTTCTTCTCGTACTTCTTTTTTGGGCTCACCTTATCATCGCACCACCTACTACTACCCTAAAGCTGACTGGGATTCCTTTCGTGATTTTCTTCGTGATGGTCATTGGGCTGATGTTTTTTCTCTCTCAGCTGACAAATGCGCCTCCTACGTAACCTCCTGGATTCAGGCTGGAATGGAAGCTTTTATTCCTTCTCGTCGGTTTCAAGTCAAGCCTCATTCTACTCCATGGTTTTCTCCTTCTTGTGCGGCTGCTATATCCAATCGTAATCATTTTTCTCATCTTTTTCAAAAGAACAACTCTCTTGAGAACAAACAGCTATTTATTATTGCAAGAAATCGATGTAAAAAGGTGCTTTCTGATGCTAAACTCCATTATTCTCAGTTCACTAAATCTCGCATCTTATTGCAGAAGTTAGGCTCTAAAGACTTTTGGAAAATCTTCAACAGCATTATTAACAAGGGTAGATCTAACATTCCATCTCTCATTCATGGGACTGATCTTATTACCTCTCCCAAGGATAAGGCAGAACTATTTGCAAAGAACTTTTCTTCTAATTCCACCCTTAAATCTTATGGACATTCTCTTCCTTCCATTCCAGTCAAACAGGTTGACCCATTGTTAGACATTCCAATCACTCCGCCTTCTGTTGCTAAAGTCATATCTCAATTAAACTCGTCTACAGCTTGTGGTCCAGACAACATTCCTGTCACAGTCTTGCAGAATTGTTCTCCAGAACTTTCTTCAATTCTCTCTAAACTATTTAACAAGCGTTTGACTGAGTCTTGTTTTTCTGCTTGTTGAAAAATGGCATCTGTGGTTCCAATATTCAAAAACTCTGGAGAAAATTCCGACCCCTCCAATTATCGTCCGATCAGTCTTCTTTCTGTTATTAGCAAGGTCTTTGAGTCTTTGATCAACAAATTCCTCACATCTCATCTTGAGTCAAATAAACTACTGTCAGACAATCAATACGGTTTCGATCCTCTCGCTCTACGGCCGACTTGCTAACTGCTGTAACTGAAAGATTTTATCGTGCATTAGATGGAGGCGGTGAGGCTAGGGCTATTGCTCTCGACATATCTAAAGTATTCGACAAAGTTTGGCATGCTGGTCTTCTCCATAAGCTTGCTTCATACAGTGTTTCTGGGAAAGTTTTTGAGATTATCAAATCATTTCTTTCTAACCGGTTTATTAAAGTCATCCTCAAAGGCCAACACTCTTCTTTATTTCCATTAACTTCTGGGGTTCACCAAGGTTCCATCCTGGGCCCTGTTTTGTTTCTTATCTCCATAAACGATCTTCCTGACAACCTTTCATCTAAAGTAGCTCTTTTTGCTGATGATTCAACTTTATACTCCTGTCTTGACAAAAAGTCCTCTCTTTTCGATCGCCTAGAACAAGCAGCTGATCTTGAATCCGATCTCACTTCAGTAATAGATTGGGGTTCACAGTGGCTTGTGAATTTCAACTCTAAAAAAACCCAGTTGCTTACTGCAAACAACTACCGTAATATGGTCAACATTCCTATATTAATGAATAACAATCCTCTTACTGAGTCGTCCTCTTTACGTCTTCTTGGATTATCGCTTACTACTGACCTTTCATGGAAACCATATATACAATCGATTGCTAAACTAGCTTCTGCTAATGTTGCTTCTCTTTATCGTGCTCGCCATTTCCTTACTTCTGATTTCATTCTCTACCTCTACAAATCTCTTATTCGTCCCTGTATGGAATACTGTTGTCATATTTGGGCTGGTTCTTCTAACGATTCACTTTCTCTTCTTGACAAAGTCCAAAAACGCATTGTAAACGTTGTTGGATCTGGACTATCTGCTAAGCTTGAACCTCTTTCCCATCGTCGTAAAGTTGCATCTCTTTCTCTTTTCTACAAATACTATCATGGTCACTGCTCAAAGGAGTTATCATCTCTAGTTCCATCAACTAAAATTCATTCTCGTTTTACTCGTCATTCAGCTAAGTCTCATTCGTTTACTGTATCTGTCCCTGCATGTTCTAAAAACTTTTATTCATCTAGTTTTTTTCCCCGCACTTCAATCCTTTGGAACTCTCTCCCATCTTCATGTTTTCCTGACTCATACAACCTTCAACTTTTCAAGTCTTCTGTCAACCGTTTCCTTGCTCTATAACTTTGTTCTTTTTTTTCCTAGTAACTCCCAACTTGATAGTGGTTGCTTGCAGCCTTGTTGGGAGTGAATGCAAATAAAAAAACAAAAAAAAAACAGCAACCCTCTCGCTGAGTCCACTTCTTTACATCTTTTTGGGATTACCACTTGCAACTGACCTTTTATGAAAAACATATATACAATTGATTGCTAAATTAGCATCTGTTAAGGCTGCTTCTCTTTAACAAGCTTACCATTTTCATACTCCTGATTCCATTTTTTACCTCTAGAATCCTCTCATTCACCCCTGTATGGAAAACTGTTGTCATATTTGGGTCAGTACTTCTAATGATGTTCTATCACCTTTAGATAAGGTACAAAAACGCATTGTAAACATAGTCAGACCTGCTTCATCTACCAAACTTGAGCCTCTCTCATTGTCATAAAGTTGCATCTCTATCTCTTTTCTATAAAAAAAATATTAATATTTAACTTTTAATATGTTAATATTCTGCTTATATACTAAAAATAATTTTATTCTGTTAATATATTTATACTCATTTTTAGCATTTTTATTTTAAAAAAAGGTATTAATAATGCATGCACATACACATAAAATATTTTTATACACATACACATAAGATACTTTAATTTAAGCAGAATAATTTATTGATTTGATTCAGACAACAAGTACTGTACAAGGTCTATAGTAAAAATAAAAATTAAATTAAAAAAATATATATTCAATTAAAAATTTAATCTATACACAGCTGCTATGATGCTGGCACAGGTAACTAACTAATTGATAAGGCTAGGTCTATAGTTACACAATAAAGTATCTTATAGTATCTATTAAGTGACCCAGATACTTGAATTTTTCAATGAAAACTCATTCACATCCAGCTAGGGTAAACAATAGAAAATTGATCGACACAATCTTACATCTGTTTTGGGTTAAATACCATACACACCACTGTAATTATTTATACTTAACTTTAGATTTTACTAGAGTTGTTATCATGGCTTCACAATATGTTGATAGCAAATGTCCATACAAGAAGCATTAATTAAAAAAAAATACTTAGATAGAGAGAAAGTCTATGTCCTCCATATACAGCAGATTTTCTCTTTTTTTTACTCATGCAAAGCATTAGTAACATCTTTAATAATAACTCTAACAGGTATGTCTAGCAATGAAGAATGTACTTTCTGTTTAAAGTGTACGCCTCAGAAAATACCACACCCAACTTGTTTTTCTGCAAATCGATTTTGTTAAACAATTTTTATTAGTCAGAATTTAGGGCTGGGATAAAAAAGTGTATAGGTTTTTGTGTGCTGACATACATTGAATACATAAGCTTTTGGTGTTTCTACTATTACTAATAGCATTTACTAATTCATATACTATATTTAAACAGCGGTAAACACACCTTTTTTTTGAAATTTGTGTTAAGTGATTTTCTACTAACTTACATAAATATATATATATATATATATATATATATATATATATATATATATATATATATATATATATATATATATATATATATATATATATATATATATATATATATATATATATATATATATGATATATATATGATATATTTAAATATAATATATATAATATATATAATAATATTATATAATATATATAATATCTCATATATAATTATATATATATATACATATATATATATATATATATATATATATATATATATATATATATATATATATATATATATATATATATATATATATATATATATATGTATATATATATATATATATATATATATATATATATTTATATATATATATATATATATATATATATATATATATATATATATATATATATATATATATATATATATATATATATATATATATATATATATATGTATATATATACATAGGCGCCCGCAGAAAATTTTCTAAGGGGGGGGGGGGGGGGCAAAACATTTTTTGTTATTGCTTTTTTTCCTGTTATCTATTATGTAAAAATCAAGATATGTAAGATATAAAATAAAGAGAAGAAAAAAATTATATGTCCGTGGAAAAAAGAAGACAATTTAAACTTGTCAGCACCGTTTTTGTGTATAAAATTAAATTAAATTAATTATTTTGGAAAAAACTTAGGTTTTTTCCAAAACTGAAACGAAGTATCACTAAAAGATATTTTTTACAGAAAAATTTAGTAACAAACTTTATGGCATGAAGAACGTTACAAACAAGAAAATTTTTTTCTATATTTAGAAAATACGGGGGGGGGGGGCAAGTGCCCTCTCTTGCCCCTCCTCCTTGCGGGCGCCCATGTGTATATATATATATATATATATATAAATATATATATATATAAATATATATATATATATATATATATATATATATATATATATATATATATATATATATATATATATATATATATATATATATATATATATATATATATATATATATATATATATATATATATATATATATGCTGCGGAAGAAAAGTGGAGGCAAGAAGATTTACGCCGTTTATCAACACTGATAAAAATCATAAAATCCTTTAAATATACTTTGCGATTGTGAACCGTTAAACTACAGGTAATAAGAATAATAAGTTTTTAAGGGTTAATAATCATAAGGATTAATCGTTTTTAAATTTATAAACTATATTTAAAGATAGTTATATGTTTTAAATACTTTATTTTATAAAAATTGTTTACAGAAAAAGCTCTCAAAAAATCACGCTTATTATTATGAAATGTCATTCAAATTTTATCTGAATCTTGTATTGATTTTGTTCTTCCTGATTCTACACGTGCCAGTCAAACAATTTTTTCAGATTTTTTTTAGTTTCTTGCTTTTAAAAAAATTAATACATGAAAAATTTATTCATTTAATAGGTGAAATAAAAGACTCATTAATTGTTTTTCTTCAGACAAAAATTTATCTCGGTTGTTTCATATCTAAAGAGTTACTGATCTTTCTTTGATTCATGTTTAAAAAAATAAGGTGAAAAAAAAGTCAAAAAACTCAAAAAAATTCTCAAAAAAATAACTCCTATTTAAAGAGAAAAAAAGAAAAAAATATTAAAGAAAAAAAGTTTATTTTTAAGAGTTATTAATGAGTAATATATAGGTTTTGCAAACAAATAAAGAGGAATTTGCAAAAGTTTTGAAAAAGTGTTTTTTACAAAAGTTTTGCTCTCTTTAATGCATAAATTGAGAAAATAAGTTATTCCGACAAACAATTTTTTTATAGTTCTCAATCACTCCCAGCTAGGCTGCAAGCAACCACTATTAAGTTGGGAGTTACTAGAAAAAAAAGAATAAAATTAAAGAGCAAGGCGCCAATCAGTTTATTCTTGTTTAATCAGGGATTTAGGATATATACAAAATAATTACTATAACATGTTTTATACTTTGGTAAAAAATTATTCTTTTAAACTTTATCCAAATACTAAATGTAAGTTTAAAACGATTAATTCAAATTTTAAATGTAAGTTTAAAGCGCTGACAACAAAATTATATGCAAAAAAAACTAACTACTCTTGAAGACGTAAAAAAAAAACAATCAAAAAAGACAAATTATACAACAGTTTATGTTTGTAAACAAATTAAATTCAATCAGCTGCCATACTCAGACTTGCTTCAAAGCACTCAGAGCTAAGCAAACTATAATTCATTAAGATATTGTCTGAAACTGCGAAATGGACAATTATCAATAAACATAGACAGCTCATTGTTTGCTATCAATGCTAACAAAATTGGCTGTAGAAAAGTTTTGCATAGACACTAAGGATTGCAATTTTTGATTTAACATAGATACTACCCAGTGGGAAAAAAGACGTCGAAAAGACGTCTTTTAAAGTCTTATTTACGATGTCTTTAAGTCTTTATGTCTTTTTTTAATCGATTATGCAAATCTAAAAGACATCTTTTTTCGACATCGAAAAGACGTCTTTTTTTATCTCGATCTTGTCATGAAAAGACATAAAAAATGCGTCTTTAAGACGCCTTTTTTTAGTCGAATATGCAAATCTAAAAGACATCTTTTTTCGACATCGAAAAGACGTCTTTTTTTATCTTAATCTTGTCATGAAAAGACATAAAAAATGCGTCTTTAAGACGCCTTTTTTAAGTCGAATATGCAAATCTAAAAAAGTGTTTTTTTTCGGGGTCGGAACAACTTTTTTGCCATACTTTTTAGTATACTATAGTATCCTATACACTATAGTATTCCTACTTTTCTTATATGAAAAGCTATTTTCTTCAAAGGAAAATGATAATAGCTCTTCATACAAAGTATGACAAAAAGCTTTTTCCGATGCCGAGAAAAAAACCTCTTTTAGATGTCAATATAAAAAAGGAAGCATTTTCTACATCTTTTATATATTTAAGTATAGGAGAATAATTTATAAATAAAATAATAGTATTGTTCAACAGGATATTTTTTCATCTTTCTCTTTCTTTTCTGTTTCTTTGAGCGAGCTCTATTTCTTGGCGTTACTGAATAAAATTAACAATTTCACGTCGAGAAATCCTTTCATACGAGCACGTTACGACTTCTAGCTGGTTACCACTTCTAAAAAACGAGTGAACATAAAAAGCAGTTTATTGCTTAAATGTTATACAAAAAAAGCAAACGAAACTTGATTAGCTGAGTGGAGCACATTATACTTACCGACTATTAATTTAAAAAGGGCTGATCCTTTTAATCCACTCATGTTTCCAGCGCGTTTCCTTCTTTTATAACCCACTAGGTTAGATTGGGACAGGAGTTAAATGGTAAACAGTCTAAAAATATATAAAAATGAGTGTGCTAAATAAATTTACAACCATCAAAATGACTGTACAACAATGTATTTTATTATGTAGTACTTAAATCAAGCTAAATATTTGCACCTCTCAGATTTGCTATGAAAACTAAGTTATTGAAAACAGAAATTGATATTTTGCTGTCTTTGAATATCGCTGAAATTAAGTGTTGTAGGCTCATAACAATTTAAAAATCCGTTATTGACTAAAGACTATCAAAACAAAAAGATAATTCAGCTAATACACCTTGAGAGTTATTATTCATTTAAACTAGAAAAAAGTATTAGTCAAAGCTCTATTTTAGCCTGAAGCATAAGGATGCTTTACTTAACAACATAAAATCATAAAAACTGGCGATATCATTAGCAACACAGATGAAATACACATAAACAAAAATGAAGACAAGAAAGCTGCAATGATGTTTAGATATAAGAAAGTGTACCTTTCCAGTATCATTTTCACTTAGTTTTTTGTATCCAAACCAAAAATTTTGCGAACATTTCTAAAAATAAATCTGTTGTCATTATGTGTATTTTTATATTTGCTTTATTAATGACAGACAATAGTTAACAAGGAAATAACATGTTTAAGATATAAGTTGAAGAGCCAATCTTTTGTATAAACAATTTCATCATTCAACTAAATAAAAACAACAAAATTATTCAGATAATTTAAAAATATATATAAAAAAAATTGCAAGTCTACTGAATGCTTCTTTTTTTCTATCGTTCGTTTCACTGGCACTTGAACAAGTAAATATAGAGAGAAATTGTTTACAGGTTTTATTTTTCGTCTGAAAACAAATATTTTAATTTAATATGACAACGTTCTTCAAGCACAATACATTAAAAAATTAGTCTAAAAATAAATGGTCAAACTTTTTTAAAACACTTACCTGCGACTAACTTAATTGAGACTAGATCATATCGATACCATCTTACTGGCACTACGCCATCCAATTTTGCTTCTTCCGATTAACATTTTTTAGCTAAGCAGCTGCAATTGTATATTTATTTCAGTATATATATATATATATATATATATATATATATATATATATATATATATATATACATACTATAATGTATATATATATATATATATATATATATATATATATATATATATATATATATATATATATATATATATATATATATATACTATAATATATATATATATATATATATATATATATATATATATATATATATATATATATATATATATATATATATATATATATATATATATATATATATACTATAATATATATATATATATATGCATTTATATTATGTATATTTTACATAATATATTATTTTATTATATAAATTATTAAATAAACCCGCTACCGAAAAAAGTTAATTTTTAATTAAATATCCTATGCAAAAACGTTTTACATTAAAGTTATATAAAAGTATTTTGTAAACAAAAAACGGGCCAATCAGAACGTAATAAAGATATCGTAACTACGATACTGTGGGTTAAAACTCATTTTTGTTAGGTTCTATTGGCAATAATTATTTTTAATTTTCTTAAGCAAATAATGATTTCCCTATTAATAACCGATTGACGTCTTTTTGACCTCTTTTCCAAAAACGTCTTTCCACGTCTTTATTTTGGCTGATTATAAAAAGACATAACAAGTCATATATAAAAAACGCCTTTTATTTGTCTAAAGATGTCTTTTATCCCACTGGGTAAGCAATCCCAGCCATCATTGACAGACGGCTACCGTATGGTTTTTTCCTGGGCTTACAGGAACAAAATTTTGACAGGTAGATGTTTTGGTTTCCAGACGGGTCCAATATGGTTATAAAACTAAGCATATTTGCTCGTTTGGGTTTTATCTGGTTTTTATCAGTGCCGAAGAATTTGGGGATTTGACGGGTTTCCCATAAGGTTCCCAAAAGGTTTTAAACAAATGGTAACAAAACTTACTTGATGCTTGCCATTTATAATTTGTATTGTGCGTGAAACAAAATTAAAAATTTAACTTTTATGCATTATATTTTTTGTATACATTATATTTACACTGTAATTAAAGAGAATTTTTTTTTTTGATGTATTTTTTCACTGTAAAACTCTATTAAAAAGACGTTGTTTTAAAATTTCATTTATTACCAGTATAAAATAATTTTTTTATATTTCTTTTTAAAATAAATTTACAAAGTTTAGCATATTTGTTCTACGTATGTTCCAGGAGCTATTAAACATGTAGTAAATATCCCATTGAAACACTGTTTGCATTTTTAAAATGATCAAAAATAAAGTTTTGTTTCTGCTAGTGATTATAATAACTGGTATGAGTTTAATCAAAATATAGGTTTAGTCAGAAACATTTAAAAAGAGCAAACAGGCGAATGGTATGTGATGGATAGGTTATATTTAGGGAATTAAAAGCTTTGAAATTGTTTTTAGAGATCCACTTTTTTCCATTAATTTTCTATATTTTATGCAAGTAAAATGACCAGCTAGAGCATTTGTTAAGTGTATTAAGGGACACAATGGTTATAACTGATGTCAACGTTGTGTTTAGAAAGAAGAGTGGTGTGGCAAAATAATTCTCCCACATATGTCACTAATTTTAAGCGCTGATTCAGATTTTTTGTCATCAAAAGTATTCTGAACATCATAGTGGTTTGTTAAATTGAATTAAATTTTGACATGGTGACAAATTTTCCTTTGGACTTTATGCATCTAGTATGCTTAGGGGTATTCGAAGACTCATTAACTTATGGTTAAATTGCCCAAGTGTTGTAAATTGTCTCAGATTACATTCATTAATTTACCTGGCGGATTGTTTCAGATACGTCATTACATTCCAAGAAATTTTTCTAGGAAACCAAGGTCTAAATTAGATAATAAAAAATGGAAAGCAACTAAACTTAGACTTTTTTAGTATACACTGGGCCAGTTGTTTAAAGAGAATGATTTAGCCAAAAATCTATTCAAACTTTTTAGATTTTTCAGTTGCAGTTCAAATTTCATGTTTTATTTTGTTGAAAAAAAATGTTAATTTTGCTTGTCAGCTACTTATTTTGTGCAGTTTTATCGGTGAACTTTATTGTAAGGATCAACTAGTTTACAATGTCCATTCATTAGCACATATAGGAAATAATACAGTTAAATTTTAAGTACTTGATAGATGTCCTTCGTTCAAATACGAAACTTTTTCAGGTCAGTTAAAAAAGCTTGTTAAAAGACCAAAGGGTTGCTCAAATAAACACGTACAAGAAGATAAACAGAAGTTTAGTATTCCTTATTTTAATGGTAGTAATCATTGCATTGAGATACTGTTTACAGTTTAAAAATTATCAAGTTTTAGAGCGTTTTGTTTCAGCTAATGAAAGTGATAATTGTTTTGAAATTACAAAAAAAAAAAAGGTTAAGGTAAAAAGATTTTAAAAAGTAGACAAATCTTATGACAAATAGGTTATGTAGGAATTTGCAATTTTTTTAGTCGTTTTATACTTATATATGTGTGAGTGTGTGTGTGTGTATATATATATATATATATATATATATATATATATATATATATATATATATATATATATATATATATATATATATATATATATATATATATATATATATATATATATATATATATATATATATATATATATATATATATATATATATATATATATATATATATATATATATATATATATATATATATATATATATTTATTTATATATATATATATATATTTATATATATGTATATATATTTATATATATATATATATATATATATTTATACAAATATTTTACAGGTTATATATTTACAGGTTTTTTTTTTGGAATGGGAGGGGGGATTATGTCTAGTAGCCACGGCACTGTATATAAGGTATATACAGTATATATCAAATTATATACAATATAAATGTAAAATTATATTTATTTGAAAATTTTATGTAGTTAATTTATCAGTGACTAAAGGAATGTTATCAATTTATTATATGAAACATTAGCATGTGCTTATCTATTACAAGTACATTTTAAAACATTGAAATAAACGGCGATTATAAAATTAAATGTTATGTTTTTCTACCTACGATGGTAAAAATTACATTTTTTTATCTGAAGAATGTTGGTAGAAATCGTAAGAGTTTTATAATATTAAAAATAATGTATGTGTTGCGTATAAAATTTAGAACTGATAGTTAAATTTTTTTTTTTTTTTTTTACAGCTCATATTGAAACAAGATATTGTGTAAAGAGGTTTTTAAAAAGTTGTTATAACAACGATGGAAAAGCTTCCAATTCTTGAGATAACCGTGAAAGTATTCGATACATGATTAAGGAATTGTTTAAAATTTTACTTAATTTCGAAAGTGTAATTTTAATTACTATTTTTTTGAAATAAACCAATCAAGTTATATTTAAATTTTCTTTTTCTGTAAATTTTAAACATTTAAACGTAGTTTTGCAAGATTTGCAATGGGTAAACCTTATGGGACCCTCACGGGATACCCGGCGGGCATACCCATATGGGCCCCAGAGGAAAAACGCGGCTAAAATCTGGCGGTTCCCAATCGGTTTCCCATATGGATCCCATTTGCATACCCAAATGGGTCTCTTACGGTTTTAAAGTATGGGATTTGACTGGGACCTAGGCAGGCTCATCCATATGGGCCCCATATGGAAACCGCGGTCATGATCCGGTGGGATACCTTTGGTCTTCCCATACGGGACCCAGTTGACAACCCGTATGGGCCCCGTATGCCAATGTTGGCTGGGATGCTTAGTATCTACGTGAAACCGACGAATCAAAACAAAGTCCATTACCAATAATCATTACCGGTATATTTGGAAAAAAGTTATTATAAAAACTCAAGAAACTGCAATTATCTATCCAATAAACTACGCGGAAAATACTCCATAATATGTGTTGATGACTTGCTTGGTGCAGTTATTGCACGAATAACAGATAAAGATGGTTTACCATTTATTATACCTCCTAAAATTAGTCAATAACTCTTATGGTACGGTTAAAAACATCATTAACAACTTAAAAATACTTCATAATATTAGTTAATGATTTATTTGGTGCGGTTGTAACGCGAATAACATCTAAAGATAGTTTACTATTGGTTAAGTTTTTTGTATATGATAAACTAAGTATACTTTTAAGTGCTCAGTTTATAATAACATTCCAAAGAACCGTAGCCGAATAAAAAACGAAAAGCAATCAAGTGGATCTTTAAGCATCACATTAGATAAGATTAAAATTTATAGAATTTGTTGAATCGAACCTGTCTTTTATGCTGTCGGGCTTATCCCCATTAATTATAAAGTGACAAGAATACAGATAACTTTTGCTTCTTGCGATCATTTTAATAAAAAGATGAAATTTAAAAATTTTATTGATTTAGTTTCTTTATATCATTCCTTATTCTTTATTAAATGAGTTTCAATATATATATATATATATATATATATATATATATATATATATATATATATATATATATATATATATATATATATATATATATATATATATATATATATATATATATATATATATATATATATATATATATGTATGTATGTAATTTTCTACTTTAATTTTTTAAGTAGTCAAACGAAAAGTGTTTTTAATTTAACAGTTTTTGATCTTTTTTTAGATAATGTTTATACATTTACCGGTAATCCATTTTTTTTTTTTTATCAAATACTGGTAATGAAAAAACGCGGTAATTGCTAATGATAGGTTTATCGAAGCTGAGGTTTCGTGTAAGTTAATGATAAATAATAATACATTTTCTCATCGCAAAATGAAAAAATAATAAATATTAGTTTTATTAGTATTACGTAATTATATTTCTTAGGTATTTATTTTAAATTGTTTTTATACATACATTTCATACCTATATATATTGAAATTTGTTATTTTTTATCTTAACTTTTTCAATAAGGTTCTGAAAGTATCCTTTACTCCTAATTTGTGACTGCCTTTTTTCTTTCCAACGTTTTATTTATTTCAAAAGTATTACTTCCCTTTAAAAATAATTTCTCAAAAAAGTCTATAATATGATAACCGAATATAACAAAAAGATGATATAGAATCAAAGTTCTTGAACTTGTCTTGAAGTAAGAAGAAGAAAGTAGCCAAAATAAACTCTCAGTGATTAGCAAACAATAAAGTAAAACCCAAGTAATATTTAAAAACAAGAATATTATTTCTACAGTTCGATTTCGCCTTGGATTTTTAAGCTTAATATCTGGTTTGTTTTCCCAAAGTCTCGACAAAAGTAGAGCCAATAGTATTAGCAATATTACATTTAAAATTTGATTGGAAAAACAGAATCGACGTAAATCTATTACAAAAACGGTTTGTTCGCCTACCAATTTTGTTATATTGATTTGAACTTGAATCCAATCCGTATTAAACCAACCAACTTGTTTCATCTTATTCTCAATTAAACAATTCCTAAAAATATTTTTAAAGAGAAGTAATATTAACAACAAAACTATAAACAGCTAAATAAGGAAACGATTAATTTCAAATAACTTTATTTAATGTTGTCTTTGAAATACAAATTTTAATTTGTAATAAAATTGATGGTTAAACTAAAATTTAAAAAAATATTTGTTTACGTTTGTAGAATATCTGGTATGTAGAATATCTGGTATACTTTACAGAAGCTATTTGTTATAATGTGATGTGTATGCTGACAAAGGTTGTTTGTGCATAGTGTTGTCTTTTTTTAATTTTTTCTTTTAAGTACTTTAAAAGCACAAGTTTTTATAGAAAGTTATTAACTTGTTTAAAGTTATCAACTTAATTTAAAGAGCAACTAAAACGTAAATAATTGTAGTGGAATCTGATTTCGAGTAAATGGAGCGCTGTTAATCACCAATCATGTGAGTAGTTAGGGTAGAATCAGGACATCAGTAAAAAAAGTTAACAAGTATATCGGGAATGGTGCATTAAAAATTTAAAACAGTGTGTTACTAATTTAAAACTTATTACTTTTAAACATCAAATCTGAAACGAAACACAATTTTAAAACGATACGCAATTTTAAAACGATACACAATTTTAGTTTTAACATTATAAAGAGCATGACAGTAAGTAAACAATTGTTTTTTAAACCAAAAAGTAACGAAAAAACAAATAAACAAACACATTTAAAAAACAAAAACATGATTATGATAATTTATACTTAAACAAATATATTTAATTCCAAAAGCATAACTATGATAATTTATACTTGTTTATCACTTGTACATTTTAATTTAAATTTAAAAGAAAATATATAAAAGTAAAACTTAAAAAACGGTGTGTTTCAAATATAAAATATCTTTGTAAGTGATTTTACGACATCGCATAAAAATGTTCAAATACCTTGTCTTGTTTGAATGCCGCTTTATTGCACACCCTGTTAAAATCAAGTTTTATTTTTTTGCAGATGTCTTTTAGTTTACTATTGAAATATTTCATAGTGCTTATTTCAATACATACTATTTTTTTTTTTTTCAAATTAAAAAATGCACAATGGTATGATGCATGTTATTAATTAATGGTTTATTTTTTGAGTTAGTTTTTATTTTTCAAAATTTTTTATAGTACTTTTTTTTAATGTAGTTGTTAGTTTTTACTTATGACTAATTCCACGTCAATTTAAATAATTCAATTTAGGTGTGCTGACTAATGGTGTTTAGGTACTTCTATACAATTATAAAGACGAAAATCTTTTTTTTTTTTTTTTTTTTTTTTTTGTTTTGTTTTGTTTTAGTTGCTTAAAAATCAAAACTTATCAGAGAACCTTATTTTCTCAAAGAACTTTAAAAAAAAAAGGAAAATTATTAAAAGAAATCATTTCAATTTATCTTAATTTTAGTATAGATTTTTACTCATAGCAACCATGCTTTGGAATTATTATTACGCAGCCGCGGCGCACTGTTTAGATTTCTGGCTCAGAACTCAGAGGTCCTAGGTTCGATGCCGGCTCTAGCCCAATAAGCGGCATACGTAAGGGAGGAGGCGTGAACTTTCTAGTTAAATGCTTTTCCGCGGTGCTTTATAATAAGACTATGACTTCTTGGAGCACCTTAAGAACTATAAAAAATATTATAACACCTGTTTTGCAAGATTTTTTGCAAGATTTTGCAATATTTTTTGTGCAATTCATTTCCAATTTGTTTACAAGTATTCCTGAAGTACTTAGTTTTTAATTTTAGTTTGAAGTTTGACCATGTAGACTAAAATTTTGATTCTTGGAAAAAATCCCCCGGGAAAAAATCCACCCGGAAAAAATCCCCCTAAAATAATCCCCCAGCGAGCAAATGTGTTGACGGTTCGGAAAATCGTCAACAATCCTCAAAATCCGCTGATTGCAATTAATATATTGACGTCTTTGAGCTGGCGGTTGATGACCTCCTTCAGCCTGTAGAATTTGAACCCTGTTTATGGATTATTTTTTTTAAGCATATCGAGGAACTTCCTTAATGTCGAGTGAGATGCCATACAAAGTGATTAAAATCTGCAATGCCAACCTTTAATATGGTTGTTGGTTCTTGGCATTTCCTGGTGAGTTCTATGAAACATATTCCAAAAATATATTTCAAAAAGAGGTGGTGCACGCGAACCGTTTCGTCTGAATTGTCCAATGTACGTATCTTCAAAGTAGTCCAGAACAACATCAACTTCTTCATTGTTCGTTAATCTTATTGCGTTACAGAGCTCTTTAAAAAATGCAGTTACATCATCTGGAGGAACAAATGCTAACGCAGCAACTATTCGCAAACGTAGAGCCAATTCATTATCGGTTTGATATCACTCCTGTAAACCAGCCGCCTGGATATGTTTCCAAATATTAGATGATAGGTGGAAAAAGCAGCCTTTTATTTCAATGTCTTCAAAAACAGCGTAAGTGGAATCAGTACGGTAATTTCAAAGTCAAAAAGTATTGTTTGTGGAATATTTACCACCGCTCGTACTAGATTTGAAACTTCTTGAAACATTCGTGTGTAACTTTGTTGTGTTTTAATGGGCAACAAAGCGTAAATGCAGGGTACGATACGTAGGTCAATTCTTGCATGAATTGTCTACAATTGAAAAAAGATTTCGGAGCACACTTTAAAAGCGCCGTCACCAAACCAGTTATCAGATGTGGCCATCAACTGGATAGCTTGGTTTGTTGAAAATATTAATATGCGGTTAGCGTCTCCAACACCACTATCAAATTTAAGAAACTGTTCACCGTTTAATGTTTGCTGGTAATGTTCTGGTAAAATAGGAATTGTTGCTCAATCGATTGGGTCATGGGCCAGTTTTTATTACCCATTCTTTGTGAAGGGATTGTTCTTCGCAAATTTCAACAGGAGGCAAACATATAGCAGGGGTTTAGGATGCATTTCCCAACGTTTTAACCAATATTTGTTGTGGGTTATCCCGCGTATGGTAAAAACGGTCTTATTGAACTTTTTAATCGAACCTTTACACAGTTCGTGGTGGAAGGTTGGTGTGTATGGTCATTAAACTTTCCTACAATTCCATCTTTCAGACTGACTTTAATTTTTGCTTTACATTCTCCTTTTCGGCGTAATACACATTCAAACGAACGAATTTCATTTGCAAGTTCTTTTTGAAACACATACACATCCTTCGAAAATTATTTTGCGTTGTTTTTATTGTGATGAGATAAACTCCATTTTTTTTTTTTTTTTTTAAGTTTATTAAATTTATTTGGCTATATATAATAAAAGATGCCTTGTTAACATTCTCAGCCAATTTTATGACTCTAACTTATCTAGACAGAATTTCCTTGCTACAAGCTAAATTTAGAGATTTTCTATTTTGTTATTTTAGAATTTGTTAATAATATTTACTTTAATCAACAACCAATGTAATAATATATACAATGTAACAAAAAATAAGAAAGTTTTTTCCAGTTATATATTATTATTAATAATTATTGATATCATATTTAAATTAATTTAAATTAAATAACTTAAAGATTATAGACATAAATTATAAACAGAAATATATTCTTAAAATATCACTAACTTAATATAAAATATACATTAATTTTTAAATAATATCCTTAGTCGTCTCATCGCGTTACATAAAAATCGCACATTTTCATTAAGTTACAACAAATTTCTTCATAATTACTGTCATTCTGACCAACGAGCTAACACAATTCACTTTAGGTTATACATCTTGTATTTTCTTACCGGATTCAACTCACTTTGCACACTTCTTAATTTGAAATTAATCACCCTTGCACATTTTCCAATTTAAAATTAAGTACCTCGTTTGTCTTCTGTCACCGCAACCCTTTGCACTTGCGTGTGAAATCCGCTACGCCTATCCTTGTTTTAGTCAGTCGATGCAGCAACACTCCGCTGCGCCTATCCCTAACTGAATCAGTCGATGTATGGTACACTCCGCTGCCTCTATTCCTACTTGAGTCAGTCGATAAATGGACACTCCACTGCGAAAGTCCCTATATATATTTTTCTTAGTCGATAAATACACAACTCAACTGCACCTGTCTTTATTTTTAGACAGGCGAAGCGTGAATACTCCACAGCGCCTGTACCTATTTTTCATCAGTCGATGCAGGTATACTCCATTGCGCATGTTCCATCTCTTTATAAGTAGTTGTATTCCGCTGCGCTTGTCCCGTTTTATTACACATATATGTTTAGAATGATTAAAGGCTCACATTACCATTCATAGACCTTATTAATTAAATTATGTTTTGGATACGTATTTAGATTTTATCTGCTAGAGCTTATTTATTTTATAAAATATAATTATAATGTTTTTATAAACGTATAAGACCGTTTTGTTCATTTGGTTAGGTACGCCGCGGAGACCATGGTTTGCATCCCGTCACAGTTACAATTTTTCTTCTTTTTACTTTTTTCACCTTGATACCATTTACCTTTGTTTTTGTATATGGATCTCTAGTATTTTATAATAAGGCAAATAATGGTTTTACACGCATCCTTTTGGTACTCTCTAAAAGGTAAGACATACACACACACGTATATACTCATTAAGGTTACGTCATATCACGTCACTTGCATAATGGTTACACAACCTCTCTTCTATTGTTTATTTTAAGATTTAGCCTATTGTGATTTACTATACGCACTCTCTTGTTTTATGGTTTTACTTGATTACTGATGAAATAGACCTAAACAAATTTTAAAATTATAAATAATGTAAACTATTTTTCTTGAATTTTGTACTTTTATACTCGACATCTGTCCAATATCTTTTAATTTTATTTCTAATGCTTACTCTAATATAATCTTTTCTCCTTCATCCCTGAGGCTCCTACAGCCTATTGTGTTCCATAAAGTAACTGGTTTGGGTAAAAATTTCTCAAAAAACACAAAAAAACACAAATCTGCACCCTGTATCACCAAAATTTTTGAAACTTGGCACAAATGTTTATAGACATGCATGGCCTACTTAAATTACTTAAATTACTTAAATTACTTAATTTAAGTAGGCCATGGACATGTTAGGAAAGATAAAGGTGTAAATGTTTTTAAATTTTTTTTCTTTGGTATTTTCTTTGCCTGTTGCTTTAACAAAGAATAATATGATGAATTATCTTTTTTTACAAAAGTTTGACCAAAGAAAATTAAATTTTATTTCTCAAAAATAACGTTTTCCTCCATTTCCAGTTACACAGTCGAATGTGGTGATAACATCGTGTGTTTTTAATTTAGAATATTTGGTATTATATTGTAATTATCTGAATAGATTTTTAAGTATTTTATTAAATTATTTTTCAAACTTTAATACAAACTAAAAATAATAGGATTTAACATGTTTTTTGCTACAAAAAGGATATTTATTTCCACTTAGCTAAAATATAACCAAATTCAGGGTAACTTTAGACAATCAATATTTTCCAAAAATGCTTTTTTTGCTGTCTGAGTAACATTGCAATAATACATAATAAATATTAGGCATCTTTTTATTATAGTATTTTTATTATATAATGATATATGATATTATAAATATCAAAAATTATAATATCTATTACAAATATATTAATTTTTGATATTTATGGCTATCTTGATAGATTTAATAATATATTTTATTGATAGCAAATATGCGATTAAATAAATAATTTTCATTAATAACATAAATCATCTTTATATTTTTAGCATTCATAAAATGCCAAGGAGATGTTCGACAACTCATCCTGGCACAAGAAAATATGGCACTAAATCTAATTACACCAATTCTACACTTCAAGAAGCTTTAGCCAAAATTAAATTAGAAAAAATGTTGATTGGTGAAGCTTCTAAAATTTATAAAGTACCTAAAGCAACATTATTTTATAAGCTAAAAAGTAAACACTGTAAATCAGTAGGACGCCCTATTGCCCTTAGCATTGATGAGGAACTTTGTTTTGAAAATCACTTACTTTATTTAAGTGACAAAGGTATACCAATTGGAATTAATGATTTTAAAAGTATTGTCAAAATCTATCTGGATGATAGTGGAAAAAATATACAACAGTTTAAAGATAACCGACCAGGTTGGGAGTGGTGTAAACTTTATCTTGACAGGCATCCATCATTAAAATCTCATTGTATTTTAAGGAAACGTGCACAGATTAATTATTGTCAAATAAAATTATTTTTTCAAAATCTAGAGAAGGAATTAAATGGAGTAATGCCAGATAACATTTACAATATGGATGAAACAGGGTTTCCTGATGACCCTGGAAAAAAAAAACTTATTTTTCGTCGATCCTCTCGCCATCCAGAACTTATAAGAAACACAACAAAAACTTGTTACACTGTTGTTTTTTGTGGAAATGCTTCAGGTAAACTAATTCCACCATTTTTCATTTTTAAAGGAAAACACAGTTGGTCTGACTGGCTTTTCAATGCACCAGAAGGATCAAGAATGGCAACTTCTTGCAGTGGCTGGATGGAAATTCAAATATTTGAAGAGTGACTGTTAAATCACTTTGTTCCAAATATTATAAATAAGGAGGGTAAAAAAATTCTGATTTGCGATAATTTAAGTGCTCATATATCTTTAAAAGCCTTAAATATATGTGAAAAGCATAATATAACATTTATATGTTTGGTACCCAATTCCACACACCTTTTACAACCTTTAGATGTTGGATATTTCACGAGTTTAAAAGCTGATTGGAGGTCAGTTCTTAATCAATGGCATAAAGCATCCAGAGGAAAAAAGGTTAATAACCTGCCAAAAAATTTGTTTACGCAACTCATTAAATCTACTCTTAATGTTGGTAACCAGACAAGTTCTCTCTAAATTACCCAGTTTTACAAATATAGATATTCAACTCAATATTGGAGAATCGTTTAGGAATTATATTGATGATGTTCATCTTAATTATGAAGTAAGCAAAAAATTTAAGTTACCAATAACAGCAGGGAAAAGTGTATCAGCCACTGAAGTAGAAGCATACTATAAGAAAAAAGACAAAAAAAAAAAAGTCAAGATAATATTCGAGCAAAGAAAAGAGGAAGACCACTTGGATCAAATAATATGGTTATGAAAATAAACAAAAAACTTAATATTTTACAAAGTTCAAGCATCGTAAATGTTAATCAAGTTATTGAAGACAATGAACAAGTTTTACCTGTATCTCAAAATGATGCAGATTTTTCATTGGAGCAAATAAACAATCACTATGTACATGTTTTCCTTGATCATGATTATTTTGTAAAAGAGTTAGTTGTAACTCAAGACTAAAAGAATGAAACACTGTAATATTTAGTTTTATAGTCAATGGTGTTTATTTGTGGAGAATTATATAAAAATAATGTCTTAATTATTTTTTCTTTTATAACCTTAAAAATTATTTTGTGAAATAAAAAAACTTGTTTGTTTATTCTCGAAATATTTTATTGAAAAACTTGTTTGTTTATTCTCGAAATATTTTATTGAAAAACTTGTTTGTTTATTCTCGAAATATTTTATTAAAAAAACTTGTTTGTTTATTCTAGAAATATTTTATTGAAAAACTTGTTTGTTTATTTTCGAAATAGTTTAACTAGATTTTTTAAAAAATTAATTTAAACTAATACAAAGAAATTTAAACAACTTTTTAGATTTAAAAGATTAAAATTGACATTCAGTTTAATAGTGTTCAAAAATACCCGAAATGCGAGGGTAACTTTGAACGCCTACTTGAACATTGTTTTTTTACATAATATCTAGCAAATTTAAAAAAATGATAACAAACTAGAAAAAAAAGATCATCAGAACACCCTTTATGTAAAAATATTTGTTATCTAGTTAGTAAAACAATTTTTGTAGAGATAAACCTAGCGCAAACCGTTCAAAGTTACCCGTAATGACTGTATGTTAAAACAAGGAAATGTAGCTTATTTTAAGATCCATAAAATACACTTTATAACGCCGAGAAAAAAAGGATTGACAATCATAGCTATAAAAAAAATCTGACTGATATAAAAAAAATCTAATTTCGATTTTCTTAAAAATAAGATCAACACCTACTTTTCGAACCAATTTAGTTTTGGCCTTATATTTACTTGAGGAATTATTGATGTTTGATATAGACACAAAATTTTTTAATATTTTTTAAATTAGACACTTAATATAACCCCACCTTTTACCAATCAATCAAATTAGAAACTAAAAATTTAGTGACTTTATTATCTTTTTCATTTTCATATGATATTAATAACAAAATTTAAACGTATATAAATTTTTATATATGCTTTACATTCACATTATTTACAAGTTGGTTCACAAAACATAATATTTAAAAAAAGAATGAATAAAACATAATAGACTCATAAATATAAAAATCTCTACTTCCTTAGGAAAATAATTTTTTTTAAGTCCTCTTTGGCTAAATAGTAGTAAAGTCCTGTTTTTGTTATCGGTACTTCAACTTGTAAAATAATTGCAAATAATGTGGACATCAGGAATCCAGCATTTGCTTTCCTTTGGTGGCCATTTAAACGACCGTGCAGGACACATGAATTTTACAAGCACATCTTTTTCTTCTAAATTAATATCTTCAATGACTCCTATCCACCACCTTTGCTCATAGGAAACAGGCATAATCACCTAGTACTAGGTTTACAGTTGCTATCTGGATATTTCCAAAGTCATGAATTAAAGCAAATTCTTCATCAACACTGCATAGCTCAGTGCCTACCTAAACAAAATAGTAACATATGCAATTATTCCGTTTTACTTATCAAACATGTTTTATTAAATGCATAGATAGAAAATGCAGAGGAAATAAAATAAAATACAAATACTTTTGATAATGATTCTGCAAAAATCTAATATCTATTTGAGTTTATCAATAAAAGTTATGCATGTATTTTAAAATATGGTAAAAAGTATAATTAAAAAATAATAATTTACCTTTTGATGGCCAAGTGGTACAAACTGATTGTAACTACGTGTTCCAGGTATTGTATTAGCAGTATCCAATCGTTCTTTAAAAGCGGTTCTCACCAAAGTTAAATCTTCTGATGAAATATATATGAAATTTATGCCTTCAATGTTTTCATTGCAATATTTATACATTGTTTGTGGAGACAAAATATCATTACCCATATCTCTTTGCAAACTTGCTAGTGTTGCCAGACATTTGACTGTACCACCTATCCCATCACAAGGTTGCTTACCGTGACTAGCTGCAAAAAAGTTCCATTTAGCAGTAAAACCAAAATCTTCACAATGGAAACAAAGATTTAACATATTTTTGCAATTCTTATATTGACCTGCACACCCATCTAAAAGTATTAAATATTTTTTATTTGAGGCAAATTTGTTTTTATATCATTGCAAACAACCTCAATAATTTTATAAACCATGTTCACATTATGGATCATATCATCCGAAATAATACAATAGGATTTGTGCTTGAGAGTGCCTTCTTTTTTGAAATAAATAATCACTGGATAAAGTGTACATTGTAAATTTGTCCAATGAAAGCTTTGCACTTCATCCTGAACTACAAATTTATAGTTTTCTGAAAAATCACCCAGAAATAATGCTGTTACCTCATTCATATCTTCCTTTCTTGATCTCAGGTATAATGCTTGACTCTTTATTATGTGTCAAGTTTGACCTATCTGTTGTTGTCCCTTGATCAAATTCAATCTCATCATCATCTTCATATTCTCCAAGTATATCATAAAGTTTTTCAACCAATGCATTCATAGTTGCTGGGCATTTTTCACATTTCCTCACCATACAGTCTTTATTAGTTATATCACAGACAATATAAGGTAACAATTCTTTGTATGTCACACCAAGTGGATGTTAAAGCAGTTTCAAATTCTGATGAATAGCACAGACGCATTCAGAATGTGTTCCTGAGGCACCAACAGTAATACACCATTTAGGTCGCAAGGTGCAAAGCCTTGAAAATCCTATTTTTATTTCTGGGTTCTTGGTTTTAAATGTAACAAACAATTCCTTTAAATTACATAAGAGCAAACGTTTTTGCATTTGGACATTTTTTCTTTATGCTTACATAGTCCTTTTTACCAGGCATTATACGGCTATGTTCATTGTCTTCGTAAAAGGACTTGACCAGTTGACTGTTACATCAGGAAGAGCTTTTCCTAATTTAGGATTAGGCATGGTTAAAATACCTTTTTTTAATGTTAATTTACGTGCAGTTCGAGCTACATAGTTTGTTACATGCAATGTTTCAGATACCTTTTTTATTGACCAGTCTGTCTGTTGGAGCAAGTGTCACAAGTTGTACTTTTTTTGATGTTGATGTAGACTCTGCAATTTTGTTAGTTAACAATACCATCATGTTATCAAACAAGTTTGCTTTTTGCATATACTCATTATTAAAACTGTTCTTCAAAACTTTCTTCTGATATTAAGGGAAATGGCAACCTTTTTTTTAATGGAGGTTGTTAATGCTGTCAACTTTTACCTTCTCTGATTTTACCTGACTTGTCCAATCCTTTGACCTTAATTGGAGATACTCCGGCAGATGCAAAGTGTGTATCTACACTTTCTTTTTTATTTTGAATGGATCTTTCATTAACAATATCAAAATCTTCATCATTTTTATTTTCACTTATACTTTTTGATAAACATGTCATAACTTTACTTTAACAGGTTAGACACAGTTTTTTTCCAGGTATAAGATTTAAACCTATGGTTTCTGCTTCTAACTCAGTATGCATTGTAATCACACGTAGCTTAAAAAGAAAGTAATTGCATTACTTAACACACGATTGTTATTACTTAACACATTACTTAACACACGATTGCATTACTTAACACACGATGCTTAAAAAGAAAGTAATTGCATTACTTAAATAACATTAATTATATATATTATGTAATTATATTACTATGCAATTTGTTATATTAATAACTATGAAACATTGAACAAATCTTATTACCAAAAAAACTTATATAACTTATTAATAATGATATTATCTAATGAAATATAAATATATAAATTTTTACCTCTACACACCTTTTGGTGACTCAGAAATGGATTACAGCAACTTTTCTGATTACCCTCATATCTTACAACTAACATATCATGATGGTGTGTGCATATATTAGTAAGTTGTTCTTGTTTCAGATTTGTTTGTTTTTCAAGTAGCTTACGATCATTGCTGTCAATATCTTCAATCAGATTTCTTTCTTGAGTATATGATTGTTTATAACAAGCTCCCTAATTATTTACAAAGCAGCAATTAATTTTGTTATCGATATAAAAGTATAATGAGGAATCTCTGTCTAAACACTTAATACAAGAAATCTTAAATAATCTTAATGTCCCTAACAAGAAAAGTACACTTGAACACAAACAATATCATATCAATGTGTATTTATAAAGAACATATTGTTGAACAAGTACTTGTTCATTTAAAATATGTCTCTTAAACTAATAGCTACTTAAGTAGCTATTAGTTTAAGAGACAAATTTTAAATGCCTAACTATCTACTTATTATTGTAAATTCTCCATTAACTACTAACAAAAAGTTGTGTAAAAGTAAAAGATAACTAAATATAATTTTATTTAGTTTGTAACATAACATGGTAATGTTAATTAGACATTATTATATCATTTTATTACTTTTTTTATTGATGATAATAAATGTTTTATTACAACAAAACAATCAACAACAAAAGTTACATAATATTGTTAAATTTAATGACATGATATTATGTAATGAAAATGACATTATGTAATGAAAGTAAAAAGAAACATTTATTATTATGTACATACATATTATTATGTAATGAAAGTAAAAAGTAACAAATTTATAAAATGTTCAACTATGTTTTGTAATAACTTTGTAAATTTTTTACAAAGCTATTACAAAACAAAAATAATTGTATTTGTATTCAAAATATATTTGCAAATTTTTTTTTTTTTGCAAAATATCTTTAGAAAAATTGAAAAACTAAAACATCAATAACTCCTTGATAAAACATAAGGCTAAATAAAAATTGGTTCGCAAAGTAGATATATGTTTAATATTTAAAATAACGAAAACCAAAACTTTTTTTCATCAATCAGATTTTTTCTAGAACTATAGTTGTCAATGGCTTTTTTTATTGTCATTAACAAGTGCGTTTTGTGGATCTAAAAATAAACTATATTTTATTGTTTTGAGAGATATAAGTTTATGATTTTCAGATTCAGCAGGTTTTAAATTCCTTTGGTACCAAGTTTTAGCTTTGCAACATTACTAAAAGGGTGACATATTTCCGGCTTTATCCCCCCTCTTTTTTCAGTCAAAAAAAAACTAACTTCAAGTTGCTGTAAATCTTAAAGGGTTGAGAAATTTTTGAAAAAATTTTACAGTCTTTTCTAACTTATATCTTTAAACATTAGTGCCAAATTTCCGCGAATTTAGTGATGCAGGGTGCAACCCCTTGTTTTTTGATAAATTTTCTTTGAGTCCGCTTGCGAATTATTAATTTTAGAATTTGTTAACGTTATTTAATTTAATCACCAACCAATGTAATAATATATACAATGTAACAAAAAATAAGGAAGTTCTTTCTAGTGACTTAAAAAGAAAAAAAAAATTATGTAATTTTGAGAATTGTTAACGATTGCTACCTTCGAGGAATAGCGCATAACTTGACATTTTAATGAAAAATAAAGTATTTTATATAAATATTTAAAATAAATAAAAAAATAAACATAACTGCATATTGATAATTATTAATTAAAAGACAATTATTTTTTTTAGGGAGAGGGGGAATATTTTCCGGGGGGATATTTTGTCGGGGGGATTTTTTCTTGGGGGATTATTTCGATGTAATTTTTTTCATGGGGATTTTTTCCCGGGGGATTTTTTCCTGCTACCTTTATAAATAAGGAGAAAATTAGTATAAAGAGGTATTCAAAAAGAGTTTTGTCTTAAATGTTAAAGAAAAAGATTAGTTTGAGTATTTCAACTGGAGGTTTATTTTGAATAAAAATGCATGCAAAGTGACCATCATAAAGATTTAATCTAAAAATGCAATCATTTGCTTTTTTGTTGTTATTATTATTAGTTATTAATATTAGTTGTATAACTCAAAAGTTAATTTCAGATTAGTTCGAACTATTTGTTAGTATTATAAATTATCATTCATAATATTAATAAATTGTAATATTAAATTATTAAAATTTTTTATATACTCAACGTCAATCAATCAGAATGATAAGTTTTCCACCCTTTATTGCAAACACTTCAAACTTCTTCAAAACACATATAATTCTTAGATTAGCACTAGTTAGATTTACAAATTCTTTTTTTTTTTAATTCACTTAATTAAAATTAACAAACTATTTTATTGAAACTTGATTTATACATACAAATTTAAGAAAATATTAGTAATCGAAAACCTAAAGTACCTTCCTATAGAACTTTGGTTATAGGAGACACTCTATTGCATATCAGTGCATCTGTGAATGGAACAGAAGTCTGTGAATGGAACAGAAGTCTTGCATGAATGAGCTCTAAAAGTTACCATGCTAAAATAATTTATTTTCGTTTCCTTATTAAAAACAAAATATATTTAATAAAACAAATTAAAATTAAATAAAACAAATTTAAACTAATTATGAAGTATGACATTAATAAAATTTATGACCTATCCATTCATTCAAATGATCATCTCATCTAATGTCAATGAAAACACAACACATTGATTAATTTTCTGAGCTTATTTTGATTTGCTTTGAAGAGAAACTAAACCTTTTCTACAAAATCAAGGGGTAACAGTCAACACTTTGTTACTAATTTAATTAGTGCAGCCGTAGCGCAGTGGTAGCGCACTTGCCTCAGAAACGTAAGATCCGTGGTTCAAACCCCACCACTGAGCAAGTTTTGCGATATCGGTTGGAAAGGAGACGTGAACTTCCTATTAAATGCTCTTTCGCGGTGCTCTGAGATAAGACCGTAAGGACTTCTTGGGGCACCTAAATCAACTTAAAAAAAAAATTTGAATAACTCGTGGCTAATGCAGTGCGTTAATGTTTTTCTAACATAATTTAATGCTTTAGCAGTATAAAAGTTTAATGTTAAAGCAAAACTTTTTATTTGTTGTGGGTAACGCTTTTAAACTTTTCCAAAAAAATAATTGTTTTGTAGACTCAGACATAATTCCCGATAATTGAATAAATTAGATAAACTTATCTGATAATATGAATACGCTAATTTAATATTATTATTATTAGTCGAGTTACGTCATTTTCTAGGCTTTTCTATTTTAAAGTCGTTTTTAGGCTTTTCTATACGCGGTTTTTTTCTTAATATTACTTACTAACAACGCGTATTACGGGTTGCTTACTGCTAGTTTAATAATATTAGTTATAAAAATTTATGGAGAATAAACTTTAAATCACAATCATTCATTCAATTTCTTTTTAAAAAAAACACACCACAAGTATGATATAGAATACGAATGATTTATTTAAATCTTAAGTAATTAAAAATTTATAAAACTTTTTTTGATGACAGTAAAATACTCTAATATTAAAAGCTATTTTATTTTTCTTCACTTAAATTTAGCTATTTTAACTCTAAACTCATATTATTTATATAGTTATACTTTTTATATGTTTGTGTTATATAGTTATACTTTTTATATGTTTGTGTTATAGAATATATCTGAAAGAAATAAACGCTCTTAAAAAGTGTGAAAATGCACAATGATATTTGGGTCTGTCCATGTACATTTAATATATATATATATATATATATATATATATATATATATATATATATATATATATATATATATATATATATATATATAGACATATATACATACATATATATGTGTGTGTGTATATATATACAGGGCCGCCGTGAGAGGGGGGCGAAAGAGACAGTTTGTCCCGGGCGGCAGATATCCAAGGAGCGCCAAATGAAAAGAAGATCCTATAAAAGGTCCTTCATCTATAGTATAAAAAATTTTCATAAATAAGGGCGCCAATTAGGGTTTCTGTCCCAGGCGGCGTGACGACTCTCGTCACGCCGCCTATAAATGAACCTTCCATCTCAGAAATCAAGCCACCATTTCCTACACGCTGACACAGCTGGTAATTTTGATATTGCTTCTAACCGTATTCATGAGAGAGATTCTTAGGATACGTACATGATGGGTCAAATTTTTAATGTTGTGTTGCCGTTACAAAGTGGATTTTGTTAAATGGACTTAAATGGAAATTTCAACATAGAAAATGTTATGTCATGTTGTAAACCTTACAACACGCGCCCTATTGGACCAAAGGTAAATTTTTTTTTTAGATATATTTATTTAACCATAAAATATGAAAATTTACAATAATATTTTATAAACTTACATAAATAAGGTTAGGTGTCACTCATATAGTTAAAAACTAGTCAATGGAGTGACACCTAAAAACAAAACAAAAGAAAAAGCACAAAAAAAAAAAAAAAAAAAAAAAAAAAAAAAAAAAAAACTATAAATAAAACAATGAAAAAATTTAAAATAAAATTAAGAGAAAAAAAAAAAAAGTACTTATAAATAAAGATAACATTATTAATTGTAATAATAATATAAAAAAATTATAATAATAGTAATGATAATATGAATAAAAAAAAACATTACAAATAGTAATTATAACATGATAACTTTATAAAATTATAACTAATGATAAATATATGGTAAAAAATAATTATGCTAAAGAAATTATTATTAATAATTTTAATAATAATATTAAAATAGACAAAGCATTAGCAAAAATAGGACAAAACCATTAAACTATTACTACATTGGAATCACTATCATTAAAAATAATAATAATAAGATTTCTAAAACAAAGGTAAATTAATGATAACAGTAGTTAAAAAAGACATAAAAGTATAAAATAAAAGTAATTATAGCTTTACAAATACAGTAAATACATAGATGTTTTATATAGAGCTTGCCATATTTACTAATGTTGAAAAAGGAGAGAGAAAAAGGATGAGTGCAAATTAAAATTTTCTGTATTTCGAGCGTAATATTTGTGTGTCACTTGTTTTAATAAAAAAGTTGCTAAACGAATTTGGTACTTTATTTAGAAGAAAATCAAACACAAAGAGACAATTATAAAGCTTTACAAGATCTTGAAATTTTAGAATTTTTAATTAAAAAAACCTATTTTGGGTATTTGATCTTAAAGGAGAAAATTTCATAATTCATATGGAAGTGTGTTGTAAACTGTTTATACGATTTAACAGAAAACCACCTTTTTGGTCCCAAACAGCAACAATAACTTAGATGTGAGGAGAACAAGAAATAGTAAATTGATAAAAGAGTATGTTTGGCAAAGTGTCGTATTAATGACAACATATTATTGGCACGTGAGAGTTTTTTATTTAATGCAATTAGTTGATAGTACCATGGTAAGTTTTTGTCAAGAAATAGCCCGAGGTGTTTTATATATTTATATGGGAAAAGTCTTTAACCGTTAATTCTAATTTTTTTTTTATCAATAATTTTTAAAATTCTAATTTTTACTTTATCACTATCAATCTTTTATTTTGGAAGGTGAAAAAAAATAAACTCAGTTTTTTTGATGTTTTAGGGAAAGACAATTACTATTTAACCAATGACACAAGTAATAGAGATCTGAATTAACCTTTTTACAAAGCTGCGTGTGTGATTTATTTATGCATAGAAGATTAGTGATGTCAACAAAATGATGAACAATCGAATTATTTATAGAGTGAGACAGATCGTTAATATATATTAAAAACTGTAAAGACCCTAGAAGAGAACCCTGTGAGACTTCATATTTAATAACTTTACTTGTTGATTGAAACTCATTGATCGAGACAAACTGAATACAGTTTTTAATATAGGATGAAAACTAATCATTAGCGATACCTCGTATACCATAGTCACAGTAGCGGCATTAGGGTAGGGCGATCGCCCAGGGCACCGAATAGAAAATTTAGCGGAAATTTAGCGGAAAATCATTATATTGGTAACTCGAAATTTGATCGCACTTAATTTTAATTATTTAAAACTACTATTATTTTACTTAAAAACTTATTGTCTTTTATTAGTGTCTACGAAAGAAAAGAAAAGTTACAAAATTTTATATACTTATTTATACTTGTTACAAAACAAGCCAAATTAAAAATTGTCAAGAAAACCCTACTAAGACGTATTGAATACACTAATAGGGGTCATTAACCAATAAATGTTGAGCTGCAATTACGCAACTATGCTATTAAAATATTCTCTTGCTCAAATAGCGTTATAACGAAGTTTTATTGTGGTAATTCATTTTTAAAAATATTTGCATTTACAGAGATTTACTTAATTTATTGATTACTAACTTGCTGATTTCTGCAAAACGTCTAAACACGTTGATCTTATGAAAAGAAAACCATCTGGGTCAGAATATAGAAAACGAAAGGCAGAAAAAGAAAAAGAATTTCAAAAAGCAAAAAAGTTTATAAATATAGATAAATATATCACAACGAAAATCACGACCTGAATGTAGCATTTACATCTGGAGTAGCAACGAATGCATCAGTAGGTCAGATCGCTATTGTGAACGAAGTTTCCCAATATAGCGTTCAGAGGTACTTTCAACTAACTATATACGCCTAATAATGAAAAGCTCTAAAGCTTAGTACAACTATTAGCCAAGTTTGATCCAGTTATGCAGGAGCACTTGCGGTTAGCAAAAAAGGGTTTCAGACCACTACAGCGAAAAAAATATACAAAATTAATTAATAGAGCTAATAGGTAAAAAAAAGTGAAGTCAGAAATTATATTGCGCGCTAAGAAATCAAAGTATTATTCAATTATAGCTGACTGTACTCCGGACATTACTCATTTAGAGCAACTTTCACTGACAAAACGATTTTTTTGATTTATTATCAAATGACAATAAAATAGTGAAAAAACATTTCATTTAAAGTGAAAAAACATAGAATTTTTCATAATTCATAGAATTTTTAACTATCAATGAGTCGACTGGTGAAAGACTCACTAAAGTTATTACAGGTGTTTTAAATAAATACGGACTGGAATTGAACGGTTGTAAGGTCAGTGTTATAACAACAAGGCAAACATGAAAGGAAAATATATTGGGGTTCAAAGGAGAAATTTGGACTTAAATCCCTTAGCTGTTTATGTACCGTGTGCCTATTATTACTACAATCTCGTACTATGTGATGTCGCTAAGTCGTCTGTAAAATCAGTCACTTTATTGGAGGTAATTCAGAGGTTGTTCACATTATTTTCAGCTTCTGTTCATCGATGGAAAGTTTTAACCAATCATTTGGGGTTATATACCATTAAAAAGCTCAGTGACACACGTTGGAAAGCAAGAGTAAGCAGTGTTAAAACACTCCGTTATCAAATTAGTGCCATCTATGATGCTTTAAGTACTTTGGCTATTAAAAATCAAAAAACTAATGTTCAAGTCACTCATAAGGCTACTACTCTAGTTGAGCAGTTATTTATAAGATTTCACTTTCATAGTTTTGTTGGTTATTTGGTATGATATACTTTTTCAACAGACATGGCCCTCGGTAAATGCACAGAAATGCTGAAAAAATGCTGCACTTTTTTTTGAAGGGCAAATGAATTGACTGACGAACTAGAAATCGAATCTATATTTAAAGCTACATCAGGAGTTCGATGTATTAAGCGTCAAGCTGTACGCGATGAGTCTATAACATCCCCAGGAAAAAAATTTTAATTCGAATTTTTAACTGTCTACATTAGGCTCATTCAATGAACGATTTTCTCAGTTAAGTAAGTATTCAGAATCATGGTTTTTTTTGTACAATATAAAACAGACTCCGGAAATACCTGACCTTGCCAAACTTTGTGGCAATCTCCAATTGAAATTAACTATGGACTCTAAGTCAGATATAGACGATAGTATGTTGTGTGATAAACTTATAAGTCTGAAACCTTTTTTGTATGAAAAGAATGTTTTTACTCCTGTTTTTGTTTTAAATTTCATTAAAGATTGCAACTTACAAGAACTATATCCTAATGTGTGGATAGCATTGCAAATATTATTAACTCTACCTGTAACTTTTGCTTGTGGGGAGAGGAATTTTTAAAAGCTTAAGTTAATAAAAACTTTTTTAAGATCTACAATATCCCAATCTAAGTTGACAAACTTAGCAACTTAGTCAATCGAAAATGAAATCGCTGAAAAATTGATTTTGATAAACTAATAAAAGGATTTGCCGATAGAAAGGCAAGAAAAGTTACATTTCATTAGTTTTTCTTTTTAATAAATTTATTTTACTAATGACTTAACAATACCCTTTGTCCTTGTGGCGCGGTAGAAATCTCGCCTAGGACGCTGGTATTGCTAAAACCGGCACTGCATAGTCACAATTTTTCAATTAAAATTATATGGTCAACTGTCTCAAATGCTTTTTGGAGATCAATAAAGACGCTACAAGCAAAATAACCACAACTAATCGCATCACGAATTATTTCAGTAATGCTAATAAGAGCATAGGAAGTAGAGTGTTTTAAACGAAATCCAAACTTGTGGCCGTAGAGACACTTAGAATTATCAAGAAAGTGGTAGATACGAGAATAGATTAATTTCTCAAGAATTTTGCTGATAACTGATTATAATGATATTGGTCTATAGTTATTGCAGTCAAGTTTTGAGTCCTTTTTATGGATTGGTTTAACAGATGCAGTTTTTAAAATATTAGGGAATATACCAGTAGTGAATGAGAGATTAAATAGTTTAGAAAGTACTGAAGAAATATTATTAGCAAGAAGTTTTAGAATAAAGATTAAAACGCTGTTCGTAAATTCAAAAGAGTTCTAACACCCTTCCACGTAGCTCTCAAACTCTTGCTATTGATAGTAAAGTAGTTAGAAAAGTAGTTTTTTTTTGCTTCTTCAAATAAGTGGTACAAGTAAGTTTCTATAGGTTATCTGAGTTTGCTTTTAAGAGATATTTAAAATCACTCATTATAAAGATATTTTTATTTTTTTCAACAGCACGTTTTTCAAATAACTAGATATGAAACAACAAATTCATTAATATCCATGTTAGGATAGTGATAATCACAGCCTACTATGATATTATACTTTTTAGGGAAAATGATTTCAACAAACACAGACTCTAACAATTAGGGTTTATACATAAGTAAATCATTTCTAGATTTATAAATTAATTTATTAAAAATATAAAGTAAAGGAAACCACCAAATGAAGTTTTGTTGGAGTACGTATATAAACATATCCATTAAGATTTATTGGAGTTAAGGGGAGTAAATCAGATTTCAGTTTAGTTTCTGTAATTCCTATTATACTAAATTCATAATTTATTAGAGAAAAAAGTGAAGTTAGTTCGTCAAAATCTTTAACTAATAAAGCGATATTTAAACGAAATAGAGAAAAACAATTAATATTGATATTTGAAGAGTTAAATTTTTTAATGTCAATTTATTTACAATTAATTAGGTTCTCAACTATGTTTGTATCATCATCGCCGTTGTTATTTAGCTGATAAGTAAAGTAATTATTAAGTTGATTAAAAGTATCAGATTCTCGGGAGCAGGGAAAGAAGGAAAGGTTCATTTGAAAGATCATTGAGATGTAATATATTGTCAATTGAAGTTTGAAGACGTAGTTCATAATTCGGTATAAAACTAAAAGAAAAAAAATACTGTTTCAGCATGTAATGCAGAGCCAATAATTCATGGAAGAGTTTTTTAATATACTAAAATCACTATTATTTAAAGAAGCACATTTCTTTTTGATTGAACTTCGGCAGTGATTGCATTGAAGTGAATGATGATTAGCACGAATACTTTTATCACAAACTTAGCAGTTTAGACATAATCGTAGAAATTTTTTTACAAATAAAAAAATAATAAAGAAATAAAGATATTAATATTAATAAGATTAACAATGATGAAGTTTATGATAAAAATATTAACCATATAACAATAATAGACTTCCAGACATAGAGCAAACTCTAAACATTTATATGTTTATACTTATGTAAAATAAAGATGCTTTGCAAAAAAATTGCAATGACTGGAGCTTGGGAACAAAAAGCCCCAAAATTCCCCCCTCCTGTCCCAAACGTGCGAGCAACAAGTTGATGAAATATTATTTGTATTATTTTCAACTAGACTTATATTCATTGATTAATAATTAAATTTTCATTATCTAAATTTGAATATCATTCTTGTTTTTTCATTCTTTCTTTTTTTTTCTTTTTTTATCTGTAAGCAGGTATATTCCGCCAAATTCAATTTAAACACTTTATTTAATTGGTAACTTATTTATTGAATAATTCATTACTTAATTAATTTTTTTTTTAAACAAACGATTAGAAGTTAACTTTTTGACTTTTATATATAATTATATAATATAATATCTTGTAATAAATAATATATTGTGAATATATATAAGCATATAAAAACTTATTTTATTTTTAATCATAAAATATTTTTAAATGTTTAAACCTATTTTAATGAAGGAATTGATGTTTCAACAAGTTCTCTAATATATGATCTAAGTGGTTTCAGTTCTTTAAAATCTGCAATTTTTCCCACAATATTATTTCCAAGAGAAATTGAGCAAAGAATATTCTTGATGGTTTTATTTTTTTATTCGATTTGAATGCAAAATGCTATCTGGTATTTCCTTGATAATTGACATCATTAAATAATTGATTTGAATAATAAAGTAATTTGAGCTTGCTGTTTATGGGTGATAAGATTGTAAAATGCAGTATTTGTATTTTGTACATAGTAGTTTAAGCTAAGCCTGTGCATAATATTGAGGTTGGTTTTTTAAATGGATGAAGGGACTGTCACTTTTTTTCTTGTGTTTTAATTTAGCAGCCGTGGCGCAGTGGTAGCGCAGTTGCCTCAAAAACGTAAGATCCGTGGTTCAAACCCCACCTTTGGGAAGTTTTGCGACATCGGTTGGGAAGGAGGCAACATTATCTGGGCAAGTACTTATCCTTCAAAGTTAAATATGATCTACAAAATACAAAAACGAGCAATTTGCTTGATATTAAATGCAAATAAACACGCTAGTGCCAGACCACTACTAAGAGAAATTGGAGTGCCTAATGTCTATGAAATAAATATTCTTAATATACTTATTTTCATGTTTAAGTTTAAAAATGGTATGCTACCAAGCATTTTCCAAACTTATTTTTTTTCTTTAAACCACAAATACGAAACTAAATACTCAACAAATAATTTTATTATACCAAAAACATTATCAAAACAAGCTGATTTTTCGATATCTTGCCGAGGGCCGCGGTTATGGAACTTGCTTTTAACAAGTAATATAAAAACTTTAAATTCAACTCAACATTTTAAACTTGCAACAAAACAATACTTATTTGGTTTTGACACAAAGCAATTACTATCGTATTATTAAAAACTTTTAGTAATCTTAGTTATTTAATGTCTTATAAATTGACTCAACATCACAATTATATTGTATGGTACTTAGAACGTGTATGATATTATTTTATTTTACAATAATAACGTAACTTGTAAATGCAATATTTATTATATCTTACGCAATTTGTAGATGGAATGTAATACAGATTTATTTGATTTGTATGTATATATGAACAGACATATATTTGTGTGTACGTGTGCGTATGTGTGTGTGCGTGCGTGTATAATAAAAATAAAAGTAGAATAAAATAGAGAATTAAAAAAAATAATAATAATGAGAAGAAATAATTAATATTTATTTTTTTTCTCTTTCTGTAAATAATAATTTGATTTTAAAGTTCTTTTCTTCTTAAAATCAGTTCTTGCTTTAGTTTCTTTTTTCCTTTTTCATTTTTATCGGCTGAATTTTTTAGTTATATTAACGGGGCTGGATGATAAGATCATGTCTTCTGCCAGCTCCCGTTGAAACTTTAATGTTATAATTTTTATGTTGTAAAAAAACATTGTAAAAGATTATTCATTTAATGACGAAATAAATAAAATAAAAAAAAAAAAAAAAAAGGAGGCGTGAACTTCCTATTAAATGCTCTTCCGCGGTGCTCTGTGATAAGACCGTAAGGGCACCTAAATCAACTTAAAAAAAAGAAAAGAAAAAAAATTGTGAAACAAGGCTGGACTTGCTCCATAATTATAATCATCTGGACGATAGAAAAATCCACACACTTTGATATACTTGCAAACTGTTGAAGTGCCATAAACTCATATTTATGTCCACGCTCAAAAAATTTTTATGTTTTATGTGTTATAAAAATCATTTCATTTAACCCTTCTTTAACTATCTTCTAATAATTTGTAAACTTTTTCTTTTTATTTTAAGAAATTGCATTCTGCATACTTTTTTTTATTTTTATTTAGATACCTGCTTTATTTACTAAATTTTTTCATTTTTACATACCATTTGGGTTTTAGGTATTATTTAAGTTGTTAATTTGATAGCCTACTTTGTGATTAAATCCTGTGATTAAAGGGGGAAAAATTATGACCCTATGAACAAAACGACTACATGGCCTTAGGTACAACACTGAATAGTTCGATGCAAAAGGTTATCTGTAATAAAACCCTCATTCAGAAAAATATTTTATATTATATTAAATAAATAAAACAACAAGTTATGTGAACTAATAGAATTTTTTTTTTTTTCGGATTTTAAAACAGCAAAAATGATTCAGAGATTAAAAAACGTTTATTTTTAATTATAACTTGCTACAGCAACCTTAAGTAATACAGCTTAAATAAGGAAAGTGTAGCGGTGTTGCCATTCTCTCGCTCGACGACTGTTTTGCTAACTGCTGCGACTTTGACGGCCAACACTCTTCTTTATTTCCAGTAACTTCTGGTTTTATCGTTTTGCTTGTAATCTAGATTAATAACCTTCGTGTCAAACTTGCCTATAAAGTGGCTTTATTTGCTGATGACTCAACTTTAAACTCCTGTAATAGCAAAAAACCTTATTTTGATCGCTCAGAACAGGCAGCCGTTCTTAAACCTGATCTTAGTTCTGTAACGGATTAGGGCTCGCAATGGCTTGTGAATTTTAATCCTCTTACTGAGTCTTATTTTTTCGTTTTCTTGGATTATCGTTCACTGCAGATCATGTGAATCGCTAACTTAAAAAAGGGGACGTGTTATGTAAATTTTTGCAGGACATGTTCCCTTTTTCAAGTTAGCGATTCATATATATAATCGATTGCTAAATTAGCATCCGCTAAGATTATTTCTTTTATCGTGCTCGCCATTATCTTACGCCTGATTCTATTCTCTACTTCTACAAATCTTTTGTATGGAATACTGTTCCTGTATGAAATGCTCTTTCTCTTTGTAGATTAAGTTCAAAAACGCATTTGAACATAATTGGACCCGCTCTCTGCCAAGCTAGTGCCTCTCCCATTGTCGTAATTGCATTACTCTTTCTCTTTTTTACTAATACTGTCAAAGGAGTTGTCGCCTCTAGTTCCATCAACTAAAATCATTCTCGCTTGACTTGTTATTCAGCAAAGTCTCATTATTTTACTGTATCTGTCTTTGCATGCTCTAAAAACTACTCTTCTAGACTTTTTCTCTGCACTTCAACGCTTTGGAACTCTCTCCAATCTTCCTTTTCCTGACTCATATTACCTTCAATTTTTCAAGTAATATCGTCAACCGTTTTCTAGATCTTTAACTCCATTATCTTTTTCTCTAGTAACTCCCAACTTAATAGTGGCTGCTTGCAGCCTTGTTGGGAGTGAATCAGAATAAAAAAAATTAAAAATTCTAATAAAAAATATCGAGATTTAGTATAAAACCTGATTTTATTTAATTTGCATTCTGTATTTAATTTTATTTAAGGGAATCTAATTCACAAAATTTTAAAATTTACAATAATAATGTAAATAAAACTACAAAAATTGCACTACGATAAAAAAAATTAAACAATCAAACTTTAGTCAGCCTTTACTAACCATAAGCTTGAGATTTTCTTTTATTTATTTTTTATTATATTAAAATATTATAGTTCATATGTACAAATTTATAGGAATTTCTAAATTAATTATCTTCAATAAAAACAAAATCTTCTGTTCGAATGAGATCAACCACATTTTTGAGACGTTTATTTTTACGTATAATTGAAGCATACCATTCTAATATCTTCAACCAGAGAGAAATATTTTCTTTGAGGGGATCTTTATAGTTTAAAACAACCATTTTAATATTTAACTGTACCCAACTCTCATAATACAACAAGAAAAAGCAACAGGCTACATTTAATGTGTAATAAATTAACTCCACAAGCCCAATGAGTCCAAATTGGTAAACAAGATCAAATGAAGACATACGATTAATAATCATTAAGCTGACACATATAAAAACCATTTCTAAAAAATGAAACCAGTCTAATACAACTAGTTCTTTTACAATCCAAGCAAGATGCCATGATGTTTTGTTTGGAGAAATTCTCTAAAGTAACAAATATTTTATCAATAAAGATTTTTAGTTATAACAATAACAAACAAGTGGAAAATTTAAAATAAAGACTATACATTAAAAAAAGAATATAAACACACTGAGGATGTCATACATATAGCATAAAATCGTGATGGAGTAGGCCTGGGAACAAAAAAATTCTATGTTTGAACCTGCTGCCTAAACAAGAGAGCAGTAATGTAGTATAATTTTCAACTTTACAATTTTAAACTAAATTTAAATTCGTATACAGTTTTTAAGTTTCATTCAAAAGTATTGTAAATTGAAAAAGTTACGACAGTAAAAAATTATCAACCTTTTCATTTAGTTTGGGGGTGAGAAGGGGAGGTGAGAATGTCAGAACTTTTGCATGGCCATAACTTTTGTAGTTTACAACATTTTTGAATGAAATTTAAAACTTGCTGATGAATTTAAATTTGGTTTATGATATATAAATCTGAAAATTATACTATATCACTGCCCTCATGTTTGGGCAGCAGAGTCAAATGTTTTAGGTTGTTTTTTTTTTTTTCTTCCAGGCCTCCACTCTTGCAATTTTTGGCGAAGCCTCCTATTATGGCATACTCATGAACATACTAGAGTTTGCACACTGCATGAAAGTGTCTAAGCAGAAACATCAAAAAATTCTGTGGATGTCTATGTATACATATATATAAAGTTGCTTAATTTATTTGAATAAATTATAACATTTGTCTATATAAATATGTAAACATTTATTAAATCCTTAAACAATTTATACAAAGATTTTTTATTTCAATTATTTCAGCTTTAAATTATTTTAAATTGTAAGTTATTAATTTCTTTATTAGATTTTTATAAGTACCAACAATAACATCATAGCAACAATTGTTTAATTGTAAACATTATATAACTGTGGCTATGCTGTTAACGTTGGTTTTTTAAAATCCTAAGTCTTTAGGTAATCAATATTAGCTAAAGATATAAAGCTCTCAGCAAGTAGTAACTACAAGCATGAATTATTGAGTACATATCAGTAAAAAGCACAATAAGCAATTAAGAAATTATAACTTATTATAATTGGACTGTTATAAATTATAAGCTTCAGGCACTATATATAAATGGAATTACTTTTTAAATAACTTCAATGAACTAGATTTTCATGGCATAATATTTTATGAAATGATTATAAATAGGGTTACAATAAAATTTAAATAAAATCATTTTAAAAATTTACTTTAGAATATTAAAGTAAAGTTTTTAATTTCAGTTTTCATTTTTATAGGTGCAAAACAATTGCTAAGCAATATTAAAGATGACTTTGACTTAACACTTGATGGAACTAGTTTAGCAGGTTTACTTAGTGTGTATTCAGCATGCTTAAATATGTCTACTAATTCAATAAAAGCTATAAACAGACTTTTTAAGTTTTTGTTTTATTGCTAATATGCAATTGTTGAAATATCTTTTTTTGGCAAATTGACTTCTGTAATATAATTCATTCCAATATAAAACTAACCATAAAATATTATTTACATTATTTGGTTGTATTACTGTTCTATTACTTTTTAAATCCCAATTAGATCAACGCTAAATGAGAGATAATACAAGTTTAAGAAATATGTTTATAGTAGCGAAGAAAATATTTTAAAAAAGTTCAATTATAAGTGCAATCAGATAGTCAAATAATGATTGGAAGAAACCAATAAAATTAATAATAATAAGATACAACAACAATACAAACATAAAAAGCATATTTAAAAAATGAATTTTTATAATGGAAACATCAGATGCTGTTTTAATTATTTCATTGAAAGTTTTTTTATGTTTAAAACTTTTTATTATATTTATGATTTTAACCAGATTATACTCCTACTTTTGGGGTGGGTAGAAGAGTAAATTAATTTATTATTTAGTAAAATTTATTCAAATAATTGCATGACACTTTCTAAAAAACTGGTGCATAACTTCTTTTGCTTATAGTAGTTTGCTTATTTTTTATTATTTTATTGCTTATTGTAGTTTGTTGGATACAATAAAATTTTGCAATACTGCTTTAGGGTGAATGTGTTTTTAGGATCTTTCAGAAAAATTTTGGTAAATGAATTCGTTTTAAATAGTAATTTAAAAATCACCTGTAAATTTACTCACTTGATTATAAGGCAGAGTTGTCCTATGAAACCTGTATGGAGTGTTACAAATTTCACAATGATTATTACCAGTTCGAAGCCAATTCATAAGACAGGATTGATGAATATGCTTAACACTACCCAAACATTTACAAGGAGTTTTTAACTCTTCTTCTTCTGAACTTCCATAGCAAATTCTACAAACAGATGTTTTACAATCATTTCCTTTCAAGGAATTATATTCATCGTTATCATCTGTTTGTAAATTCATAACTTCATTATTTTCAAAAGTTATGTCTATAACAAAATTGCAAATAAATTTAAATTTTAAATAAAAATAAGTTTTTCAGAAAAGATAAATACATCAATATAGTATTATATGAAATCTTTTACAAAAAGCACATCAACAAGTGCTGTTTCTCAAGTAACCATCTTGTAAGATAGATAACACGTATTATTGCCGTTAATAACGCATGCGCAACAGGCTTTCAAAACAAACACGCGCACACGCGTACGTAGACACACGCACCATACAGAATGTTTAGAATTGTAATATCCAGTTTTTTAAAATGAAAATCAAAAGGTTTATTTTGAATTTTAAAATTTGTCAATAACATTTATTTATTACTAATTAATGATAATATACAATTGAAAAATTTATTAATTATTTTTATACTTATGTTTTTTATTTCATACCTTAATTTTTTTGAACTTGAAAAATTCATATAAAAAATCTAAGCGCATTAATAAAGTTACTCATCCTAAATTTTTGTGTTATGATAAATTTTGAACAACATAAAGTTTGTTTTAACATTTATGTAACATTTTTTTAATCGTTTGGAAAACTACAAAATAAAAATGTTTTTTAAGATTTATATGTTTTATTTATATGTTTTTCAAAAATTTAATACGCAAACAACAATTTAATTTAAAAGAAAAACTAAATATAATAAATTTAACTCAATTAATAATTATCGCTATTTGCAAATATGTATTTAAGTGAGTCTCTAGAATCAATTTTCAATTGTAAAATGAAAATATGCAGACCTTTTTTTTTTTTTTTTTTAAGACCTTTTTAGCCCCCACCTTGGCGTGTGATAAAACCCGCTCCTGGCATAAGAGTAAATTTTAAGAATTTTTTTACTTATAAGAATTTTCATTCATATTTGATTTCAAAAAGGCTTTGATTAATATAAGTTTTAAAAAACATCTTTCACCGGAACAATTTGTCATAATAAAGCAAAATGATTCTCAAAACTGTATCAAGAATTGGAAATGCAATTTTTAAGTTTTTTTCTTTTATCAGCTTATAAATGAATAAGTGAATCATAGCTGTTTCTTGATATTTTAGTTTTGATAAAGTTATGAAATTACCAAATTTCATCAAACAAAGACATATCGATATCTTCATGATATTGTTCAACATTTTTTTCAAAATTTTTCTTCAGCTTCGCTTTATCGAAGTTCACATTAATCAAAAATCCAAAAATGTATTAGATTCTTGATATACAATCATCCTTTTATTCAAATTTGAGTGAACTGCTTCAACGACTTTGATAAAAAAAAAAAAAATCTGAAACCTTTCTTTTGGACTTATTATGAAAAAATTGTCGAACAATATCATGAAGATATCGATATGTCTTTGTTTGATGAAATTTGGTAATTTCATAACTTTATCAAAACTAAATACCAAGACACATTTTTCATGGTTTAGATTATCAAAGAATTTTATCTTTGTTCAATTTTTTCTATATGAATATTCTGTATCAGGAAGTAAAATTTCAGTTTCAAAACCGTCGTAGTCGTCTTTCAAATTCTAAATGTAATCTGCAAGCGAAGATAGAAGTAAATAACGTGTATCTAATGTTATTTTTGGATCTTGTAAAGCTTTTGACACTGAGTTTATTCATTTTGGAAATCCCATAAAACTGTTTGTACTGCATGAGTACAAACAGTTTTCATAATAGTAATTTATGATTCTTTATTTAATATGTATCTAATGTTATTTTTGGATCTTGTAAAGCTTTTGACACTGAGTATATTCTTTTTAGAAATCCCAGAAAACTGTTTGTAGTGCAAATTCAAACTCTTCTATTTTTGATACAATATTCTGCGCTTCAACTCTATCAATTAATTCAAAATTTTAATATTCCAAAAGTTGATCGTGATAAGATAAATGACTGAAATTTCAAAATATTTTGAAACTTTTATATCAGATATTGACTTTTAGAACATTTTTTGCCATTAAAGAAACCAATTCATCGCAAACTGTTTTACTCAAGTATGAAGTTTTTCCTGAACCAATTTAACCGTAACGTGTTATGTGTTTTGATAAAAATGGATTAAATTTTGCAATCTGTTCAAGAAGTCCAAGAAAATTTCCATTACTTTGTTTTCCAAACATTTTGTTGGAACCTCTAAATGAAGAACAAATTACAGCTATCACACGCTTCAAAAGCATTCTCCAATCACACGCTTCAAAACCATTCTCCAATCACACTCTTCAAAACCATTCTCCAATCACACGCTTCAAAACCTCCAATATTGCTGTTCTTCTTTTGATTCTTCAAGTTTGTTGTCTAACTTGTTGTAACTTCTAATTAAATAAGCCATTAAGGCTTCTCTGTGATATGCAAAATTTTCGTGGCTTTTTAACAGAAAAAACAGCATTTTACCAGTCTCTCAAACTAGTTGAAGCAAGAAAAAAACAGGAAATCTTAAGAACATTGCATACAAAGTAGTAAAGATTTTCTTTTGCTGACGAGTAAATCAATCATTCACGATTGTATTTTTCACCATTTATTTTTAGGCCTTTGAAAAAAGATTTTGAACAAAAGCGATCGTGATTGTTGTAAAACTGTTTTGATCCATAGAAATCATTATCAATGTTCTAAATAGTTTTTGGTCGTTTTGAAATTCAAACCAAAATATCGTCTTCAAAAAGATGTTCCCATAAGCCAATCTCATCTTTTCTGTTAATGTTTAAGTTACAGCTATCAGTGGTTATTTCCTCCTAATCCAAATTTCCTCCTAATCCAAACCTCCTAATCCCTAATTATAATCTTATTTCTTATGAAAGAAAAGCTAACAAAAGAGGAGGTGGAATAATAACCTACATCCATAATGACTTAAACACAAAAATTAGAAATGATCTTTCTATTTCTGATTCAAATAGTGAGGTCTTTACAGTTGAAGTCATTAATGATACTACAAAAAATCTCTTAATATCCTCTTGTTATAGACCGCCCGATGGAGATATTATAATGTTTTCAAGTTTTATGAAACAAATATATACAACAAGCAATGTTGAACATAAAAAGCTATGTGTATTGGTGACATGAACATAAATTACCTAAACTATCATGAACACGCTAATAATACCAAAATAATACCAAAATTTTTTTCGATGATATGATACAGCATTACATTTTCCCAATTATAAACAAACCCACCCGGGTAACTTCCACCTCAATTACAGCTATTGACAATATATTGACAAATTCAATTCAAGATCAATCCTTAAAAGTAGGAATAATTAAAACGGATATATCTGACCACTTCCCAATTTACTTCTCGCTATCACAACAAGCAACACGTGTCAATAACTTGAAAATAAAAATCATCAAAAGAAGCATAAATAAATTCTCGACCCAAAAACTAAAAGACTCACTAGTGGTAGTAAATTGGTCAAAAATATATCATGAATGTAACCTCGGACACACAAATTCCGCTCACAATAAGTTTATAAATATTTTCCTAAATCTCTACAATAAACATTTTCCAAAGGTCGAAAAAGAAATTAAAGCAAAATACCTAACCACTCCATGGATTACTAAAGGAATAAGAAAATCGTCAAAACAAAAACAAAAACTCTACATAAAATATCTAAAAAATAGAAACCATTTTAATTTGTCTAAGTATAAACAATATAAAAATCTATTTGAAAAAATAAAATTAAAATCCAAAAAACTATATTTTTCAAAGCAAATACAAAAATTTAAAGGGGATAATAAAAAAATCTGGGATATTATAAAAGAAATAATTGGTAAAGATAAAAAAAACTCGAACCAACTACCTCCAAAAGTTCTCATAAGTGAAAAAGAGTTTAATAATAAAAAAATTATCTCTTAATAATAAAATTAATATTTTATTATTAATAATACTTGCAAAGTATTATTAATAATAAAATTATATTATTAATAATACTTTGCAAGTATAGGTTCCAAACTCGCTTCTAAAATTCAACCTACAAACAATTCATTTGAGAATTACATCGAGGACTCTCGTTGCTCCCTAGTTTTTAAAGAACTAGAATACGAAGAACTTGAAACAGCAGTTAAAACATTAAAAATTAACAAAGGTCCAGGTATCGACAATATCCCAGCCAATATTATTTTGAATGTCTTCCCAGAAATAAGTAAACCCATTTTTCAAATATTTAACTCTTCAATAATTACAGGAATTGTACCCGACTATTTAAAAATAGCTAAAACTATTTCTATCTATAAATCCGGAGATACATCTTCCTTAAATAATTACAGACCAATATCAATCCTTCCCGTATTTTCAAAACTGCTCGAACGAATAATCTACAATCGTTTATATAAATACCTAACCACAAACAAAATCCTGAATGAAAACCAATATGGTTTTCAAACTCAGCAATCGACAGAGCATGCTATCGTAGACCTCGTCAATAGAATTAGTGAATCAATCTATGAAAAGAAGTTCGTATTAGGAGTCTTTGTAGACTTGTCAAAAGCGTTCGACACAATAAATCATGAAATCCTACTAAAAAAGTTGAAAAAATACGGATTAAAAAACCATACACTGCAGTGGTTTAAGTTAACCATACACTGCAGTGGTTTAAGTGGTTTAAGTAAAAAGTTACCTGTATAACAGACAACAGTGTGTTATTACAGATGATATTTACCACAGTAAATTATTAAAATTAACTTGTGGTGTTCCTCAAGGTTCGATTCTTGCTCCTCTTTTGTTCCTAATCTATATAAACGACCTTCCAAAAGTTTCTAGCAAACTTGAATTTATAATGTTTGCAGACGATACAAATTTATTTTACTCTTCGACAAACATCAAGGATCTGTATGATAATGTAAACATAGAACTCCAAAAATTAAATATATGGTTTAAAACAAATAAGTTACCCCTAAACATAGAAAAAACAAAATACACTTTATTTCACTCAAACCAACAATGAAACACACTACCAAATATTCTACCCTCTCTAAAAATAGAAAATATAGTAATTGAGAGAACTCACGAAACTAAATTTTTAGGAGTTATAATTGATGAAAATTTATCTTGGAAAAGTCACATAAATGCTTTAAACACTAAAATATCAAAAAACATAGGTCTACTTTATAAAGCAAAACCTATGCTGTCGCAAAGTAATTTAAAACTTATATATTTCTCTTTTATACATAGCTACCTCATATATGAGAATATAACTTGGGCGTGTACGCATATAACCAAATTGAAAACTTTATATCGATGTCAGAAACATGCTGTTAGACTAATCTACCATAAAGACAAATTTACACACACTGAACCCTTATTTAAAGAAATGAATGTGCTTAATATTTATCAAATTAATATTTACCAAAATATATTGTTTATGCTAAAATTTAAATTAGGTCAAGTACCAAACCATTTTTTAAATAACTTTTTTATAAATAACGTTAATAAATATAACACAAGAGAAAAAGGAAACTTTATTACACCTTTCAAAAAAACAAAATTTTCCCAGTTCTCAATTTCATATCGGGGTCCTTATTTATACAACAAACTAGTAACCAAAAATAAATCAATTTGCAATCTAGATTCAATTCGCAATCAAAATTTCTTGAAAAAAAAGTTAAAAAATCTGATACTGAATCTAAACAGATACTCAGAATTCTTCTAAGACTATAAATTAAAACCCATATATATCAACTACTAAGTGAACTGACTCGTTTATGTGTATTATCTAAATGACTCTTACCTTTCTCAAACAATATATCAAAAATTGTTTATTACACACAAAAAAAACACTTGATTTTTTCTTATCAAGTTTAGTTATTATGCTGCTAGTTATGTCTAATATTTTATACTGAGCTTATTTTGAGTTTATTTTTTATTATGAGCTAAATTTAAAGAATATATAAACATAGTTGTACTTAATATATAATTATATTTAACATAATCATAATAATATATCAAATACATTGTAAGGGCTTTGTGATAAGATCATTACGATCTTCTTGAAGTCCGGCCTGTACTATTTAATTATAAATTTCACTATATATTTTGACTCACGAGACTTGTAAATATTACTTTTAATTTACGAAACTTGTAAATGTTATATGTACGGTAAATATATGAATAAAAAAAAAAAAAAAAATTTCAGGAGAACACGTGACTTGCAATTGATTATCATTTTCTGAAACCAATTTTATGTTTCAATAGAGCGATTTATGGGCTTTTTTTTTATTATTTATTTATTGAGCTGTACTTTCACTAAAAACCCATCAAGTTTCTGAATTTTTTTAATTCTTGTTCTTTTTCAGCTTTTTTCTTACGCTTTTAAAGTCCACTTTTGTGTAATCGAATCATTTTTTTAATAAAATAAAATAACTAAAGTAACAGGCTTGGTCGAGAAAGGCATGCGACCGCTCTCTGTTCCTGACCACGCATATAATATTTAGTTGCTACAACTTGGCCACGGCTTTTTTAGGTGTTTGAGAACGGTCGAAACTTTTTTCCTGTGAGCAAATCCAGGTTTTGCGTTTTTTATAAAACCCTGACCCGAATATAATAAGTGCTTGAATATCAAATTCGTTTTTAAAAGTGTATAAGTTATAAAAAAATTTGCTATAATATATAAAAAAAAATTATTTATTATAGTAAACCTATTAATTTATTAATCTATAGCAAATAATTATAAGAAAATGAGCAAGCTTGGGCTGGGCCACCGGAATTCCGGGAGATTAACTGTAGGCCGGTTGCCATTTAAAAAATCATATTTTTAGTTAGGTTACATTTTATTTTCCGTTAATTATTATAATAAACGGTAAACTAAAATGTAACTAAAAGAAAGTTGACTTTCTTTTAGTTACATTTGACTTTCGGTATAAATTGAACAGTAAATAATGCTAAGCGAAGAAACTTAAAAAAACTATAATTATTTTGTGAAACCCCTATCAAATTATTTGAAATCATTTTTTAAATTTCATCGAAAGAAAAAACTGTTTTGATCTAAACGTTAAAATTAATTAACATAAGTTTTGGTGTAAAAACAATAGACTTTGTCACTGGCAAAGACACAAAAACTGTTTTGTTCATTTTTCCTGGCATTTATCAAAGCTTCAGATCAATCAAGGTTCTTTAGTGGATATAACTTTACAAGTATATTTATCAAAGAATATCAATCATAAAAGCAGTGCTCTCCATGCAGCCTGCACAAAATAATATGTTTTAAAAATCAATGCCAAAGATATTATAAGCATTTATACGCGCCGACATACTGAAGAGGTTAAAGAAAATCGTTTAATTTTATAAAAAATCATAGAAACTTTAAAAGTTTTTGAAAAGCGTAGATTTAGCTTCAGAGGTGCAGAAGAGTCTAGGTTCACATTGCTTGATGACAGTGTAAATCATGGGAATTTTTTGGATATTCTTTTGCTTGTTGGCAAATTTGATCCGTTGTTGAAAGCACAAATCAAAAAGGTGGTTAGAAAAAGCAAACTCTGTCATGGTTCAGTTGGCAACAAAAGAGGTCGTGGCGACTTGGTTATATTTTTGTCAAAAAATGATGTTTTATTGTGATCCGGTATGTTTAAGAAGCTGTACATAAACGTGTAATATCGATAGTCAATTGCACATCAACAACTGGAAAAGAAATGTGTGATTCGGTTTGTGGCGTTTTTGAAAAGGTAGGTATTTATATAAGTAAATTTATTGGCAATTCAACCGATGAACCCTCCAATATGCATTGGATTTAACGCCTGGTTAAATAGCCTCCCCGTGTCAGATTCATATATAGTTTTATGTGCATGTCTTAAATTTAAAAATGGGTGACGTTACTAAAAAAGTGATTAAAGTTGTTTCCTTATTTTGTGTTTTAAACACACGTGCAGTATTTTTATTGGAATTATACTAACGCTTCGATGTTTGGCATGAACTTAGCAAATTAAAATATACAGTATCGGACAAAACAAGTGCAACCAAATAATGTTAATTTAGTTTCTTTATATAAAAGTGCTGCATTTTTTCAATTTAGAGAAATAACTATGTAACTGTTTTGAGAAAACGTTCTTCAAGTTTTACTCATCACAAAGTTCATTATTTGTACACGAAAATTAATAAATTAATTAAAAGTCTTTGATTTCCTTCTGGACAAAACAAGTGCAACTCCACAAAATGTTGACCAAGCTTATTTCGCTATCAATCTTTCGTGGCGATTCCTTTGTTGTCGATCACAGCCTTGCATCTTCGAGACATAGATTCTATCAGGTGATCAACAAAACTTTTTGGAATCGCTGCCCAGGCCTTTTGGATTTGTTCAAACAGTTGATCCTTATTACAAACACCTTCACGATTAATTCTGCAGTTGACAATCTCCCACAGATTCTTGATAAGGTTGAGATCCGGAGATTGAGGCGACCAATCCATCACCGATAGGTGGTTGTCTTGAAACCACTGCTTGACTACTTTTGCAGTGTGTTTCGGATCGTTGTCTTGCTGAAAAACCCATTTTATTGGCATACTCCATTCAGCATGAGGTAGCATAACATCTTTCAGGATATTTTTATACATGAAACGGTCCATTATTCCATCGATTCGATGTATTGGACCTAGACCGTTAGCAGAAAAATACCCTAAGGCCGTTACATTGCCTCCGCTATGCTTCGCGGTCTTATGGCAGTAAAGTAAATTAAGGCGTTTTTCGGCCGGTCGACGTACACGGCAAATGCCATCGCTCCCAAAGATGTTGAACTTCAATTCATCACTGAACAGGACAGTTCGCCATTTCTGCACATTCCAGCCAATAATACATAATAGCCAATAATTTTATTTCTTAGTTCTAATCCAAGACTGTCGCGAGCCATTTTTGCACTTGAAGTCATAAAAATAATAAAAATAAATAATCACGCTTCTCAAGGCTTACCGTTTTACATTTACCTTGTGATGATACAATAATGCTATGTGGAACACAACGTCTTGGTTGGATATGGACTGTATTAATGTAATGAAACACTTGTTGTATTTCACTTCTTGTATTGATGTTCTTGGATAAAACACTTTGATAAAATTCACTTTGATAAACTGTCTTGATAATACTGACTGATTGACTTCCATATACTGACTGAATTACATGTCGGTTTACATGTGTCTTATATAGTAAAATAAACCTGTGTGAACCTGTTCTGGAAGATTCTAAGTGCTTCTTTTTGATGCTTCTAGAAGCTTCTGGATGCGTCTGGATGCTTCTGAATATTTTTGGATACTTCTGGATGCTTTTGGATGCTTCTGGATGCTTCCAGATGCTTCTTCTAGAAACTTCAGGAAGCTTTGCATGCTTCTGGAAACTTCTGAAAACTTCTGGATACTTCCTTTAATTATTAAAAAACTTTTGTGACGTTGATCTGGATCTGACTTAAGAAAATGAAACAAACCAAAAAAGTTGCACTTGTTTTGTCCGCTGAAAAATAGCACTTGTCAACGAAATTCTCCCTGTGTGCTGTCACCTGTCAGCTGATTGCTCGTGTCATGGCATGCTATGACTCCAGCCTCTTGAACTGTTTGCTGTGGTAGTATAGTTCGTTTTAAAATTAGGAACACTTTTTAGCATTGTTCAATGTTGGTTGCAAATGTTTTGTCCGATATATATATATATATATATATATATATATATATATATATATATATATATATATATATATATATATATATATATATATATATATATATATATATATATTTATATATATTTACTTTTTTTTTTTTTTTTTAATTTATTACAATCATTTTTACAAAGCTATAATATACGATATATATTACAGCTTTACAAGCATGGTTTTGCAAGCCTTATAGTTTGATTAATTTTGTTTTGTGTGTTAGCCCACACTATATTAGCATAAGTGAGATGACTGTGAATTAGACTAAAGTAAAGTTTTTTTTTTGAGCAGAAATCAAGAAACGGGTAACATTTATATAAAATACCTATTGCAGATGATATTTTTGATTCAATGTGTCCAATATGATTTCTCCATGATAAATTTTCATCAATTTGAACACCAAGAAACTTTGCAGATTTTTCCCGTTTTATTGTTATTTTATTAATGAGTAACTCTGGAATTTTTAACGGTAGAGACATTGATTGACCTGTTTTATGAAATAAGATGTAGTTAGTTTTTTCACAGTTTAAAGATAGTCCTAAGATTGACCCTTGAGGGACCCCACACTCGATATCAAGAACACTTGACTTTTTATGTCTAATTTATTTTTATTTAGCAGATTAGAATAATACATTATTTTAGCAGATTAGAATAATACATCATTTTAGCTTGTGTAACATTTTTTTGAAAAAAACCGTTTATAGGCTTTGTATGTTTTTTCATCACCTTCATCCTTTAATTTCAAAAACTTTATATAAAGTTTTTGCTTTCGTTTAGACGATTTTATAAGATTACTCGTCATCCATGGATTTTTTAACTCCTTATTTTTTACTTCAGATGTTATTATTGAACAGACAGTATCAAAAATACATTTAAAAGGAGCCGTAAAGTTATTAAATGCCTGATTTTGATCCTTAGCTGAGTATACATTTTTCCAGGACTCTTCAAATAGTTTATTTTTTAAATTATCGAGATTTTTTTGAGTAAGGTTTCTTTTAGTGACAAGATATTTTTTATTATCACTATTAGATAGAATATCACGTGCAATGTGAAAAATGGGGAAATGATCAGAAAAATCAGCAAATAAAATACCAGATTCAAAATCAGAATTATAAGAGTTGTTTACATAAAAGAGGAAGGCTAAATCCTGATGATGATGATGATGATAATGATGATCATGATGATGATGACAATGATGATGATGATGGCAATAATGATGGTGATGATCATCATCATGATCATGATCATTATCAGGCTTTAGCATTCCTATTTTATGCTATTGTTGATGATGATCATGATCATGATGATAATGATGATAATGATGATCATCATCATCATGATCATGATAATAATGATGATTAAGATAATCATGTTGATCATAATGATGTTTATATATGCATATATATACAAAATATAACATGAATTCAGAATATAAAAAAAATACTTTAAGATGTATAAATGTTTAAGCAACCCCGGTCAGAAACCCAGCCCCGGTTATATTTTATCAAACTTGGCCCCGGCCACTGGTCAAATATTAACCCCGGTCATTTACAAAATTCCAGCAACTGTATCATCAGCTGTGAAAATCATTTATTATAGTACACCGTCAATATTGTTTTTTTTTAAATATCATTTTTAAACGATCTGTTGATAAAAAATATTTCTTGACACATACAAATTTAGTACCAATTAGAAAACTTCTTGTTTGATTGAAAATAGTTAGATCATTTTAATTGTTTTAATTACAGAAATTAATTAGTAACTTCCTTATTTTATCTGTCAAAGATAAAATAAGGAAATTCTGGTCATAAATCTGAATAATTAGCAGATGCTATATTTTTAGTTTTAGAATTGCATATATTCGATATAAACAATAGTCATGGTTACGGTTACAATGCGTCTAACATGTCTGATAGGTATACAGGACTTTAAGCTTGCATTAAAAAAGTTTATCCATTAGCTACATTTGTACCATGGTTTGCTCGTTAAATCGTTAAAAGAGAACATTTTTAGCGTTAAAGAGAGTTAAGCCTTATTTGAGGGTGGGAATGACTGGTGAAGAGGTTGGGAATGACTGGTGTGAATGTTGTAATAGGTTAGCAATTCTATTGATTGAATCTGCACTTACCATTGATATGAACTTTAATGACATTATAAATACATTTGAAAAACAAAACTCACGTAGAAAATTTTATATATTTTTTTAATGTTAAGTGAGTTTAACTATATGTTTGTATTGAAAATGTTATTGTTTTTTTAATAATCAACCCATATCAAAGTATTCAGTTATTTTTAAGAGAGAGCACTTAAAAAATTAGTGCCCCAGGGTGCCAAAGTATAAATACGTCTCTGAGTCTGTCTTGATGCATGGTCATCATTTCATCATGGCTACCTGGAGATGACGATTCCCTTTATTTGAAAAGATTGGAACCGTGTCAAATTCTGCATCCATGTCAAATTCTGTTCTCAATTTGATGATAAGCATACCGCAAAAAATATTTTCAACAAGATTGAAACAACAGAAGAGGAGTGGGAAATTTCTTTAAAATTTGAAGTTTGCTTAAGAGACAATGCAGCAAATCTAAAGGCAGCCTTTTATGAACCAAACTGTAATTATGTGTCAGCTGGATGCCTTAACCACTCCCTTCAACTTGTCATTAAAAAAGAACTATTTTCACATCCATCTTTTTCAAATCTTTGCAATCCATCCGTCCATAAAGACGGACTGATTGCAAAGAGTCGAAAACTCTGTTATTTCGCATCCCATTCTACTGCTTTTTACACTGAACTTTACAAACAGTAAGAAAACCAAATGGATACAAAAGTCAGACTTGGCTCAAAAAGCGATGTTGCCTTAAGATGGAACTCTACCTATTATATGCTCGAGTAAACTTTACACCTGAAGCCAGCCATTGCTGCAACCTTTATCAAATTTCCTTCAGTGGGAATTGAATTTTCTGTCCAAGATTGGAGCCTCTGTGAAAAAGTGGTGAACATTTTAAGTTTTTTTGAGGAGGCAACAAAAATGTTGTCAGGTGTTGACTTCTGCATCAGTTCCTGTATTCCAATTGTGACAACTATATTTTAAACTTTGGAAACAACCTCTGGCGATATCAGTGTTCAGGAGTTGAAAATTGCTATAAAAAATGCAATGGAAAAACGTTTTTTATCAATTGAAAAAACAGAACATTATTCAGTTGCTACTTTACTCGATCCAAAATACAAATGGTATTTTTTCAATCTCAAGGTGCTTTGCAAAATGCTAAACACATTATCATGTCCCAAACGGACAGTTTTGAACCTCCCCGACGGGCATTTGTTTAGTTTGGTAAGTTACGTTCTGAATGTGTTTTAAATGTCTTTTAAACGTCTTTTAAACATTAATGTTTAAAAGACGTTTAAAAGACATTTAAAATACATTTAGATCGTAACTTTTAAAAAGAAATGCCCGTCGGGTCTAGATGAATTGGTTTCTGCAACTCAAATTCTATCTTGCGACAATATAAAAAAAAACGTTTGTTCATATAATGTCAAAAATTATTGCGCAATTTCAAACTCAAATAGGATCAAATGCATGTTCATTCCAAAATGATAAAAGAAGCGTTGAATGATTTTTTGGATTCCAATGGATTTTTTGGATTCTAAATCTAGAAAATTTGAAAAAACTTCTTTTTTGTCGAGAAAATCTTCCAGTTGTTGGATTCTGTTATTAGTTATATTGATTAATTTAATATTTTGTTAAATTAAAACTAACTTTAAAAAATAATATACATTATTGATTTTCGGTTCCGGTTTCGGTTATGAATAATAAAGATCGATTTTTAGTTCGGTTCTGGTTCCAGCAAAATGTTAGTTCCGGTGGATCAATAATACAGTCAAAGAAATAAGTATCTGAACAAAACATTTTATTGTAAATAATAAACTTTCTCAGATTATTTTAGAAAAACATATCTTTTTGATAAATACTTTTATAATTTAAATTTTATAATTATAATTTTTTATAATTGACTTATAAAAAATTATAATTAAATTCATTTGATTTTCCATTGCTATCATTAAGTATTTTTTTGTTGTTGTTGTTGTTATTCACCTCCTCAAGGTCGAGAAGGCCACTACAGATGACGAGGCTACTTAATAGTAGTTATAACCCTCTCTCAACTCTATAACTCCGAAATACGAACCTGACAAATATGGCCGCTGCGCGGAGAAACAAGTTGAGCGCGGTACTACCAGGGATGTGGCGGGGATCGAACTCGGAACCTCTCGCTTATGAAGCGAGCGTTTTACCACTACACCACTACCACCAAATCAAGGAATGATCCCAAGCTTAGCGCAATTTAGTTATTGACTTGTTCAAGAAAGGTAAAACATTTAGGTCGATAAATAAAGCGACTGAAATGGCATTAGAAACCATCAGCGGTCTGAATAAAAAGTATAATATGTTTGAATATGTGGAAAAAGCCAAGATCCGGAGCGTAAAACAACATCAAGAATGAATTGACAAATTGTCAAGATGGTGCAAAAAAAACGCTTTTTATCCGCACCAAAAGTGTCAAGCATCCTTGAGAAAGATTTTGGGTTATAAGTGAGCTCATGTACTATTCGAAATCGATTAAAAGAAAGTGGATTCAAAGTAAGAGTTCCACGCCAGAAATCATTCATTTCAAAAATCCATCAAAAAAGAAGACTTGCATTTGCTAAAAAATATGTAAATATGCCGGTATCATTTTGGAGGAAGGTTTTGTGGACAGACGAGTCAAAATTTAATCTTGTAAAGTCCGATGGAGATCAAACAGTATGGAGAAAAAAGGCGAAGCATTCACACTCAGCTGTATTCGAGGCACAGTAAAATTTAGTGGAGGCAATGTTATAGTATCGATTAAAAGAAAGTGGGGATCGATGGCTTCGAGCGGAACAGGAAAACTGGAGTTTATTGATGGAATTATGGACTCTGAGGTTTATGTTAACATTCTCAATAAAAATCTTCTGACTTCAACTAAAAAACTGCGATTAGGAAATCTTCCAACAAAACAATAACCCTAAACATACGTCAAAGAAAGCAAAAGATTTTTTTATCCAAAAGCAACTTTGTATCGTTTATGCTTTAGAGTAAACTTCAGATATATTTGTTAAAAAATTTTTTAAAAAAAGAGAGCGCGATTGATAGTGATAAAATCTGGTTTTGCACAGCGATCTCTAACGTAAAAAAAAAAAAATAACGATCACATTATTGCATATTTTAAAATATATTGTATGAATAAAATGATTAAAGATCACATTACTGTAAAATTTATTTCTTGAATAAGATAATTAATTAACAAGCATCAAACTATTTATTTGCACGATTCTCGTGTCTGTTGATTGATAACTATATTTAAATTTCAATAGTAAACTGAATTTTTGTTTCCAGTCTCCGTTAATAAATTTCTAAAACCTGAAAGTTTGTTTTTTTATTGGACGAAATAAAATTGTTTTAATCGAAACTTTCATATTAGGTTAATTATATTAGATACCAGTTAACTGAGTTACTGGAATTACAGTTAAGTGTACTTTTTTTTTTTTTTTTTTCTAAATTTTTTTTTCTTCAAATTTTTTCTTCTCTATTTTGAATACATTTTAAAATAATAATAAAAAAAGATCCTATTTTGTCAAACTTAATTTTGAAAATTTTATTGATTAATTTTGAAAATTTTATTGATTTTAATTTTGAAAATTTTATTGATTTTAATTTTGAAAATTTTATTGATTTTAATTTTGAAAATTTTATTGAAAAATTATTAAATAAAAGATTAAAAGACAAAGCAAACACAAGCAAACTTTAGAAAAAATTTTTTTTTTGCCAAGTTAACAAAAATTTATTAAAATACTTTTATTGTAAATAAAAATTATTAATACATCATAAACCCAAGTTAACCAGTATGGTTAAATTTTCGTTTGGATATTCGGATTTTTTGAGGCTAATATCATTTTGAACGGTTTTTGTTTTAACAACTTGAGGAAAACCTATTCCGCTTTTAAACTTTTAAATCAAATTTAAAAATGAAAAGTTGGCTTTTAGTCATAAGTTATTGACAACTATTAAAGTCAAAACAAAAAACGTTTGTATATGTACATAATTAGTATTATATATATATATATATATATATATATATATATATATATATATATATATATATATATATATATATATATATATATATATATATATATATATATATATATATATATAATTATATATATATATCGCTATAGATACGCTACAGCGTAGTAAAATCTTTTTTAAAACGTGTTAAAGACGTGTTTTTTGGGAAGTTTTTACAAAAAATAATTTTTTTTAAATAATATTTTTAGGAAGATTTTATCAAAAAAGAAATGAAGCGAGTAGAAGGGTTTGATACAGACTGGGTTAAATTTCAAATCAATATAACAAGACTGATTGGCAAGGAAACAGTTTTCGTTGTTGATTTACATCGTTTTTGTTTAACCAATCATTTAATAATCATTTTTTTGGTAAATATAATTTTGGTAATGTTATTGGTTCTACTTTTTTTGAAACTTTTGGCTAATAAAGCAGATAAGTTGAAAAATCTACGGCAAAGGCATATGGCAGAATTTTTATTTTTATTTTTAAATACATTATGGGTTTTGTTCTACTGTTTGTTAATTACCGACACTTTATTTTGGTTGTTTTCTTCATCTTGCTTTAAAACAAGTTCAAGAACTTTGATATCGTATCACCTTTTCGCTATCTTTGCGTATCACATGATTGATTTTTTTGAGAACTCGTATATAAAGAAGAAATGTTGCGTTTTTGATATAAGCAACCTGCAAGAGGAAAAAAAGACAGTAATTGTAGTCGATACTTTGTAAAACTACAAACTATAAATCATAAAGTAAAAATGTCACAAAACTTGTAATAAACAAAATCGCAATTTAATGCAAATAAATAATATAATAAATCCAACTCTTAAAATACTTTATAATGGAGTTTTTGTATTTTTTTTTTTTTTCAAATTTATATGCCGTTTTTTAAAAATTTTATTGTTTTTTTTTTTAATATATTTTAAAATTTAAATGCCATTTTTTTTAAAAGTTCACATGCCGTTTGTTAAAATTATAATCAAAAAATTAAAGTAATAAAAAATCTGGCGGAAGCATTAAGAAAACAAATCTATTGATTTAAGAGATTTTCATATTTAAAATATATCACATTTTATTTTTCAACTAATTTTAGGTGATTTTTTTTTTGTGGTACACGCTAGAAAACATTGAAAAAAGTAGTTTTTCAAAAGTTTAAAACTTTACCTATTGCTGTTTTTAAAAACATTCATATCTTTTTACAAAAAAACATGAAAAGGCCTAAAAAAAACAGTTTAAACTTAGTAGGGTGATTTTGCTTCCCCTAGCAACGCTCATAGCAACCTCAAAATAAGGCAATTTTAACTAAATTTTACAAAATCTAAGCACTCAAACCAATAGCTGCTTCTTTATTTTTTGTTTTTCTATGTTTAAATGACATGGTGTGAGAGAACAACGTTGTTGAATTGGTTTATTACTTTATATTAACTCAATAAAAGTGCATACTATCAACATGGGTTCTGCAGAAAGAAGTCTAAAAACAAAAAATGTTATAGATTATTTGCGAATAAAATTCACTTGACTTCTGAATATACTGCTTCAAGTTCAAATAATACATCAAATAATAGATCTCTAACAAATACTTCTTCAAGCAAATCAGCATCTGCTGAAAAGTTAAATTTACCTACTTCTGATACTCCAAGTATTAGTCAAGATAGTAATCCTGAATGTTACATTGTATTTAATTCTGATGTCTTGAGTTCAATTTTAAATCTTATTGGTTCTTGTCCAAAATGCCAATCTTTAATAAAATTTAATAATGATTTATCAAGAAGGAAAGGATTTTCACATAAACTTGTTTTGTCTTGCACTGCAAAAAAATGTCAATGGCAAAATGAGTTTTTTACCTCAAAAAAAATCGAAAAAAACATTGATAATGAAACACAAGGCATGAAATTGTTTGACATTAATATCAGGATGTATGTAGCTTTCAGAGAAATTGGAAAAGGTAATGCTGCAATGGAAAGTTTTTGTAACATAATAAACAGTCCACCACCAATGCAAAAAAAAACATACAATAACATTGTCTATAAATTGCATTCGTCTTATATCAAAGTTGCCCAAGATTCAATGAAGCGAGCAGCTGCACAAACACAACGTACAAGTGAGTCTACTATTGGTGACCCTGATATAAAAACTGTTACTGTAAGTGTTGATGGAACGTGGCAGCGACGCGGTTTTTCCTCGCTGAACGGTGTTGTTACAGCTATTAGTAATGAAAAGTGTGTTGACACTCAAACTCTCATAAAGGATGTAAAAGTTGCCAGTATTGGCCGAGAAACAAAAATATACCGGGATACAATGACTGGGTAGAATCACATATTTGCCCAATTAATCATAAAGGTAGTGCAGGTGCAATGGAAGCTATTGGAGCATTGCAAATATTTAAACGATCAACTGTTTTTAACAAACTGCGTTATGCAAAATACTGTAGTGATGGTGACAGTAAGTCTAACCAAAATATAGAAAGTTATAATGTTTAGCCAGGGTATAAAATTGAAAAAAGTGAATGTGTCGGTCATGTTCAAAAAAGAGTTGGGTCTCGTTTACGCTCTCTTAAAGTATTGTACAAGGGAAAAGTTTTAAAAGATGGCAAAAGACTTACTGGAAAAGGAAGGATGACAGATAAAGTCATTAATCCATTGCAAAGCTATTATGGTATAAGTATACGACAAAACAAAGGGAATTTGTATAGCATTAAAAAAATCCATAGCAGGACTAATTCATCACTGTTCTGAAAGCAGCAGCGATGAAGAACGCCATAAGTATTGTCCTCGTACTAGCGATTCGTGGTGTAAATATCAAAGGGACAAGATTAATCAAACTTTGACTTATAAAAACAGCATAAACATTCCAGAAGCTGTTTGTGAAATTATTAAACCTATTTTTTCACACAAAGATCTTGGTGAAAACAAGTTATTAAAAAGATGTTTTGATGGAGAAACACAGAATGCAAATGAATCGCTCAATAATGTAATTTGGACAAAATGCCCGAAAAATGTGTATGTGGGTAGGTCAACACTTGAAATTAGTGTTGCATCTGCTGTCATACAGTTTAATGATGGTAAAACTGGTATGATAGATGTTCTTCACAGTTTAGGAATTTTACCAGGATATTTTACTAAAAACGGTTTTCAAAATAGTGATGTGCTACGTGAAAAGCTTATGGACACAAAATCATCTGAAAAGTTTAAAAAACAAAGAATAAAGCTTAGAGCAACAAGGAAGGGGTTTGATGATAAGCACAATGATGAAGAGGGAACATTATATGAAAAGGAGGGGGGGGGGGGTTTAATCTGTTTTCAAGTGTTAATATATTTGTTTATTCAAAAAATAAAGTTTTAATTGCATTTTTCTCTGTTGTTAAGTTTTTCATATTCTGGATAAGATTTCGGGAACTGTATTTGTCCAATTGATTTGAAATTTTGTACAGATGTTCATTTTTATGAGCTTTATGCTTTGAGATAAAAAAAATTTTGGATAAAAATTAAAATTAAATTTTTTGGGCTGTTTTGGGGTCAGGAATTTGGCCTAAATTTAGACGCATAGAAAAAGCTTATGGTGAATTGAAATTGAAAAAAATTCAAATTTTTTGTTTATCTCAGGACATTTATCTACTTAAAAGGTACACAACTGTAAAATTTTGAGAACTTTGCACCTTTTAGGCCTAAAAACACTTAAATTTGCCCAAAAATTAGAAAGAGGAAAAATAATTTTTTTTTTTTTTTTTTTAATCCTATTTATCATGTTTAAAATGGGAAAATTAATTGCAATAATGTCAGATGTAAAAAAATTTTTTTTTAGCAGTCTACCACCTTAACCATTAAGCGTGCATTTTAAACGTTTTATTTTTAAATGTTTTGTTTCACAGCCGCAAAGAAGCGTACATAAATTGACTGAGAGTTTTGAGTTTAGCAAGCGCTCTTTTAATTTAATGAAAACTCTTTTCAAATTTTGAAATTTGATTTACCAAAAAAGTATACAAAATACATGCGGATTATTGAAACGCACATTGAAAAAACATTCGATCGAAAGATTTTTAACATAAGCAAAAAAAAAAAAAAAAAAAAGTTTAATTATCGTACTCTCGTTGGGAAGGCAGGGGGAATCTGAATAAAAGTTAAAAAATAAAGTTGAATTATTTAAATTTTACTACATAAATATTTACATAAATATTTTTTAGTTTAACAGCTAATCATTATCCAAATGAATAAGAAATAAAAAAACTTCCATTCAAAACAACGTATATTTGATGAAAACGTTTTAAGATATCGTAGAACGTTGTAAAGAACCATTTTTCTGTTTTGTTTTTTAGCTATTGTAATGATATTTTTACGAGAATGATAAAAACGCAAATCATTTTATTATTTTGTAACAAAATAAACTGAATCATACGCCCATTTTCGACTGCATCGACACACGGAACCACATTTTGTAGACTGACATTGAGGGCATGGAAAATGGCAACCACTACATTCTTCAATTAAACAGTCGCATACATCTTTTCCTGTTTCCAAAAAAACGCCGATGTTATCATATAATGGCGATTTTCCATTTTTCTTAGGATTTTTCCTGAAAAATTATTATAAAAAATTATTAAATTAATTTTTTTAGAATTACAAAATTTTAACCAATCAAAAACAATTTAAAACTTTTTTTTTGTTTTGCAATTACATGCAAGAAATATATATATATATATATATATATATATATATATATATATATATATATATATATATATATATATATATATATATATATATATATATATATATATATATATATGTATATATATATATGTATATATATATATATATATATATATATATATATATATATATATATATATATATATATATATATATATATATATATATATATATATAAAGTTGAATCCCGTTAACTCAGACCCTGGATAAGTCGGACTTTTACTAAGTCGGACGGAATTTCAATTCCCCTTGAACATTCTCTATCAACTTGCTGTAAAATCATCAATCAATCAATCAATATATTTTTCTGAAATATTTGGTATTACATTTCAAGGTTGCTTACAAATAGTATAAACTACTAATATTAAGTAAACACCTAATAACAATGATTAAAATAGTTATAGTAATAATAATAATAAAAATATTTATAATAAAATAATGATAAATAATAATAATAATAACAATAATAATAATAAATAATAATAAATAATAATAATTTATTATAAATAATAATAATAAATAATAATAATAATATTAATAACATGTTACTTTAAAAAAATTAATATTAATAATATAGTAATTAATATAAATAATATAGCAATTTAAATAAATCGGTATAATTTTCTATACAACAATCGCTTATACATACAAAGTTACAGTTACAAACAGTAATAAACTGACAAAACGTAACAACTAACGATGACATAAAAACAACTATTGCTAAAAAAAACTATAATGATTTAGTGAATATATTAATCATAGCTCTTATAATATCATAACCAAAATATATTGCAAATAATAAATAAGTAAAAATGTAACCAGAAACTAATTAAATAATATGTAAACAGAAAAACACTTAAAAAATCAAAAGATACAAACATTACGAACAAAACAGAAAATTACGTTAAATATTTTTGACAACAAAAAAAAAACAATAAAAAAACAGCAACATAAAATAAAAAATAAAAACAACAATAAATAAAGAAGAAAAATATATGATATTACATGGTAGAATAAAACATATATAATAAATAGCTAAACTGAAACTAAAAACAAATAATATATAACTGTATAAAAAATTATATATCACTATTTAAAAATAATTAATAACTAAAAAATAAAACAATAAATGACTAACAAAATATATAAAATAAAACTTAATACGCTAAAAACCAAAGAAAAAACATTACTACAAGACTGCATAACAGCAAAACTAAAAAATAAATCTTAAATAAAGAATCCTAAGAAATATATGAAATAAACTTTAAGAAATATATGAAAAAATAAAAAAATCTTGATTTGCCAATCTTTTTTCGATGTATAGAAATTGTTATTATTTTCTTTCTTTTTTTTTCAAATTTTTTTCATTTTTATCTCAATCATTAGTTGTTGTTTTTTTTAACTTCTGTTTTCATTACTTTTTTACTTATTTCCTTTCAAAAATTTCTTTTTCTTTTCTTCTTTGAAAACATTTATTCATTCTTCTTTTTTAGTTGATTTTATTTTTCGTTTAATTTATAAATGTTTACTTTTTTCTTTTTTCCTCGTTTAAAAAAGTTATTATCATCCGTTAAAAAAAAGCGTCCACCATTTGCGATGTCATTGCAAAGGTGCATCTGCTTAAGTCGTACCCTGGTTAAGTCGGACCATTCGCTAACTCGTACTGTTTTTTGAGGTCCCTTCGGCCAAAAACTTCGCTTAACTAGGATTATTATTTTGAATTGCATATAAGTACATATAACAAAACCTTCCTATACTTCAATTAAAATTCCAAACTGTAAACGCTCAAAAATAAAATACTTTTGCGTCAAATATAATTAAACAAAGCTCAACATTTTCACAGAGTTCTTTCGAATCAGTTAAGCTTCAATTAAAGTCTATTTGTTAATAACTATTAAATTTAAAATTTAAAAATATCAATTAAAATTGAAAACTTAAAACGTTCGAAAACTAATTACTTTTGCGTCAAACACAATTTAATGAACTAAACATTTTCACTAATATCTTCGATTAGGTTATACTTCGTTCAAGTTTTATTTACTAAAAACATTTTCACTGATATCTTCGATTCGGTTATACTTCGATCAAGTTTTATTTACATAAGTTTGCTAAAAGAAAGCTACCAAGTAGAACTTGGAAACAAACATCAATTTCGGACTTTTTTCGTTTATAGTATATATTATATATGCAAAAATATATGTTTCAAATAAGATTATATTATTCTATATATATATATATGTCAGAGCCGTAACCACAATTTTTATATTAGGGGGGCTCATATTACATATTAAAGACCTTTTTTTTTTTAAGTACCCATTTTTTAGGTACCCAGGAGATAAAATATTTGTTAAAAATATATGTTTTTTCCTAATAATTATAGTTTAAGACCTTTGCTTAATTCGGATATTCGCTAATCGGACAATATATATATATTATCAACTCGTTTCTCCGCGCAGCGGCCTTGCTCGTCAAGGTTTGTGTTTCGGAGTTATAGAGTTGAGAGAGGGTTATAACCACAAATAAGTAGCCTCCTCGTCTGTAGTGGCCTTCTCGGCCTTGAGGAGGTGAATTAATATAAAAAAAAAAAAAAAAATACCCCTTCAGAGTCCTTTCAGATTCTACTGTGTGTGTATATATATATATATATATTAATTACATAATTTTTTTGGATAACTTAAATATAAAAATGTTTAAAATGTTAAGTAAATAAAAAAAATTTAAAAATAAATAGTCCAAGTTATTAAAAGTCTAAAGTTTATGTAAAATAACCCAACTAATAAGTAAATAAATAATTATTATATAAAAAATAATAATTAAAAAAGCTCATCAGAATCTAATTACATGTTTTTTCTCAACATTCCTAATATTTGAAGTAACTTTTCTTCATAGAACCATATCTTCTGCAGGACTCATTCTTCATAGAAACATATATTCTGCAAAATTTACATTCTTTGTAGAAACATATCTTCTGGTAGAATTACAGTCTTTGTAAAAACATATTTTTTGCAAGATTTCTATTTGCTCTTTATAAGACTATTTTAAATAAGTAATTTTAAAAATCTTTTCTCAATTCTCAAATGTTCTAAATCTCAGTAATAATATTCTACTGACAACTTTTTTATTTCCACTATGACCTTAATGCAGCAACGTCTAGGAGTAGTTACACAGATAATCAGGGATCTATAAATATTAGTAACTTAACGCTTACGATGAATACTCACCATTCGTGCGCGTTTTTACACGGAGTTTTATGAGCATGCTTGGCCTTTTAGATATTTCTCTTTTTGACCACGCGATGAGGTACTCTTGAATCTGTTAATATCTGTTTAATCAGTAATAAGATCGAAAACTTTGCTTCATCAACTTAATAAGTAATAAGTAATAATTAGTAATATCATAGTCATAATATACATAGTCCGGCCAGTTTAAAAGCGCTATTGTTTATCTAATTGTTAGCTTTTTTTTAGAACCCAGTCTACCAATGAGTGCACACTTTTTGTAAACAAATGCGCATTAAGAAGATTATTTACAAGAAGATTATTGATTTATCCTTGATTTTTGCAAATGCCTTGTCTTAATTGTTACATATTTGGTTCTGAAACTTTTCGAAGAAGTATAAATTTTTTTCTATTGGAAATATTT